>JAOWBW010003229.1:0-37263 GCA_026119855.1 Campanula takesimana
TTATAAAGCTAGTATTCATTACTTAGCATTATTGAAAGTCCAGCTGGTTAAATTGTGTATCGAGTCAGGCAATGGATAATGCTATAATGGCACGAGCCAAGTCCAGTTAGCATCGCCCATTGGTCCTTCTGTCCTCATCCAGATTGGCCTTGGTTGGGATGAGCTAGCTCCGTTGTGGGTATTCTAGCTAATCGTTTTGGAGTATGACTTTATGGCATGACTCCCGCCCCTTGTGGCACTTTACATTGTTATTGGTTCTAGTACCGTACCGGTTTCTCTTCATGTTTTATGCTACTATGGAGAGGGTTTGAGTGGTTGATTGGTCAGTTCTGACCGGGGTATTCTCTTCAGCTTTTATGCTACTACGGAAGGAAAACATTATAGTATGGAGATGGTGTTTTGTGTGTCCCTTTGTTTAGGGTTAGGACCTTTATTTATAGATTTGTGGGTCGAGTGTCCACCAAGAGTAGGGAATCCATAGTAGACATGTATTAGGAGAATGAGTCCTTGTATAATTTTTGGATCCTTAGCTCGATAAGAGTCACTTTGTGCACAAATTGTAGTAGGATTTTATCCATTAAATTAGGAGATATTTATTCCGTTCAGTGGCCTCTAACTTCCTGATTGCATCGTAGTAAGAGAAGGAAGTTTAGGGTTTCTTGTAAAAGAGGTCTCCTTGTTAGGTAATGATTCTCTGTATCTTAGACTCTGGATTGTATGAGGAGAGCTGGGCTTAGTCACTGTAAAGTGAGCTAAGTCGGCTTGTACTTACTAACTCATCTTGTCATAAAGGCCGAGTTGGATATGCTGAGATGGTGAATAACCATACTGATTGCTGTAGGCTGAGCCGAGTTGTTTGAGTCGGCTTGGCGTAGGCGGATTTGCTATGAATGTGCTTTATACTTAGTTGTTATGAGCTAAGTGTTGGTAAGCCTTACACCCGTTAGAGGCCATGACGAGTTGATGAACTCGGTTTGTTCCATTTGAGTTCTTAGCCGGTGCAAGCTAAGTGCTGAACCCGTTGTCAAACTAAACTCAAGTGGTAAAGAGATAGATGTCTTGATCATAACTTCGTTACTATGAGTCAGTTGTTAGAACTGGGATTAACTTATAAGCCGAGTTAGATGTTGATCATAACTCCCCTTTGTTATCTTAAGCCCGTTGTCATAACAAGGATTGGATTAAAAGGGTGTTAGATGTATCATAACTTGGATTGGGGACCCAGCATGTCGTGTATGCTTTAGCCAGGTGCTAGCGTAGGAGCTAGGCTTATAAAAGATGAGCAGTCTGATGCTCGGTCTGAGGGTGCTAGCGAGGAGCTAGGATTCATAAAAGACGAGTAGTCTGATGCTCGGTCTGTGGGTGCTAGCGAGGAGCTAGGCTTTGTAAGGGTGCTAGCAAAGAGCTAAGATTTGTAAAAGATGAGCAGTCTGATGCTCGGTCTGCGAATGCTAGCGAGGAGCTAGGATTTGTAAAGGTGCTAGTGAGGAGCTAGGATTTGTAAAGGTTATAGGAAGGAGCTAGGCTTTGTAAAAGACGAGCAGTCTGATGCTCGGTTTAAGAGTGCTAGCAAAGAGCTAGGCTTTGTAAAGGTGCTAGCAAGGAGCTAGGCTTTGTAAAAGACGAGCAGTCTGATGCTCGGTCTGCGGGTGCTAGCGAGGAGCTAGGCTTTGTAAAGGTGCTAGCAAGGAGCTAGGCTTTGTAAAAGACGAGCAGTCTGATGCTCGGTTTGAGAGTGCTAGCAAGGAGCTAGGCTTTGTAAAGGTGCTAGCAAGAAGCTAGGCTTTGTAAAGACGAGCAGTCTGATGCTCGGTCTGCGGGTGCTAGCGAGGAGCTAGGCTTTGTAAAGGTGCTATCAAGGAGCTAGGCTTTGTAAAAGATGAGCAGTCTGATGCTCGGTTTGAGAGTGCTAGCAAGGAGCTAGGCTTTGTAAAGGTGCTAGCAAGGAGCTAGGCTTTGTTATAGGGCGTGTTGATGTAGTTATTCTTGTCATTTGTTGTTCGGCTGGAGTCTTCATTTTTGTATAAGGTCTTCCTTGGTTCTGGGATGTAAATTGAACTCTCTTTGTTTGGTTGACATTGCTCCTGGACTGTCTTATGTGTTATTGCTGCTCTAATGAGTGATATATGTTTTCCACTTGCTGCCATTGGTAATATTCCTTGCACAATCTCCGATTTTTAATGTATGAATTCTAGCCGTGATTTTGATGGGTGGCCCCCATTTCCTTCATGCTCATAACAATAGCTCCCATCTTTGCCTGTCTTCTTCTTCGGGCAGTTGAACGACACCGGCGAAGTAATTACATTGCAGCTGGTAGAATTAATTCGATCATGGTGACATGGGGGGATCCGGCCCAAGTACGACGAACAAGGTACAGTCGATCCCCAGAAGTCGACATAGTGACCGAAGCTTCTAGCGGCCCATGGGAGCAATTTGAAGGCTGCCGTGAACACTACCCAAGGTTCTAAGGTAAGCGGTAGTGAGATCGGGGGATGAAGGTTGTTGATTAGTGAGGAGTCATTAATTAGTCATGGCGACTCTGGGGTGGTAATTTTGACTAGGGCTTGATTATGTGGCGAGAATGTGTCGCCCACAATTATTGAAGTGGAGCTCCCGTTGATTTTTTTGCTTTAATTCTTAGGGAGCTTGTGGGTATAGATATGATCGACCTTGCTGTTCCCTCTTGCTCAATAGGTAGCTTCCGAAGTGTTTGAAGAAAGTCCTGACTGTTTGGTGGAAGTCCTCAATGAGGAGTATTTGATGCTTTCCTTTTGCACGCATAGTCTAGAGTAGTAGGCTAATTCTTTGTGGCCCCTGGGCATTTATTGCAGACAAGGAAAAGGTCAGATTGTCTTTTAATTTTGGCGAACTGGTAGGTTCTTTTAGAAAGCCTGTCCGTCTGCTCCACTTGGTCATGACGACCTCATTTAGATCGGTAAGGTCCCATTAGTTTTTTGAAGTCGAGGACGATAGTGGAATGTACTTGATAGCTCGCTTGTTATTGTTGACCAGACTTGTCGACTATACTGATGGCTCGCTAGCTGTGCTCCATCTGTTTAAATTTTCTATTCGGTCTACTATTGAATGACCGAGATTGTTCACAATTATAGACAGGCTCGTTTGTTGTACGAGCAAGGACTTTCTTTGACTGCATCATACTTGTGTGAGCAACGATAAACACTGCTTGACTGGATAATGTAGCCAGCATGTGACTTGTACAATCTGCACTAACGCTCGTTGTTTGCACACGGCCGATTATAAGCAGTAGGAGACTTGTGTATGTCCATGAACTGTTATTGTCCACACGTTAGGGGAGAAATGAAGTTGCTTCAATACTCTTAGTGTTGTCGACATCGTCTTCACGGGAGGAGCCGACTGGGTTGCTTTCTATTGGTATTACGCTAGTAGTGACTTCAGTCTCTTTTTCCTTTTTTGACGAGATGCTGCTTTTTACAGGACGAGCTTGTGGTTATCTGGTCTGTTTGCATACCCGGACAAGGAGGCAGGCTGCTCTCGTAATCCGCTTTGTTGTCGAGCTGGGCTTCTTTTGTTTCTCTCCGTTGCTCGCGCCTTTTGATAAAGCATGCATTTTATGGCTCAACTTGTTGACTATCCACATCCATGGGGGATTCTTGGTAATTTATTTTTTCAAGTGAGGCAGCATAATTTGTATCTTGGCCAACTTGGTGCTTCTTTTTTTTCAGCAATAGTTTATTCCTTGTGTCGTTTCTGATAAAGTGCAAATTGATCCATAATGGTGGTTGGACCAAGATTCGATTCTGGACGACAAGGAGCACATATAGCTGGCTGCTAGGCATGGGAATCTCCATTTTGTTTACCTGATGTACAACCCATTGCTTCCCTAATCCATGAGTGCTGTGGGGAAGAGGAGTTCGGCTTGTCTGAACTTATAGCTCTGTCCAGCCGTAGGAAACTGATGCGGCTGAGATCGGCTCGTTGTCATCATGGGGCCCTATGTTCTGGTTGAACATTGTTGCTCGCTATCTAGACCATGGGTGTTGATTTTATTCGGCTTGCGATCTACTCAGGTATCCGTAGTTGACCGCTCGTCATCGTGTTATCTCCCACGAGTTTGGACATATCGGCAGTCCCTTAATAAGTCGAACAATTCTTGTACTGATCAAGCTTGTCATTGCTCTAGCGTGTAATTGCTAGGCCAGATCGGCTTGACCTTTGCTTTAGTAAGCTGCTAGTTTCTCCGCAAAACTGTGCCGAGCTCGTCTTTTGAGCAGATGCAGATTGTCATTTTTATGTCTTTATTCCGTAGATTGACAGACTATTAAGGGGCTCGGTGATGGTGCCGCGTGCTTATTTGGACTGCTGTCGGTCTGTCTTTTGCAAAGCGCTGACAGCTCTGCTATTGTGTTGAGTGCCAGTGGGTCGGCCCACTTGAGCGAGCATGGCTTCGGGTAGCTCGACTAATAGCAATGTTCGCCCGTATCTTCCGTGTTACTGTTTAAAATGTGAGTTTGTTCACTGCTTTCTACCCAATTTTGTCTATGCGAACTGCATCTTGGTGGGTTGGGCATGACTGGCTTGACTTTGAGGTAGCAGGTGCGTATACTCCTTGCATTATTTATCTAGCCATTGTTTAGCTCGTTGCCTCTGACTTATTCGAAAAAAGTCTTGAAAGATCATTTGATATTTTTTGCTGTTGTTAAGCTCGACAATCATTGTGTACTGCTCGTTGAGTAGTAGTGTTGACGGGAGGCGGTAGCCAGTCTTCATGAATCGTGACAGCCCCCACTCCTTATTCTTGATGCTTGTATCGAGGATGAGGGGTAGTCTTTGGTTAGTACGTATAGTGGCCGTACTTTGATGGATTGATCATTGTGCTCGCAGGTTATTGTTGCCAGGTGATATCCTGTATTTGCGGCGGCGTTGCTCGACTTTCTCATGATATCCTGGCGCTTCTTAACTATTCGAGAAAGTCCTGAATGAATGGTTGGAAATAAGCAACTGGTGTCAACAGCCCGGACGGCTCGAAGTCGATCTACCTTGATCGAGCAAGATGTGAGCAATTCGATACCAATTTTTTCTCATAGTTCAGCCTGTCTTGAGCAAAGTATGAGCAAGTGTTGTCTGACTAGTTGTTGAAGCTTGATATACATTGTAGGTGCCTTCTCTAATACCTTAAGGTTTTAGAGGAGTTGGTTACTTAACATGGTATCAGAGCTCTGGTTATAGCAAGGCCAGGGGTTCAAATCCTTCCGCTTGCATATTATTACCCGGATTATTGAGTGCTAAAAATTGCACTATGTTGATGCCCGATAAGTGGCATGTTTGTTAATCTCTCCACGTGTGTCACCGGGTCACACGTGAGGGGGAGTGTTGAAGCTTGATATACATTGTAGGTGCCCTCTCTAATACCTTAAGGTTTTAGAGGAGTTGGTTTGTAACGCCCATCCTATTTCTTGTTAAATATCTGACTTACTTGTTAAATACTTGAACTTGCATATTAGGTGCTAGTTTTATTTGGGTTAATTTCTTAACTTCTTTAGAATATTAAGGTGGTTAAATGTTTAGTTTTGACTTTTGGGTCATTTGTGAAAATTTGACTTTAAGGGCCTTTTTGTTAAAAGTGACAACTTGAAGCAGTTGTAAACTGGAAGAGGCCAACTACAGTGACAGAGATCCGTAGTTTCTTGGGCTTGGCTAGTTATTATCGGAGGTTCATTGAGGGATTCTCCAAAATTGCTACTCCATTGACTAATTTGACTCGAAAAGCTAGTTCTTTTGAGTGGAATGACAAATGTGAAACAAGTTTTCAAGAGTTGAAAAGGCGCTTAACGACAGCTCCAGTCTTGGCTCTACCTAGTGGTTCTGAGCATTTCATAGTCTATACTGATGCTTCTAAAGAAGGATTGGGTTGTGTTATGATGCAAGATGGCAAGGTAATAGCTTATGCTTCTCGAAAATTATCTCCTTATGAAAAGAACTATCCTACTCATGATTTAGAGTTGGCTGCGATTATTTTTGCTTTGCATAAATGGAGGCATTACTTGTATGGAACCAAATTTGAAGTCTTCACAGATCATAAGAGCTTGAAGTACTTGTTTTCTCAGAAAGAACTTAACATGAGACAACGTAGATGGATGGAGAAATTGAAGGATCATGATTGTACAATCCTTTATCATCCAGGAAAAGCAAATGTTGTGGCAGATGCACTGAGCAGAAACACTTATATTTCTTGCTTGATGATTCGTGAATGGAAGATGTTTGAAGACTTGTGTGATTGGAGTCCTTGTGAATCAAATCATGGAGTTATCTTGGCTAATATAAAAGCTACTTCAGATTTACTCCAACAGATCAAAGAAGCTCAGGTAACTGATTCTGAATTGCAGAAAATCATTAGTGGAATGAATGAAGGAAAGCAACCAGAATTTTCTTTCAACAGTGTGGAATTCTTACCTTTCGAGCTCGAGTTTGTATTCCAATTGATCCTGAGATTAAAAAGAGAGTTCTTGAAGAGGCTCACAAAGCCAAGTATACTATTCATCCTGGAAGCACTAAAATGTACCAAGACTTGAAGAAACATTTCTGGTGGAATAATATGAAAAGAGAAATTGCTGAGTATGTGTCCAAATGTTTGACTTGTCAACAAGTAAAAGTGGAACATCAACGTCCAGCAGGTTTGTTGCAATCATTAGAAATTCCAGAGTGGAAATGGGAGCATATCACTATGGATTTTGTGACTGGTTTACCACGTACCAAACGAGGCCATGATGCTGTTTGGGTTATAGTGGACAGGCTGACTAAATCAACTCACTTCTTGTCTGTTTCCATGGGATATTCATTGTCTCAGTTGGCATCTTTATATGTTCAGGATATTGTTCGACTCCATGGAGTTCTTGTGAGTATTGTATCTGATAGAGATCCTCGTTTTACTTCTCGATTCTGGCAGGCTCTTCAGGGTACCATGGGTACTAAATTGAATTTCAGTACAGCTTTTCATCCTTAATCTGATGGGCAATCTGAGAGACTTATACAGATTCTCGAGGATATGTTACGTGCTTGTGTTGTGGATTTCAAAGGCAGTTGGGATACTCATCTTCCTTTGGCTGAATTTGCTTATAACAACAGTTTTCAGTCTAGTATTGAAATGGCTCCATATGAGGCTCTTTATGGCAGAAAATGTCGATCTCCTATATGCTGGGATGAAGTGGGAGAAGCTAGACTCTTGGGTCCTGAAATGGTTCAACAGTCAGTTGAGAGTGTGAAACTCATTCGAGATAGATTACGCACAGCTCAGAGTAGACAAAAGAGTTATGCTGATCATCGTAGAAGGGATCTTGAATTCCAGGTAGGTGACTTTGTATTCTTGAAGGTCTCTCCTCGTAGAGGTATAAAGAGATTTGGGAAGAAAGGAAAGTTATCTCCTCGTTATATCGGTCCATTTGAGATTCTTGAAAGAGTTGGGAAGTTGGATTATAGAGTGGCTTTACCACCTTCTTTATCGGGTATTCATGATGTATTCCATGCATCTATGCTTCGCAAGTATATGGCGGATGAGTCACATGTTCTTGAGTATGAGGCTATTCCATTTCAGCCTGATTTGTCTTATGAGGAACAACCTGTTGAAATTCTTGACTGGAAAGAGCAAGTCTTGCGTACCAAAAGGATTCCTATTGTTAAGGTCCTTTGGAGGAATCATGAAATAGAAGAGGCTACTTGGGAAACCGAGAAAGAGGTGCGAGATAAATACCCGAGCCTATTTGAAAACTTTGGTAAGTAAAATTCGTGGGCGAATTTTCTTTAAGGTGGGGAGGATGTAACGCCCATCCTATTTCTTGTTAAATATCTGACTTACTTGTTAAATACTTGAACTTGCATATTAGGTGCTAGTTTTATTTGGGTTAATTTCTTAACTGATTTAGAATATTAGGTGGTTAAATGTTTAGTTTTGACTTTTGGGTCATTTGTGAAAATTTGACTTTAGGGGCCTTTTTGTTAAAAGTGAAACTTGAGGGGCCTAAGTGCAATTGTTGGAAAGTTGATAAGTATATCTTGTTGGGTTGCTTCTCGTTCTTTCTCTGTTTCAAAGATAGGGTTAAAAGTTTATCCTATTCTCGACTCCTCGAGCTTAATTATCCCTCCGTTCTTGATTCTGATCCCGGATAAATATTCGTGGCGTTGAATAGAGCGTTCCAGGCCGAACAGAAATTTATTTGGGTCATTTTGATTTTTGACTATGTAAGTTATTAGCTCCCCCTTGCTTGTAATAACATGCATAAATGTTATTCTTGATACTTGTGAATGTTAATTTCGTGTTTGGGATAATTTTTGTGGTACTTGTAAATTTGGGACAAAGGGAGTAATAATCCTCTGTGTGAAATAATGAAAGAAAATGAAAGAATTGGTTTTAAGCTTGTTTGTGCATCCTGGGAATGTAAAAATTGTTAGTAAAAAGTTACTCCTACGCTTGGGGACGGAGAATCCTAAGCATGGGAAAGAAAATTGAGTTTGCTGAAATCTTGACCAGGCACTCACCCACTTATGGACCAAGCGGCCGCTCATTTGGCCAGAAGTTTTGGGTTTCAAAAGTCTTTCAACGAGCGCCCTCCCGGTCTACCTTGAGCGTCCGCCCGGTCCCCTGTTCCAACTAAAGTGTTTTAAATCCAAATTGAAATGAAAGCTTATCCCTCCTAAGGCATATAGCCTCGGTATAAGATGTCCTAGCAAGTGTAATTGTACCTTTTGGGGGCATTAGAACTTAGACTTGAACATTAATACTTATAAAACTCAAATGAGAACTTAAGTATAAGAGTAGTAACTCTTCTCTATGTCTTGAAAGTGCTATGAACAAGCACTAATGTGTTATACTTGTTTTGAAACCAATGATTGTGCACCTTAGGGGCATTAGAACAAAGTTTTAGACTTGAACATCCTTAGAATAAGATTGGGATTTTGTAAGAGTAAATGTATAACTCTTATACATGCTTGAATGTCTAAATATATGAATTATAACTTGAAGTATAAGACAATAAAATCTTGTACATGACTTGAACATCCAAAAAAATTGGATTAAGACTTGAATATAAGATAATAAAATCTTGTACATGACTTGACGCCAATACATATGTATGGTAATGAACTAGAAAGTGCTATGAACAAGCACTAACTTGTATGAGACATGTTCTTGATGTGTATGTGCAAACATTGCATATAGTTGCTTGATAACAAGGTGACTTCTTGATTACTTAAAGCATGTTCCTTGTTGAGCTAGTCCACTACTTTTGGATTAGTTCTCCTCCCGTAGTTCAAGTAAATACCTACTTGTACATTCTTGTGTGAGTCCAACTGGTTCTCCTTGCTTGTTCGGAAATATATAGGTTCACGCTTGTCGCGAGAGCTAGGGCTTAAGTGACAATCGGGTCCCTATGTATTTGCGCTTGACCCCTTACTACTGGCCATAGTAAGGGCATAGCTTCCTTAGTTGGAGCAATACGCCTGACTTAAGTGAATGCTAAACTCTTGAACACCTCGTGAACACTTGTGAGTCTTGATATTGGGAATGACACTGGTTACCGGGTCTTCTGATACATACTGAATAATCAGTTTCTTGTTATTGATCGTGATTGTCAAAGTAATACAAGCTACGACAACAATGGTATTCTCGGGAGGAATAAGGAAGGAAGCAATATCCTTTATAGCTTGCTTGTTTAGCCTTATGTGCTACTTGATGAGTGGCTTAGCCTCTCATGTACTTGTTACTTGATGATACTTGATACATGATTACTTGAGTATCTACTTGAATTGCATGATAACATGTCATGTAGTTGCATCTAATAGCTTACTGAGATTTATGTCACCCCGTTTCTTGTTTAATTTTTTTCCTTAGATCAAAGGAAGGATAGTGCGCAGTGAGGCTCGACATAGCTGGGAGCTTACTACGCAGGTCGTGATTCTTTTGGGGCTTGTGTCCTTTTACATTTGGTGAGGACGATGTATTATGGGTTTTGTAACTCCTTCTTTTGGGGTAGACAGTCTTGTTCAGTTCTTGTTGTCATTAGACATCTTGTATAGTACTCTTGATGCCAGCTTATGTGCTAGGCATGTTTCCGCTGTGTATGTATTTAAGTTTGGTTTTAATTTTCTTGTCTAGAACTCGTGTTGTGAGCTAGTATAGCTCCTTACTCTTGAGTATATATATCATGTCAGTTTGTTATAATCAGATGTCATCCAGTTCTTGTTAAGTTTCTTGTTCCTCATTAGTCACGCGCATCCGGGTTCGAGGTTCTATTAGGGGATCCCGGGACCTGGGGGCGTGTCATGGTTACTTAACACTAGTCATCATATATACACTGCCACTTTTCCTCGCCATTTCTTCCATACACGAGTGGTTTGGTTAGTGCGAACTTTCTGGATTGCTCGTTGATCGACAAGGCTGTCTGCGAGTTTGTTGGAATGGACCAGGCTGGACATAGAGCCGGGCAAGCTCACCAAGAGACCTCAGTTTAGTTCGGGATAATACGGATTGCCTTTCCCCCAATGTGGCCTGGTTCAGCAGATCAATGCTTGCGGCTGGTAATAGCCGATGGCGATTATCAAGCGTTTAGGCTCCTTCTTGATGTGCTTGTGCTTTTTCCAGTGGGCTGGACATATTGTACTCGTCATGACCTGTTGTGGAGTGCTTTCCGTACCCATCATGACAGGTAGGCTTCTCTTATGTCTGAGCGACGCCGGGATTTGGAAGAATCTGCAAAATTCGTTGTCAGAATTGTGCTGCCAGCCAAACGCACCTTTACGAAACTGCCATAACTTAGTGCACGGATCATATTTTTGCGAACCGATTTTTTTTGTAAACTAGACTCGTAGATCTTTCCAAGCATATATTCCACGACTTCTATATCCTTCTGAGTCAATACAGTTTATTCAGATACGTTGACTCAGATTCCGGGACTGAAGATTCTGGACATCATTATCTATTGTTCTATTTTCCTCGTCCTTTGGCAGCGAACGTTTAAGATCTTTTTCAGCCCCTTTTTTGCTAGTGTAGCAAATAGGGTGAGCAAAATAGTTTGGTCTTTTATCTTGGACGGTGAGCCGATTGCAGGCGAGACAGTTCGAGCTGCCATGTCGAGCTTGTAATTTTCCAAAATGCTTGTAATCACAGTCCAGGGTCCTCTATATCAGTTTGAATCAAGCATTGTCGGTCGCTGCTCGATCCAATTTGAGGGTCGACAGCTTATTATTGAAGAGTTCTCCGAGACTTCTCTCGTGACGATCTCGATGATAGGCCATTTATCCTTGTTTGTTTGAGCAATTTTTGGAATGCTCGACTTGATCTGGATTTACACGTTGTTGGTATGCCCGGACTGACGAGTCAGGCTCCTTGATTTCTTCGTTATTTAAATGCACCCATATACTGAGTAGAATGGGAGTTGGTGGTGGCGTTCATTGGTCCAGCACTTGCTTGCAAACCCTTGAGCGATTTGGGTATGAGACAGCGATCTTATGACAGATTCGCTTGCTCGGGCATGCGTGTTAACTGGTCGTTTTAGTTGCGACCTTTGAACCATTTTTGCTCGACTTTGGAGCTAGGTTGTAGTGTGCAAGTTGATAGGAGCCATTAACTGGTCTTCATGCATCATGTCTGCCCCTCATTATTCTCGACGCTTTTGCCGAGGATGAGGGGTAGTCTTTGCTCTGTCTTGAAAGCCATAAAAATTGTTTGACAAAAGTCTTGAATGGACAGTTGGAAATTTGCAACTGGTGTCACTAGCCCGCTTGGACGGCTTGAAGTCGGTCCGCCTTGATCGAGCAAGATGTGACCAGCACGGCTATCAATTGTCTGCTCGTAGGTAGGTCGGTCCGTCTTGGTCGCAAGTGTACAGCTGGCTAACCTTTGGGTTGCTTCCTGTCTTTTGTATTTGTGTAAGACTCAAAGAAAGTAGTCACACAGGTTTGGCATTCCAAATTTGATAAAGCATTATCGTTTCATTTGGGGAAATGTCATATGATAATTGACCAATTATAGTCACAATAATACTAGGCATAGTATAATATATAGTGGGTTGCATTTGGCTTTTGAATAAAAGCAGCATCATGCTCATGTGCTAGGTAGACTGATAGTTCTACATGTATGATTCATAGACTAATGGAATATCATATATGTCGCTATGAATGCTCAAAATCAACATATTAATTTGTATGCAAAATAATTGTAACGGTACGTAATTCGAGAGCAGTTCGGGCAGTAATATGCATGCACAATCCCTTTTCTTTTTTCTTTTTTAATCTATCAATGGCCGATGCATAACGTAATTTGAAAGAGAATACCCGATTTTCGCACGCCGTAGCCTAGACGGAGGGTGTCCAAAAGATGGCACAAGACAACATGTGTTGCACAAGGGCAGTGAGTTTCATCGTCGTCGCTTTGCCGTGGGCGAGCCTTGTGCAGTTCTGATTCCATGAATTAATGGGGGCGGTGGTAAGGCATACATAACCGATTTGTCACCGTAAAATCGCCAAATAATTTAGAGGGTCTTTCCAAGTGGTGCACATGAGCTCTTTAGACTACTTGAGGTCAGTCTATCTTGATCGACCAAGATGTGAGCGGCTGGGCAAAAAATTTTGCTTGCAGATCGGCTTGTCTTGAGCAGGGTGCAGGTAGTTCGGATTTGATTTGGAGTGCATGTAGGTTAGCTTGCTTGAGCGGGCAAGTTTTGTTTGACTTGAGCGAGCTCGGGCAAGTTTTGTTTGATTGCTTCTCCGTGCTTGACTTTTCGATGCTGCTAGCACAATATAATCAGTCGCTCCACCTCTGTTCAAGAAAAGTCCTCAATGAGCATCTAGTAATTTTCAGTAGGTCGGCTCCTCTTCATGAGGCTTGTTTGTGTAGGCTGCTTGATTACTCGTTGTTTCCAGCTTTTGATTCTTTTATTGTTGAGCTTATGCTTCTCGATTTGAGTGATATCTTGACTGCCCAAGTCAAACGTTTTGATTAGCAAGGATTTGCATTGTTTTTGTCGAGTTGTTGGTCGTAATCAACTTTGTTTGGCGTGCATGAAGCTGCTGATCGGTTTTCGCAGCTTGCTACCCAAAGACCAAGCAGTCCGTGAAAGGCTGATTTCGCGTTCGCTGGACTTGTGTTCTTTTTGCTTTTCAACTGATTTGGGCGCTGTTTTGGTCGAAGGGGCGACAAGTTTCGCGCTTCTCAATTTCTCAATTGAAGTAAAAAAGCTACTGTGACCTGTTCATCATTGTGAGCTCACAAACTTCTTCGAGAAATCTGGTTTGGAGGCGCCGCCTTTGGGTTTTAGTCAAAATAAACCCTAGAAGTGCAGAGGCTTTGATATCCCTTTGAGCAACTCTCTCCAAGAGTACCTGGCATGGCGGTAACTACTGGAGCCCAAAAAGAATGGATCTGTCCGTGGGAGGCACAGTAACAAGGCATCTACTCCTTTGTTCATAACCCAGCCTTCTGTGAGTATGAGTTTTTTGTTTGTGATTTTTCCATTGTCGTCATTGTCCGTTAGTTCATCATGTTTTCTTTCCCGGCAATGAAACCAAACTGATGATGCATAAAAAGGGTGGTACCGGGGGTACCTAATCAGTCGGGAACGCGGCGATGGATAATCCTGGACGAACGGACGGACGATCTGCAAAACAAACACCAAGAGTAGGAGATCCATAGTAAGCATGTATTAGGAGACTGAGTCCTTGTATAATTTAGGATCCTTAGCTCGATAGGAGTCCATTTGTACACAAATTGTAGTAGGATTTTATCCCTTAATATTAGGAGATAATTTATTTCGTTCAGATGGATTATTAACCCCGTAACCTGCACTCTCTTCTTCTTCTAATTAAAATGATATTTCCAAATTTTTTTCTTTATTACGAATAACTTTTAACAATTTTTTTAGGTTGACTTAATTATCTCGATGAAAATAAAAAAAATGTTATTGTTAGTATTGTTGATGGTGTATCAATTACAAGTTTTAGTTTTTTCTTTAATATAATTAAATCAAATTATAATTATTATTCAAAATTCATTTATAGTAACGACAGAAAATTTGGAAATATTATTTTGAGACGAAAAAAGTAGTATTCTATAATCATAAAGACAAAAAATTCAAATAGGACTATAGGAGTATAGGACTATTTTTTAATGAGGTGGTCTTTTGTGAGAACACCTAGATCCGTCCTATAGAAGAGACGAGTCGACCCATGACCCGTGTACTACATTCTTCGCGAAGCATAGGATCCCAACCCATGCTTCACTCAAAATCTGTCACGTGGCAGCGACTCATGGCCCAAAAAAAAAACCAGAAAAAAATCGATTTTTTTTAGTTTTATATTTTTTTTCTGGCAATTTTTTTCGTTTGCAAAAAGTAATACTAAAGATAACAACTATGTTACTTATAAGTAACATTGTTTATAAGTAAACGTAACAACTGTTATATATATATATATATATATATATAAACTCATTTTACATATCTTTCAACTGTAATACTAACTATAAATACGTGTAACACTAACAATAATTAAATGTAATTATCGTTATACTGAAATGTAATAGTGTTTTTGCTGATTTCTTTTTTTTTTTTTTTTTTAGTATTTTGATTTTATTTTTGAAAGAAAGTAACATTTGAAAAATAACAACTTATATACATGAATGTAATTATTTGTATAAGTGAATGTAACACTTTAATATACAAAACTGTAACAGATTTCTATAGATAATGTAATACTTTTACATGTATCATGATAAATTGAACTCATTGTAACTTATTATTTGAAAACAAGTAGATATACTATTATTCAAGTAAACGTAACTGTTTTACAATGTTATTATACAAGTAAAATGTAACATTCATTTATAAAAATTGTTATTTTCTTATTTTTACAATGTTATTAACACAAGTGTTTTTAGTTCTAAAGTGTAAATAGTTGAATTATTACTTTTCTATACATATGTGTTACAATTATGTATAAACACTGTCACATATAAATAATACGTTCGTTACAGTTGAGTTATAATAAGTATTACTTTTGGCAAATGAAGAAAACATAAAAAAAAAAATTGTTACTTTTCTGTATGTATATGTATTACTTTTATGTATACAACACGTTTGTTATATTTAGTTATAGTAACTATCAGTTTTGGCAAACCGAAAAAACAACAAAATAAAAATATATTTTAAAAAAATGCCCCCGGATCATAGGTCCGGATCATGGGTTAAAATATATCAGTAACCCGGATCCATGGCCCGTCTTTACTATGAGATGATCATGAAGTCACACAAGATTTTGTCTTTTTTTTTTTTTTTTTTTTTTTAAGGGAGTAACCAATCCAAACATGATCGAAATGCCCTCAGACTAAAGAGATAAGCCCAATGGTGGAACTTATAAATCCTGGAAAACGAGTATCTGAAAGGCTATAGTAAAATTGAATTATAAGTGGGCTCAATGGTTCACTTTACTACAACTGAAATTTGTAGCTTCAAGTATTTCATTTAGTAAATATTGGACTGGGTTTATAACTGGGTCAACTGATTCAGTACTGGGCCAAACAAAAGATTATCCCAGGCCCTCCCACTTTTTCATAATGAAACTTTGGGCTTGATTTGTAATGGGCTCTATTTCTGTCACTGCCAAAATTTATCTCTCTATCTATCGATCTATCGCTTATACCCTACCCAAGTCTCCATCCATTCAAAAACAAATTAGGTTCCGTTTGTTTCGTGTAAAACAACTTTCAGGAAAAAAAAAAATTCCCTATTTTTTGGTGTTTGTTAAACACCAGAAAATGGGAAAAATATGTTCTGAAGGTTCTCACTTTTCTAAGTAAGAGGAGGTCTCCTGTGAGACCGTCTCACGCTGTGCGACGGCTCACAGGCAGCCGGCCTTTTTTTTTTTTTTTTTTTCACCCCAACTTTTTTTCCTCCCAACAAAAGTAACACCTGTTATAACAAAATGTAACACTTTTTTTTCTTTCAAAAATTTACCACAATTTTGCTGAAATAAATTAAACATGACATAAGATTAACAACTAAACTAATGTAACATTTTATAATAAATCAATGTAACCTTTTTTTTCTCAATTGTAACACTTTTCTAGGGTTTTACATTCAATTGAAATGCAAAACCGATTATATACATGATTTTTTACTCTTTTTTTTTTTGAAAAAAAAATGTACTACATTTAACCTATAAACTGTTACATTCATATATATAATAAGTTACAATCATATATGCATTGTGTTACATTCAATTATTGTTTTTTTTAACCACAAAAACTATTTATATTAGTTTGCAAAACTGTTGTTACAGCTTACAATAGAGTGTTACTTTTTTAAGACCAAACTGTTACTTTCTTCATAAGAACGTGTTACATCTCAGCAGACGAGCAGCCCAATTTTTTTTTTGGGTTAAAAATTATGTTTTTTTTAACAAAATAAATCAAAATATATCATGACCTATCTAGTTTTATTCGTCTCGCCGAGACGAACACACCGGTATTTTTAGAATTTTTTTTTCGACTTCAAAATCACAAGATATTGCATTTTAAAATTATGAGAGGTTTTTTTTTTTATTAAGTGAGTGCCACGTGTCACGTGCTGGGTGGAGGAAGGGGGCTGCTGGGCGGGTGGGGCGCTGGAGCATCCATGGATGGGCATGTTTTGACCCATGGAGGATCCGTCTCACATGGTGAGACGGTCTCATATGTCTTACGGATTTCTACTCCGTAAATCATTTTTCAGAAAATATTTTGGGGAATTTTTTTGAGAAAATTACCACAGGGTCCCTCATCCTAAGCCTAACTACCACCTAGTCCAACCTAACATTTTCATCTACCATCTAGTCCAACCTAATATTCTTATTTACCACCTAGTCCATTAAAATTATTAAATCCCAAAACTACCCTGCTATAAATAAAACCCTACCCCCTCCTCCTTCACGCAGTTGATAAATGGCTATTTTATAGTCATTTAAGGTCTAAATATATGTCTTTTTAGAGTCAATTTAGTATTAATGAGTCTCATATTGCATTATTTCACTTTACTTTTACGGATATAATGTGCGTGGTGTAGTATGGGTTTTGTGGACAGAAAACAGGTACTATTTGGAGCTATTTTGAGCTAAAGGGAGTAAAGGAAGGAAAGACGGGAGCAAAACATTTAAAAAGGAGAAATCAGATGCAGAAGTCAAAGATCCGACCGGACCCATCTATAAGACCCGGCCGGACCTCACCAATACAAGAACAAATTTCCAGAAGACAAAGATCCGACCGGGGCAAGGAGGAAATCCGGTCGGACCAACTGGATCCGGTCGGACCATTATGAAGACCCGCCCGGATCTTGACGCCTGTTCTGAAAGAGTGTTTCCCAACAGACACTCCTCTTGGTGGATGTATCCGGGAACAGACACTCAAATCAGTCCTAGGGCCTATATAAGAAGGCTACAACAGCCTTAGAAAAGACAGAGATATTTTTAGAGATTGATTGTAAAGTTATTATAGTGAAATTCTAAGTATACATTATCATTTCCAGAATTTTGAGTGAATTTGAGAGAGGGTTCCTAAGCAATAAAGAAGTATTCTTCCATCATTAAGTTCTCCAATCTGAATAAGTATTCTCTTCTCTATCTTAATCCTTTATTCTTATTCTTGATGTTTTATTTAATGGCTAGTGAGTAATCCCCCTCTTTCTTGGGGTTGGATACTCATTGTGTTCATATGTTCATCATAATTTTATGTTCTCTAAATTCATTTCTCTTCATCTTTAACAATTTTACTATATCAATCTAAAACGCCTATAACCACGATGACGTCCTTGGTTATATGAACTCCAGTTAATCGAGAGAAGGACCTAGCGGTGAATCTCGATTAGCGGACCCATATAGTCAAAACTAAGTTCATTACTCACGAGAGTAGTGTAATGGCTTAGGGATGCTCCTTGAGTGGAAAGTGTGCCGATTTTCATAAGAAAACCTAATGGATTCTTACTAATTATGGTCAGCTAGAGATAAGCCGGAATGCCCGTTTGTGACAGGGCGGGGGAAAAACATAAACGGATTTCTCAAAGAGTTAGGACATAATTAGTATGAGAATACAAACACTACTTGCTTGATCGTGAGAAGTAGTGTAGGCTAAGCATACCATCCTTGTATAAAAATGAACCCTTAATCTAAAAGAGAGCATAAATGAATGATGAATATATGAATACTTGAGTCCCAATCCCGGGAATTCCTTTAAAATAAGAGTTTTTCCTACATAAATAGCTTTTACTATCATTTCTATTTTAAGTGACAAACAAATTTTCCTACCCCCAATCATTTTATTTTCTTTACTTTTATCCAAAGCAAAAAAATATTTTTAGAATTAAGTTGTCTCCGTGGGATCGACCCGTATTTGCACATACTATACTATTAATAACCCGTGCACTTGCGGTTTAAACGTAACAAGTTTTTGGCGCCGTTGCCGGGGACAACGGTTAAATTTTAAAAAAAAAAAGAGTTTTTGCTTTTCAATTTTCTGTTTTTATTCTTTTTATTTTTATTTATTTCATCATCTTTTTTTTCAAAGTATTTTTCTTTGAATTCTTCTTTAAAGTATTTTTTCCAAAGTTTATGAAAAGAGTCCGGAGAGGTGACAATTACGTTGAATACAATCCGGAACCTGAGAGATACCTTAGAGAAAGACTTAGAAGTTTGAGAGAAACTTTAGAGAAAGAAATGGTGAGAGAAAACAACGAAGACGGGCAAAATTCGGGCGATGCCCCACCACCTAAGACCTTACGGGAGTTTGTTAACCCAAGCACCCCGGGTTCTAGGACGCCCATAGTAGTACCAAATGCCGACGCAATCACATTTGAGATAAAGCCACAACTTCTCCATATGGTTATGAACAACCAATTTGGTGGCTCGGCACTTGAAGATCCGCACCTCCATGTCCAAACTTTCTTGGAGTATTGTGATACTACAAGGATTGTTGGAGTCACACCCGAGGCAATACGGATGCGCCTATTCCCATTCTCATTAAGGGATAAGGCGAAACAATGGTTGAACTCGGTCCCACACAACTCTTTAACAACATGGGACCAAGTTCAAGAGGCTTTCCTTGGACGTTTCTTCCCTCCTTCAAAAACCGCTCAAATCCGGACCAAGATCACTAATTTTAGTCAAAATGGAGATGAGTCGCTTTATGATGCTTGGGAGCGTTTCAAAGAACTCCTAAGGATGTGCCCACACCACGGGCTTGAAAAGTGGTTGATAGTGCACACCTTCTACAACGGTCTCACATTCAAGACAAGAGAGACCATAGATGCTGCTGCGGGAGGAGCACTCATGAATAAAGGAGTGGACGAGGCATATGACTTGATCGAGAGCATTGCCCTGAACCACTACCAATGGTCCAATGAAAGGGACCAACCGCAAGTATCAGCAGGTAAGTATAATGTTGATGTCGTCACTCTTCTATCTTCAAAATTTGATACTCTTTTCAAAAAGATAGATAGCTTGAATACAAATTCCGTGGCTAACATTAATGTTTTATGTGAACTATGTGGGTCAAACTCACATAGTAGCGAAAGTTGTGATTTACTTGACACTACTTCTAGTGAGCAAGTTAATTTTGTTTCTAATGGACAACGAGGGGGTATGTATTCAAACACATACAATCCCGAATGGAAAAATCACCCCAACTTGTCCTATAGAAATAACAATGTTTTAAACCCACAACCTTCCTCACAACCACCGGGATTTGTACCCAAGAATTTCAACAATAATGCTTTCCCTCCCCCTAAATCTAAATTAGATCTTCTTATGGATTATATGATTGAAAATAATAAGAACCAAGAGAAAATCAATAATGAATTTAGGGAAAATTTTAAAATTTTGAATGCTAGGTTTGATAACTTAGCTGCTCATAACAAAATGTTAGAGAGCCAGCAAGCTCAACAGGCCAACCTGCCGCAAAGACCACAAGGGAGTCTTCCCGGTCAACCTCAAAGGCCTAGCGAGCATGCAAATGTAATAGTTTCAATAAATAAAGAAGAGGAAAATGAAAGTCCAACCCCACCAAAAGTTGAGACTGAAAATGAGACTAGTTACAATAGATATTTTGAACCACCGATACCGTACCCAAAAAGATTAATAAAGAAAGGGGTTGATGAACAACATGCCGAATTTTTGGAAACATTAAAATCAATGAATATTAGAGTTCCTTATTCTGATGACCAGAAAGAAATACCTTCTTATGCAAAGCCTTTGAAGGAAATGATTTTTAAAAAGAAGTCTTTAGAGGAATTTGAAAATTTCACTTTGGCGGAAGATGTTAGTGCCATTTTACAAAAGAAACTTCCGCCTAAACTCAAAGATCCCGGCACTTTTTCTATCCCCTGTAGTATCGGTAGGATCAATATGGATAATGCTATGCTTGATTTAGGGGCTAGCGTTAGTATAATGCCTTTTTCGGTTAGTCAGGGATTAGGTGTGGGGGAACTCCAACCCACCACCATATCTCTGCAGTTGGCAGACCGATCCATTCAATACCCGATAGGTATTATGGAAAACTTGCCGTGTCGAATAGGGAGCCTAATCATCCCTGTCGACTTTGTGATCCTCGAGATTGAGGAGGATCAAGATATCCCAGTCATCTTGGGAAGGCCTTTCCTTGCAACTGCGGGAGCCATAATTGATGTGAAAAAGGGTACTCTTACTTTAAATGTTGGAGATCAAAAAGAGGAATTTTGGAGGAGTACCCCAACCATTGAAGACTCTTGTCAAAAAATTGATATTTTAAAAGAAAATCATAAGGAAATTAATGTCATAAAATCTATGGATTCCAAAAGGGATCATATAGATGAATTCAAAGCTTATGAAAATTATTTGAAAGAAATAAAGGAAGCAAGGGAAAGTACCAAGAATTTAGACTGGAAGAGGGTGCTACATGATGAAAATGATGGAGATGACATCATAGAAAAACCAAAGAAAGTAGCACCACAGAAAATAACGGGATTACGAGCTTGCAAAGATTTTCATAAATTAATCCCGTCAAAGAATGGATGGCGCATATGTACTGATCATAGGGCCCTAAACAATCCACCGGAGAAGAAGTGGCGTATTGTCAAAGACAATAGGCCATCTCGATACCGTACAATGGCCATTCCAATTAACAAAAAGGCGTCGAGCTAAAGACGTTAAACAAGCATCATCGGGTGGTAACCGATGGATTATTTTGTTTTTTTTATTTTTATTATTATTATTATTGTTATTATGTTCTGTTTTTCTAACATTTTGTAGGTAAAAAAAAAAAAAAAAAAAAAAAAAAAAAAGAGGAAGAATTTTCGAAGATCCGATCGGGTCAACAATATAATCCGACCGGATCATCTAGATCCGACCGGGCCAAGTTGAAGCACCCGACCGGATCCAGCAACTCTGGAGATTCCAGAGAAAATTATCCGTCCGGGTCTGAAAAATAATCCGACCGGACCATAATAAATCCGACCGGATCCCCAGAGCGACCCGCCCGGATCAGTCGCATAGAAGGACATACCGATTCGCCAAAAGGTCAGATCTGTTCAATTGTATTCTCATTCTTCCCTTCTTCTTCATCTCAAACCTGTCTCACCACCACCTCCACCACCATTTCAGTGATAAGTTATTTGTTCCCCCGTCCCCATTTTTACTTTCTTGTCCAATTTTTACTTTCATGAAAACATTGGGGACAATGTTTAGTTCAAGTGTGGGGGGAGGATTTTAATAAAATTATTATATCCGTTTTTCTTTTTCTTTGCATTTAGTTAGCTTGTTGCTTGCATTTAGTTAAGTATTCTAAAAAAAAAAAAAAAAAAAAAAAAAAAAAAAAATTTTGCCAATGCTCCCATTGATGAGAATGTTATCTATACTTACAATTTGCCTAAGTAAAATTATTTCCTCTTAAACTTTACTTTTTGAGAGATTTGTCACAAAGAACTTAGGATCATATTGGATTGTAAATGAAAAATTTTCAAAATTTATATAGACTTTTAAATATTCTTGAATAGAAGCATTACATTATTAATGAAATTGTGGATATTAAGTTTGAATACATTACACTTGTGAAAAGTTATAAAACATCCTTGTATATACATTTCAAAAACTTTTACTTCTACTCTTTTCCAAAGATTTACTACATTGTTATGATCTTTAAGAATCACGAAGCTTTCCATTTCCACTTTTAAGACTTAATAACATAAATCAATCTTCTTGTATATCATCCACTCGAATATCCAAATGAATTTATCATTATAGAGTGTGATGATTTACAAAGAACTCAATTGCCACTTCTAAAACTTAATGAAATTAAATTTTCCACTACCTTCATCCGCCTTATTTTTTGTGATTCAAGGAGCATAACAAAATCTGAATATCTTTGAAAAAGAATAAAATCATGAGTTTAAGAAATGTATTCCCAAGCATAAAAAACCCTATTCACAAAGCACTCAAAGAGTGAACTTAAATTCTATTTCATACTTGAAATCCACAAGTTCATTTAGTTATTCCTATATGCTCTTGTTCAATAGTATTTATTCATGTTATATTAACATCCAAAATTCTTTATTTACTTTCCAATATCCTCTTATGTTCTTTCTCACAAGTTTCTTGGGACGGAAAATTTAAAAGGAAATGATTTTGTAAAGGCAATACAATATAACAAATATTCTGAGGGAGCATTGAAACCTTCTTTGATTTTTCAAAAATTTTATGTCATTTGTCACTCTCTCTTCTTCAAAATTGTAAGCTTGCTCGAGGACAAGCAAGGTTTTAGTGTGGGGGAGTTGATAAATGGCTATTTTATAGTCATTTAAGGTCTAAATATATGTCTTTTTAGAGTCAATTTAGTATTAATGAGTCTCATATTGCATTATTTCACTTTACTTTTACGGATATAATGTGCGTGGTGTAGTATGGGTTTTGTGGACAGAAAACAGGTACTATTTGGAGCTATTTTGAGCTAAAGGGAGTAAAGGAAGGAAAGACGGGAGCAAAACATTTAAAAAGGAGAAATCAGATGCAGAAGTCAAAGATCCGACCGGACCCATCTATAAGACCCGGCCGGACCTCACCAATACAAGAACAAATTTCCAGAAGACAAAGATCCGACCGGGGCAAGGAGAAATCCGGTCGGACCAACTGGATCCGGTCGGACCATTATGAAGACCCGCCCGGATCTTGACGCCTGTTCTGAAAGAGTGTTTCCCAACAGACACTCCTCTTGGTGGATGTATCCGGGAACAGACACTCAAATCAGTCCTAGGGCCTATATAAGAAGGCTACAACAGCCTTAGAAAAGATAGAGATATTTTTAGAGATTGATTGTAAAGTTATTATAGTGAAATTCTAAGTATACATTATCATTTCCAGAATTTTGAGTGAATTTGAGAGAGGTTCCTAAGCAATAAAGAAGTATTCTTCCATCATTAAGTTCTCCAATCTGAATAAGTATTCTCTTCTCTATCTTAATCCTTTATTCTTATTCTTGATGTTTTATTTAATGGCTAGTGAGTAATCCCCCTCTTTCTTGGGGTTGGATACTCATTGTGTTCATATGTTCATCATAATTTTATGTTCTCTAAATTCATTTCTCTTCATCTTTAACAATTTTACTATATCAATCTAAAACGCCTATAACCACGATGACGTCCTTGGTTATATGAACTCCAGTTAATCGAGAGAAGGACCTAGCGGTGAATCTCGATTAGCGGACCCATATAGTCAAAACTAAGTTCATTACTCACGAGAGTAGTGTAATGGCTTAGGGATGCTCCTTGAGTGGAAAGTGTGCCGATTTTCATAAGAAAACCTAATGGATTCTTACTAATTATGGTCAGCTAGAGATAAGCCGGAATGCCCGTTTGTGACAGGGCGGGGGAAAAACATAAACGGATTTCTCAAAGAGTTAGGACATAATTAGTATGAGAATACAAACACTACTTGCTTGATCGTGAGAAGTAGTGTAGGCTAAGCATACCATCCTTGTATAAAAATGAACCCTTAATCTAAAAGAGAGCATAAATGAATGATGAATATATGAATACTTGAGTCCCAATCCCGGGAATTCCTTTAAAATAAGAGTTTTTCCTACATAAATAGCTTTTACTATCATTTCTATTTTAAGTGACAAACAAATTTTCCTACCCCCAATCATTTTATTTTCTTTACTTTTATCCAAAGCAAAAAAATATTTTTAGAATTAAGTTGTCTCCGTGGGATCGACCCGTATTTGCACATACTATACTATTAATAACCCGTGCACTTGCGGTTTAAACGTAACAAAAAAATATTTTTAGAATTAGTTTCTCCGTGGGATTCGACCCGTATTTGCACATACTATACTATTAATAACCCGTGCACTTGCGTTTAAACGTAACAGGGAGTTGAAAAACGGTTGTTTTGCGAGACACTTTTGAGCCGTTGGATTTGATAAGTGAGGATGAATCACAGCCGCTCTTTGTAAAACGGTTATTCTTGCTTTCTATTGTAGTATAGATTGTCCTAATTAATAATATAATTACTAGTAGCATTCTTAATATAACTCAATATACTAATTTAATGATTAGTGCAACTTATTTTAAGACGGAAATAGTTAATTTTTAAATATAACTCATTATAATAATTAAATAATTAGTGCATTTAAGACGGAAATAGTTACTTTTTAAATATAACTTATTATAATAATTTAATAATTAGTTCAATTTATTTTGAGACAGAAGGAGTAGTATAACATATATTTGTAATTGTTACGTTATATGTTTATTTATTTAATTAAAATAAATGAAAAGAAAATGTACAGAATGAGAAGTAGATAGAATTGGGTAGGCCCCACAATGGTGATAACAAATATATATCGACAGCAAACTTTCATTTGCCACATGGCCAAAGATAAGGTGGTATTAGATTGTGCTTGTCTAATGTTTTCATTTTCAGCTCTCCTTTAATATTTAAATAGTCATACTCTAGAAGAGGTAGTATACTCTAGAAGTGGTAGTATGATTGAGTAGAGAAATAGACCAAGCAAATAATACGGAGCAGAAGGAAAGAAAATTTGAGGACAAAATAATACAAACCACCAAAATCTGTTTCGGAATGAGTGTTTTTTATGGTACGTACGTGTTATGCATTTAAATTATTTTAGCTTAGTTAATGGTATTTGTAGTAGCAATCATTATTGGTATTATTTCATTTTAATTGGTATGGTAATTGATGTTAACAGAATTTTAAAGCAAGGAGTATTATTGTTTGTCTTATTGTCCTAATTAATAATATTATTACTAGTACTAGCATTTTAAATTATTATAATGTCTTAATAGCATGTATGATTAGTATTATTTCTCCTGATTTTTTTAAATTTCAATTAATTATTTTTTTATAGTTGATATTATTAGACATTCTTTGGTCCAAATTAGTACTGAGAATATGAAAAATAATTTTAGTATGGTAAATGGGGTTTACCAATTAAGATGATAAATGTAGTACTTTTAAAATCACACTATCATGTTGGTTAAAATTGAAGTTGTAATTCACTGGTGTCCGTCTCTATATACTGAATTTAAAATAAATGTTGACGGAGCATTTCAAGGTAATCCGGGCAGTGCTGGGATTGGAGGCATCATTCGAATAAACAGGGAAGTTGCATTTTCGGGTTAGTCAATCTATCGGGCATACTACGAACATGATTGCTGAAAATTGGCCTTTCCTTTGTGGGTTAGAGTATGCCCGTTCACTTCATATGGATAATCTTCATATCAAAACAGATTCCTTAGTCATTTTCAATGTTTTATGCAAAGGCCAAGGTTCACTGGTGGGCGCACACAATTTGCTAACTGACTGTAGGAATCTCATGCAAACTTTTGACTAAGTTTGGCGTTCATTTGCGTATCGGGAAGGAAGCTCAGTAGCCGATTTTATTGGCTAAAAAATCGGCTACACTGGACAATCTTTACCAATGTTTTGAAACTCCACCTTTGTTTTTACATCAATTGTTAATCCAGGATGCTACTGGTTTGACTGTTAATAGGAGGGTTGGTATGTATCAGTGTGTGACTATGCATGTAAAATAACTTATTTGGTTGGTATGAGTGAGTCTTACAAAAAACGCGTTTTTCCTTAAGCTAAGGAAAAACGTGTTTTTCCAAAGCGCTGTGCATTATTATTCAAAACAAGGGGTGGCATTTTCGTAAATACTGGCAATCATGATAAATGCCCAGTGTTAATATTACAAATAGCCAGTGATTTCATACTGGCGTTTTACAAAATGAAACTGACACTTTTCTTAAGTGCCAGTGGTAATGTTAAAAATTGCCAGTGAGTACACTGACACTTTTTTACATTGATACTGGCACTTATTAAAGTGCCAGTGGTAATGTTAATAATTACAAGCCATTACACTGGCACTTTTTAACATTGATACTGGCACTTATTAAAAACTGCCAGTGTTAGTGTCAATAAGTGTCAGTGTAGATGTGCTGGCACTTTTTTACTCAATCACTGGCACTTCCGTTCGGCGCACAACAACTTCCCATTAATTACGAAAATGCCACCGCGCCAAACTTAAAAACACGTTTTACGCACCTTTAACGTAAAACGCGTTTTTCCCAGTTTTTCACGGTTGGTATATATATGTGTAATGTTTAAAAATAAAGGAAAGTTTCAAAATTTTCAATTAGGCTCTTGTAGTTATGAAAATTTATATTAGGTCCCTGTGTTTACAAATGTATAACAAGGAAAGTTTCAAAATTTCTATTAGGCACCTATAGTTATGAAAATTTATATTAGGTCCTTGTGTTTATGTAAATCACCATTTAGTCCCTTATTTTATAAAACTTCAGATTTGTCCTAGTGATGCTAGCAAAGCTTGTTAAAATTGAGTAACTCATCACTTCTTCGTTTTAGAACTCGAATTGAATGATTTTTGAGTCTAAATTAGTTGATTTTCATTAATTTTCCAAATATTATACTTTCATATTTAGAAGACCTTTATAACATTCTTAGGAAATCTGTTTTGAGATAGTGGATTGATTGTCACAGTAAATGTCACAAACTTGAGATGGAATTTCATATTTAACCAGCTGCTGCTTCATCCAAAGGATCTGTGAACAGAAATTGCCGGCAGCTATGTACTCAGCTTCAGCAGTAGAAGTGGAAATTGATGCTTGCTTTTTACAGGACCAAGACACCAACCGATCACTAAGAAACTGGCAAGTTCCACTAGTACTTTTTCTGGTCACCCTACAAGCTGCATAGTCTGCATCTGAGTAACCTATTAGATTAAAAGATGAATATCTAGAATACCATAATCCAAGGTTTAGCAGAACCACATAAGTATTTAATAATGCATTTTACAGCTGCAGATGGGATTCCATAGGGTCAGCTTGAAACCTGGCACATACACAAACGGCAAACATGATATCTGACCTACTGGCAGTTAGATAGAGGAGTGAGCCCTTGCAAAGTGATTCATTAGTAGATCCAAAAATAATATCATCGACGTATATTTAAAATAAACAATGAGTGACCCTTATGCTTGGCAACAAATAAAGTAGTATCAATTTTACCTCGTGTGAAACCTAAGCCATCGCTAAGTAAAAACATAGAAAGGGTTTCATACCATGCCCTTGGAGCTTGCTTCAAGCCATAGAGAGCTTTCTTCAATCGGTAGACATGATCAGGCTTCTTGGAGTCCTCAAAACCAGGTGGTTGTTCAACATAAACAAGTTCTTGGAGTTCTCCATTCAAGAAGGCACTTTTCCCGTCCATTTGATATAACTTGAATTCTTTGAAGGCAGCATAGGCTAAGAAAAGGTCTTATAGCTTCCAATCTTGCAACAGGGAGCAAATGTCTCATCGTAGTCAATCCCTTTTTTTTGTCTCTCTCTGCCTTTCTTATGGGCCACCGCGGTGATACCCTCCATCTCCCAAACCCGGCCGAAACCCACCATTCCCCTTGTGGTTGTCTCTTTTGCCCACATCCTTAAACTAACCTCTAGCAACTATATCGCTTGGAAAATCCAAATTGAGGGCGCCACCCTTCTTGGTTATGACCTTTACAAATATCTTGATGGCACTCTTCTCTATCCTCCTAAAAGTATCCCAAACCCTGCTCTCCATAACGCGCCGCCCTACCACTGCCGCCATAGGATACCCCACCAGCCACACCTAAAACCGACCTAAATCTCCGCCCACTGTTTCTAACCCTGCATATGTTACATGGTTTAGGCAAGACAAACTTATTCTTTCCGCTCTCGTAGGAACCATATCCTCCAATCTTGTTCCCCTCATCTCTCAATGCTCCACCACCCATGATGCCCGGAAAACCCTCGCCAAAACTTATGCCAACCCCTCTAAAGGCTACCTTAAATAAATCAAAACCGCCTTCGCAATATAACCAAAGGTTCCCGCCAGTCTCTGATTTCATGCAGGAAATAAAAACCTGTACCGACCAGCTTGCATTTGGTCGACCCTTGATTCTGATGACATAGTTGATAGCATCCTCGATCAACTTAATGACTATAGAGCCTTAGAACCTATCATGCTTTCTTTCTAGTGAATATTCCCAGCAGCTTCATCCAACTTGTTTTTTTTGTACAAATAACTTGCTGAGAAATTGGTCTTGGCACAAGTTCCCATACTTTGCATCTTTCAAACTGATTCAGTTCCTCTTGCATGGCGTCACCCAACCCAGGATCAGCAAGATCTTCTTCAGTCTTTCTTTAGATCTGTTGTTGAAACCATAGCCGATGAGTAGAGACTTTCATCAAATGCTTTGCTAAGGTTCCTTGTCAATCTGGGACAAAAGACATCACCAATCAACATTTTCTAAAGGATAATCACGAATGCTCTAACTTCTCTCGGCACATCATGTCCTTACTGACTCTTGTTGTAAGATTCTAGAGGAGGATCATGGTCAGCAGATGGTGGAAGGGAAGAGTTTTATGTGAGAGGTGGATGAGAACTTGAAGGGTTAGGCCTTAATATAACAGAAATTGGCTGAGGGATAGATCTGTCTTCATGTATGATAGCAGAGTTTGCATCGGAAATGGATTATAAAAGTTATCGGTATGATCATGTTCTGCCGATGATGATGGTAAATACTGAGTATCTGCTGTTTCTTCTACTGAAATGACTGGATCAGCAGCTAGTACTTACACTGCAGGGTTAGAATTACTGGATTCACCTATCTCATGAACACTAGAAACCATTAGTACTATATTGGAGCCTTGTCAGACTCTAGCAAATCAAATTCATCAAAGGTTACATGAACAGATTCAACCAATTTTCAAAGTTTCTTATTGAAAACTCGAAAGGCCTTACTATGTTTGGCGTATCCAACAAATATTCCTTCATCAGCTTTCTCATCAAATTACCTCTGTGTGCTTTTCTTTACCGTTGAAAGCATGAAACATTTGCAGCCAAATATTTTGAAGAATCCAATGTTGGGAATCCCTACCTATCCAGAGTTCATAAGGAGTCTTGTTATGAATTTGTTGTTGAGCGATCTGTTCTGAGTGAAGCAGGCGGTATTGATGCGCTTCAGCCCAAAAGTATTTCGGCAGCATGGCTTCAGCAATCATGGTTTTTACCAGCTTCTATAAGTGTTCTGTTTTTTCTCCAACGGCACCATTTTGTTGTGGCGTACGGCAGCTGAGAAGTTGTTGTGTATACCATACCATGCATCACAGTACTGAGAAAATACCATTGTTCTTCAATTCAGTACCGTTGTCTGATCTCATACTGATGATATCGCTTTCTTTCTGGGTCTGTAATAGTGTGAATAACTTGGTAGCAATGGCATAGGTGTCATCTTGTGACTGAAAGTTTCCACCCCAAGTATATCTAGAGAAATCATCTACTACACAACCAAAGTATATCTGCTTCCCCCAATACTTGCTGTAGTTGTGGGGCCAAAAGATCCATATGTAGCAATTGGAGGCACTTAGATGTTGACATGCAGGGCTTGCTGTGGAAAGATGACTTGTGTTGTTTTCCAATCTGACAGGCCTTACATTTCTTTCCTTGATCAGCAGACACTTGAGGCAGACGGTTACCAGATTTGAACTGGCAAGCTTAGATAGATATTTGAAGTTCAAGTAACTGAGTCTCTTCTGCCATAACCATGAGTTCTCACTAATGTTCTTAGCTACAAAACAAACATTAGCAAAACACCATTAATAGCACTTAGTCTACTGCATAAATGTTACCTTTACGTTTGGCAGTGAGAGAGTTTCGTTGGAAGCAATGTCTCACATAGCAACTGGAAGTAGTAATACACATTGCATGCCTTTATCACAGAATTGTGATATTGAAAGAAGGTTGTGTTTCAAACCATCCACTAGAGAGACCTTCTGTACAGTACCTGTACCTCTCTTGATGGTACAATACCGATGATTTTTTCCTTTGGCATTATCACTTTATCACAGAATTGTGATATTGAAAGAAGGTTGTGTTTCAAACCATCCACTAGAGAGACCTTCTGTACAGTACCTGTACCTCTCTTGATGGTACCAATACCGATGATTTTTCCTTTGGCATTATCACCGAAAACCAATGGGGACCTGATGCTTCAATAATATCGGCAAGTAGATCGGCAAATCCTGTCATGTGCCTTGAACAGCCACTATCTAGAATCCACAAATCCTTGCTTGCACCAGTTGAGCCATGAAGCATTCCTAAAATAAAACAGTATGCTTATAGTCCCCCTTATTCTTGGGTATCTGGCCACCACTGGAGGATGCACCTCAGCGGGTCCAGATAGGTGCTTCAATAGGAATTCACGAGCCTTGTGACCATAATCAGAACAATTAGAACATCTCACTTGACTGATAGGCTGTGGAGTCGGTAGATCATCATTCTTTTTAGTCAGTGCATCGACAGAACTAGAGGATTGAGCAGGCACAAACTTAGTTAGTTTGAAGGTGCTAGTGTTGCCTTTCTTTCCATTCTGTTTACCTTTGGTAGTTACCTTTTTTAGGTACTTGTCCTTCGGCAGTAGAACTGGTTAGATGGGCAGTACTTTGCTCTGCTGATGTATTCACTTGCTCTGCTGATGTATTCACCAAGAATACCATTATCAGCAGACTCAGTATCAGCAACCTTAACATGACTTTGTTTGTGCTTATCTTTCCTTTTGTTCTGGTTCTTAGGATACTTCATAGCCACAACACTGTATACTGGCTTGGCATCTACATGCACTGAGTTAACAGAACTACACTCAACTTATCATCATCCTTTTTCTCGGTCGCACAAGTTTCAGTAGAGCTACTGCTGCTGGAATTAAAACCTAAACCAGATTTGTCCTTATATGACATTTGGTCGATAGGATTGTTTCAACAGCAACTCTAGATTTTGTGTAAGAATCAATGATACTTGAAAGATGATTATTTCTTAACACAAGATCTTCGATCTGAGCTATAAATACTGCTACTTGGCATTTAAAATCCAGGTTTTCTTTCTTTAGAGAAAACAAACTTAAACTTATGTCCTTTGAGAACTTTAAGTTCAGACACAAGCAAGTCATTTTCTGCAGAAATTCTATTGAAATCAGTAGCCATCACTTTATGAATGCTACTCAGCTTCTCATGATCAATAAAAAGTTCGTCCATTGTCTCTACCATTTCAGCTTTAGATATTTCAGGACAAGGATCGGCTGAAATTTTAGGGTTATAAGTAATGGTTTTAGGAGAGAAGTCAGGTAGGGAAGAGTTGGGTTTAGATAGGCTTTTGGCATGCTTGGATGTTCAGCGAATGAGAATTTTCTGGTCATCGGTAAGGATTTAGGTTGCTGGCAGTAAAGTGAGAAGAGTTACACTGCCCATAGAGTGAGGTTCCACTTGATGAACTTTGTATCCATTTGGGTTTTCTGCTTTGACACTAATTTTTTGAAGTGTGGTTAAGGTCTTCCAGTAGCTTCTTATCTGACTGGAGTTCTTGGAGGAGATGGATCTCGGTAGACTGGAGTCAGCAATGATGATATATCGGCATCTTCCAAGTATAGTGCAACAAAACATACATCGTATCTTCATCTTCATCGGCATCTTCGTCTGAGTCAGTTTCACACCAAACCGGCAAGTCTTTTCTGTGCTTTCATCGGCAACAAAGCTTCGAGACTTAGGATGTCTCTTGCTGAATGACTCCTCACATACTCATATTTTGGTTGAGGACATTTGGAAGAAAAGTGACCAGGTTTTCTGCAGTTGAAGCAGACAAGATCACCCTTGTTATTCTTTCCATCGGTAGCACTTGTAGAGGGTTTGTTGTAGCTTGCTGGTTTTTGAAATGATGGTATGAATGGTTTTTGTTGCTGATAGCTTCCTTTCTGATCCTTTTGTGAAGTTTTTAAACCTTTTGTAGTTCCTAGCGAAGGCGGCAAATTCATCTTCTTCCATATGTTTATCTGAGGTTACTTCTGGGGTTTTGGAACTGCAGGTTGCTTGATGGGATCTATAGGCGAGAATTTGTTTGAAGGAAATGATATCTGTGACTGAGCTGATAGAGACAAGTTTTGAAATTTTTATCAAGAACGTTAAGTTTTTGCAGTTCTCTCTCATACAGAAATAGACTAGACACAAGATTCTGAATAGAAGTCTTCTTTAAGTCTCTTACTTCTCTAACAGCAGTGACCTTGGTATGATACTCATTTCCCAAAGAACTTAGAAAATGAATATTTAGGTCTTTCATAGTATAAACCTACCTAAAGAAGCACATAAATTACTTACCTCGCAGAATCTGTCGTAGGCACTCTTAGTGATTCACCATCTTTTTTCTTGAAGGATTCAAACTCAGCAATGCAATCGTAGAGTCTGTTGTCCTTCACCTGCTCATCACCTTCAAGTATGCAAGGAGCTTGTTCCAGCATTCTTGAGCCGTGGAGCTCAAGTCAATGAGTTTATATTGCTTATCATCCAAACCACAAGAGATAATGTGGCATGCTTTTCCATCTAGGACAGCTAAAAGTTTGTCATCCTCGATCCATTCCTCTCTAGGTTTTTCAAACAAAGTTTCTTCAATTGAACATGGGTTTCTTGTTTAGTGTCACGATCAGCATGTTGTGTCAGCGGCGTGGAGGGAATAGGTCGGTAGGTGGTTGAGACTTTTAATGGAATGATAGGACGACCTTCTATGACCTTCATCAACCGGTCATCGATTGAGTTCATATACTTTATCATACGATATTTCCAGACACTAAACTCGTTGACATTCAACAACGGAATGGTGGTGATGTTGAATGACTGCATGATTTTTCCTGCCATGGTATCGGCAAACAAGCTACGAAGCTTGGAAATTTCTTTCAAAATTCCAAGCTTTGATACCAATTGTTAGGCCCAATTTGTAGGAAAAATAGGCTAGAGGGGGGGGGGGTGAATAGCCTATTTAAAACTTTTTCGAGGAAAACACTTTATAAATGCAAAGTCACTAATCAGTTTGCAAACTATTATCAGTAAACGCAGCGGAGACACAAAACAGTTTATAAAAGGTTTGAAAGCTTGGTTTAACACAAGGTGATTTTCAAAAGTTCAATGCAGTTTCAAGAGATTGGTAAATAGAAATTACAATGAATCAGTAAGAACAAATACGATCTACCGGTGATAGAGTTCCAACCGGAAAGGACAAAGTAAGTAACAGGGGACACAATGATTTGGAGAGGTTCACAGTGTAAATACTTCTACGTCCTCTACCAAGTTTGGTCAGAACTTGGATTGGGGTTCAGAGCACTATTAGATATCCCTAGTCTTTTACAAGTGCGGCTTTGCCGGATACAAAGACTAAAATCTAGAGATCACTAATGGATCATGATACAAACTGACGGCCAAGTGTTTTTGAGCGGCAAGTCCAAAAGAACTTATCTCACTCACAGGTGGGTGTGTGATTAACTCATGCAATGTATTCCTTAAAATATTCTAGTTCGGAATACTGACAATGTTTGATGAGTTTGTTCACAAGTGTTTATGTCCTAATAAATGTCTGATGATTTCTGGGACACAGAATGTTTGAGCTTCAATGAATGCTCTAAACAATCAACTCTCTTCAATGCACCTATTTTTCACCAACCTTCTTCAATGCTCTAAGTCCTCTATTTATATGAGGAGTTAATGACTTGAGTCTTGTAGAAGAAGGCTTGCAATTTGAATTTCCAGCTGGGTAGTTGAGGAGAATTAAATGCGGTATCTTTTGCATTAATGGCGGAGATTTGAAGTACACGCATGCTTGGAAAAGTCTGATGGGTAAAGACCCCTTTATCTCAACCGGTTACCTGCAAAAGCAAGTAGGGACAGACTAGAGCTAAAAGTAGCTCAATGTCAGACGGTGCTGAAAGGCATGATAGAGATAGATAGCACTTATCAGAAAGTAAGTACAGAAAGTACAAAGACAATCGGTAAAGTTGACTTTAAAGATAGAACGATAAAACCTGACTACCAGTAAGTCAGACTGTCCTTGCTGATTGTCATGTCATCGGCAACTTGAACTGAGTGACCTTGATCGGAAACTTGAATGCTAATCTGCTGAAATGTTTTCTGTTGACCTCTAGCTGGTTTGTCTGTATTGAAGAGTTGTAAAACACCTGTGCTGGTTACAAAGAATCCTAAGATAGTACTAACAAAAATTGGGGATCCTAAGTAATAACTATGATTGGGATTAAGAAATTCTATATCCTAAATATATATTTGAACAACACGCGCTCTGGGTAATTTTCCAGAATATGAACAGGTTCCAAGAACTGGACAGAATGATGGGTGTGGGCACAATTGCCTGTATCAGGACTGATTTGGACCCTTAACTGTTTTTTATGTGTTTTTTTTGTTTGAAAAAAAAAAGAGAGAAAACGTTTTGTCAAATGGTTTGACCTCACACTACGTGCACTAAAACTCCTATGAATTGCTCACTATCGAGCCGCACAAATTCCATAACCCCAAACCCGTCGAGGCCCATCCTAGGAAGTTTCAAGCTCTACTCGACCTTGACTCTTCGAAGCGGTATCAACCCATGGTGTAGTTCATGACTACATGCTGGGGGTGACCTCTTAAGCCTCTCTTTAACCGAAAAACAAGCCAACACATTCTTGTTAAGGTCTAACCCTCCGTGACCAAGTCGGTTTTCGTGTGCCGATATTTCCCTAAACTATTGTTTTCAAATCATACATGCCATTTCCAAAAGAAAACAAGCGGTTATTATGGATGAAATAAAACTCCATCTCCACAGTATGCTTTACTACATTAATTTAGTTTAATCTTGTCACGTGTAGGATTCACAAACGTGGTGGATTCCGATGAGTATATGGGACCATAAGAAGGTCTATATACTAGTGTGACGATTCCACTATTTTCTTAGAAACCCCAAAAGAAACCCCGTCCCTCCGACTTATAAAAATGAGTCTTTTTCTTTATGTGGTTCGAGTCGTGTGCCCATTGTGTGTTCAAACCTCTCCATAGACCGAAAGTGTTACTCAAGATTGACAAGGGCCTCTTCTTCAATTTAGGTCCGATTGGTACTCACCGCATTTATCGAGACTCAACAAACAGGATAGTTCGAGAATTAATCACTCCGACAACTCCAACAGCATCAATGGCCGGTCCTTCTGCAAATGAATCCAACACCGACAACACCATGTCCCTCGAACAACTCTCCGCTTTGGTCCAATCTCTCCAAGAGAAAGTCTCCACTCTCAATAAGGAGGCTCGAAACAAAGAAAGACTATTTTGGCAAGCTCAACTAAAAGTGAAAGGGAGGCTCATGAAGCTGAAATGGACCAAATGAAAGCTAAACTCATTAAGCTTTCCAAAGGCAAGAATAAGGATGACACCGAGGAATCCGGTGGACCAAGGTTTTTTTGAAAGCCCGTATGTTAGTATCCGCAACAAGAAGGTGGAGAACACCTAGCAACGAAGAGCAAAGATAACAAAATGGTTGACTTAATCATGGCATACATCGACCAACGCTTCAATGGGCTCAATTTGGGAAAGGCTCCGACACAATCCTTTATCAATCATCAATTCTTATGAGCACAACGGCCACTCTCCCCGACAAGGTTCAAAATGCCTGACAGTAGCAAGTTCAAGGGCAACTCTTCCCTATGACCCACATTGAAACTTACATATGGGCCATGGTTCCAAAGAAGTTTCCCAAAAGGTGATGCACAATGTTTTCCTCTTACTCTCAAGGGGGCCGCAAAAGATTGGTATGCAACTCTCCCACTCACCATCCGTCTTGATTGGGATGCCGCCATGCCATGCTGCCTTCAAAACTCAATATCAAGGCAACACTACTCACTGCCCAACAAAGAAGGAGCTTGAAAGTACCACCCGAAGGGACAATGAGTCCTTTATTGATTTTACAAGGAGGTGGAATGATAAACTTGTCGAGATAGTGGAAATTCCCAATACGAAAGAGCAAATGAACATCTTTCTCAAGTGTCTCAAAATTTATCTCCGCACCCACCTAAGTGGGGCTTGCTACTCTGACTTTGCTCAAATGTATGAAGCGGGGGGGTCTGTGAGAGCCCGCGCTCGAAATTAACCTGCGCACTCGAATTCTCACAATGCTTTCCCTAATTTGGTTTGGAAAATAGAGTCACCACCTCATTTTATTTAGGAAAATAGAGATAAAACCTTTGTTTTGAATTTGAAGTGGGTTCGGGGGCTAATTTACGAGAGGAGAATGTGATTAGCAGAACTCCACTCGCCCTTACAGTCTCTAGCATGCTTCCACCTACGTTTGATTTTAATGTGCCTTTTTAAAATGACTTTTATGCCCTAATTTTGAAAATATTTGTTTTATGTACGAAAGAGTCTCCTAATCTAGGTAATGTTCATTTTGATCGCAACTGGCAAACCGTTTGGGTGATTCTCGATTGGTTTTGAAAATAGTTTGAACACATTTAAAAGGAAAACATGTAAAGGGAAAGGGGGATTATGTACAAATTATACAAATTATACACAAAAAATGGGAGACAAGTCCCATAATGAATAAATGTCCAAGCAAGGGTTTTTGTTGAAGTTCAAGGACTGCTGCAGATTGTCATGTTAATGTACATGTCCAAACCTAGTCCAAATCCAGAAACAAAATTTGGATTTACTCCCAACACATTGGAGAACACAGGTACAAGAACTATCCGGAATCGGAAAACAGAGCACATCTCATTTTGATTCAAAATTTACATCATCAAGATATGCAAATATGGAGAAACTCAAAAACAAAAAAGTTTTAAGATAACATATCAAATATGAATCCTGAGAAGTTTCAAGTCCAGAAAAAATGTTT
>JAOWBW010000323.1:600000-947640 GCA_026119855.1 Campanula takesimana
CACTTGGATACGTAGGTAGCCTGACATAGGTTTAGCCACCCGACCAACGCGGTCACCATTTACATCTCTCCCTCGATTTGGAACTTATGTTTCAGATCGGTTTCTTTCTAATCGAAAACCCTCCATGCCTTGCAAGAAGCGTCGCCGAGGGGCTACTGTTAGTACACGATCTGAAGATTTAGGACTTCCTAGACCTTTAGATATCTTCGAGGACCTTTTAGGCAATAAAAACCTGACAGGGACTTATCCGAAAGCTTTCCAGAGTTCTAGATTGACGAAATCAGTTATAGGTCGAATTCTATCAGGATAATGACCTAATCCCGAGAACAAAGTGATGAGATTTCACTGAGATCTAGATAACCACGCGATCCGGAAACACTGGCCACGCGGCCAGTGTGGGAGTTTCCGCGCGGACACTCCTTTCTACTCATATTCCCTATCAATAGGTGCCTCCATCTCCAGAGATCAGGAACCAATTCATTCTGCGAGTTTCAGAGTCAAAACTGACGGAGAAATCCTGTTGGGTATGCTTACTTCTTAACCCTCCTATTTTTTTTAGAATTGATTGATACCATCACCTATTAATATTTTATGGACTTTAGGACCATTTTTTTTTTTGAAAAGAAAGATAAAAAAACACATAAGCACGTAAATTACAACTCCCGAATCACCCGTGTGACCGGTAAATAAAAACATAAAATTAAACAGTCCAAGGGTTCAATTCTGTTCTGATGCAAGCAACTGTGCCCACACCCCACTGTTCTGTCCAGTCACTGAAACCTGTTCTTGCCCTGGAAATTGGCCCAGAAGCGTGCGCCTCGGGATAGTGTTGTGGGAAGCGCGCGACTGGCGCATAGAAACTGGGAGGCGCCCGCTTCTGGGCTCACCTGTCAGATCATCAGAAACTTATGGACTTAGGGGATTGCCCTGGTCCTGATTGTGTGATGGAACCCCTGCGATGTTTCTTAGCACGAAATAATAGGAAGAATATGAAGAACACATGGAAGGTGGGAGATTCTGGAATTCGACTCGGGACGCGCACGCTTTGGACCATGAAGGTCCGAGGCGCGCGCTTCCCATGTCAATTTCCAGAATGCCCAGAAAAGTGAATTATGAACAGAAACACAAGTTTAACCCTCAAATGTCCCCAGCGGAGTTGTGAGAGCCCGCGCTCGAAACCGAACCTCGAAATGATCGCTCGCGAAAGCGATTCGGGTTCGCCTCGTGCTGATGCGCTTTTGGAAATGCGCTCGGTTCCCGCACAATGGTTTCCTCTTGATGCTGTGATTTAATTGCAAGAGTCGCCACCTCATTTTAATTTTAGGAAAAATGAAGAAAAAACCTTTTTTTAGAGAAAGTGGGTTCGGGGGCTAAGTTACGAAGAGAGAAGGGGTTAGGCATTCTCTTCGCCCATGATGGTATCTATATGCGTGCCACGTAGATTCATTTTATGCCTTTTGAATTGCTATTTTGTTCCCTAACAAAAAATGGTGGTTTAATATATGGAGGTCTTCCTATTCTAGGAAGGTTCATTTTTATTCACAAATGGGAGTCGATTTGGGTGGACTCACACTTGGTTTTAGAAAATGGTTTTATCATTTATATACAGTGAATAAAACACATAAAGGGGTGGGGGATTAATATTTACATTTGCACAAAAAGGGAAACAATTCCCAAAACAAATAAATGTCCGAAACTCCGTCCCTAAACATTTTCAGGGACTGCTGTGCACCTTTCTTTGTGTACCTGTTCTTGTACTCATCCAATCTGAAAAGTAAAGGTCAAGAAAACTTCCTAACACATTAAAAATCTACCATGATTTTTCCCTTGATTTAAGGGGCATGTTATGGTGTTCAACCAAATCATGCAAGGCAATTCTTTTCACAGCCCAGTCTGACAGAATTTCATACATCCCTAACGTAGCCACTTTTTTCATCATCAAAACTGGGTAATCATGGGGGACAAAAAACATGAAAGTTTCTCCTAACATGTCAAAGTTAAGATATGGAGAGTTTAAAGTCCAACAAACAAGTTAAAGTCATTCAAAACACTTATGACTTTTTGATGTCAGAAATGGACAAGCACAAATCTGAGAACAGAGATCTCAAACAAAAAATGGAAAAAGCCTCTTCCACTGAGGCTAAAAATATTATATTTACATAATAATGTTCCTTTTTCTGTGTAGAACAAGTTATATTTTGTGGTCTAAGACCAAAATCCAAGTTTTCTATGCCTAAACAAAGCAACAAGGCAGTAAGGTACCATATGGACAGATTATTGGCATCTCACTTATGTCATGAAAACACCTATCAAAACTAACTCAAATGAAAAGATATGAACATGAAACTTTGAACATGTATATATATACATATTAACAACACAAAACAACATTTATCCATGCTTCTAAGTCAGATTACATGAGTTCTCACAAGGTGATATTACAAGCTATGGACAGATTCAAGGTTTTTTGAGGGGAAACAAGTTGGTTCTTTGAAAATCCCTTGAATCAAACACACACAAGGATTTGATACTCATTCATGAATGATATATATACACAAGATCAATAGCATAGCATGCTCAAGAGCTCAAAACATCATTATAATATCATTTGAAGAGAAAAATAACAAGAGTATCAATATTGTATCTTTGAATATAAAATGGAGGTTTAGCCTAACAAGTGGCTAAACCTCTCAAGAAATTACATAAGAACACTACATCTTACCCTTTGAGGTGATTACAAGGTGAGAATAAGGCCTAGGTTGTGCTCCCTTTGCTTCCAAGGGAAGTCTTTTTTTTTTTGGTTGTTTTCTAAGGCTTTTGCTTAGTGTTTGAAAGGGTTTGAGTTTAGTGTTTGTGTGGTGGTGGTGCTATGGTGGTATGGTGGTGGTGTGGTGGTGGTTGAGGGTGTTTTAGGGTTATTTGAGAGAGAGCAAGTAAGGGTGGTGGTGAATATGGAGAGTGGTGTCTGTGTGATGTGTGAATGAATTCTCTTTTTTGAATAATGGATGAGGGAGATGGTAATATGGAGGAAGGAGGTTGTAAATTGGAGGGGGGAGGTTGTAAATTGGAGGAGGGAGGTGATTTTTTTTATATCATTATCTATCCTTCTTACACTAAGGATTCAAGTCATCTTCCTTATCTCTGTTCCGGCATTAACTCCGCAACTGCTCCGTTGTGCGCGTCTCCGGTGTCCCGGTTGTCCGCGGGTCCAACATGAAAGTTGCTCGGAATATTTTTCTGGTCAGGCCGGTATATCTGAAATATTTTTATGAGCAAGGAACGACAATAATATATTTTTTCCTCTTCTTGACCACTTGCTTAGATATTTTGAGATATTTTGCAATGTGGATAACCATCTTTTCAGCTCCGGCTTTCCGCTCCGCAACTGCTCCGTTGTGCGCGCCCCGGTGTCCCGGTTGTCCACGGGTCCAACATGAAAGTTGCTCGGAATATTTTTCTGGTCAGGCCGGTATATCTGAAATATTTTCATAAGCAAGGAACGACAATAATATATTTTTTCTCTTCTTGGCCACTTGCTTAGATATTTTGAGATATTTTGCAATGTGGATAACCATCTTTCCAGCTCCGGCTTTCCGCTCCGTCGTGCGCGCTCCGGTGTCCCGGTTGTCCGCAGGCCCAACATGAAAGTTGCTTGGAATAATTTTGTGGTCACGCCGGTATATCTGAAATATGTCAATTAGCAAGGAAAGGTAATAATATATTTTTAATGCACAGAATGGATAACAGTGAGCAGTTCGGGGGGTTGCGGGCCCCGTTTCCGGTCCCGCACCTCAAAAAACGAAATTTTTGCCAGTTTGCTCGTTTTTTCGCTCTGATCATGAATTTGAAGTCCGTTCGTCCATTCGATGCACCGATAAGGATCACGGCAGTCCCGCACAGCCAAATCGAGGGTTCTAGGTCAGTTTCAGGGTTTAGACCGATTCGGGGTTTGAAAAGGGGTGCGAGATCGGGGTATCTACAGGAGTCGCCACTGTAGATACCCCGGGGGCGGGACCACAGCTTTAGGCTCGAGCGCGTGAATCACCCTAGGATGTCTAATTGATGTTTTAAGAGTCGCCACCCATGTTTTTTAGAAACGTAAGAAAACCTAATGTTTATGAGCCTAAGTTTGATTTACGAAAACAGAGATTCTTTGGGATGAGGGGTTCGGGGGTTAGGTTACGAAATGGGAAGTACTTAAACACCCATTTCGCCCGAGCAAAGTCGGTCTTGTTTGTTCATAATTCACTTTTTAAGATAAATGTGTTCTTCCTATTAAAATAATGATAAAAAGGGGGGTTTAGAGTTTGAAATGTAGGGAGATGACTCCTAGGCCAATTCAATGTAATGAAAGGACCGTTGGTGTCATGTCCCAAATGGTTTTGGGTGATTGCACATTTGATTTGAAGAAGAAGAAGAATAAGAAGAAGAAGGAGAGGAGAAATGTTTAAGACCTTTACCTATAGTATCCTTAAAAAAGAATCTCTTGTGAAGCCTTGAAGAAGAGATTGAATACTTTGTTGAAGAAGTTCCAAGAAAAGTCTATGAAAGAAGTGAGTAAAAAGGTTTGAAAGTAATGATTTTCCAAGTCCTCCTCCAATGATGGATTGGAGGGGTTTTTATAGTTGAAAAGTGACTGTTTTTGGAGCCAAACGGAGTCTCCAAGAATTTTTTCCCGGGCAAAATCATGTATAATGAGCAAGGGAGAGATTCTAGGGCAGAATCTGTAACTGACACGCCCCAGAAGCGCGCGCATCCCACCTAGGCGGCGGAAGGCGCGCGCGTCTGGCCTCAAGGGGCGGAGGCGCGCGACTCTGAGAAGCAATTTTTTGACAGAATGGACTAGAAAGTTAGAACTGTTATTCAGTTTAGCCCTGGGACATAACGGAGTCCGTCTGGAACTTAACCAAAGTAACAGAAACTAACAGGAAACACTTAAAAAAGGGAGAAACACAAAATCAAGTGTGCAATCGGGGTGAGCGGTCCAAGGCGGGGTGTCTACAAATGTTGGTGTATGTATATTTGTATAAAAGTTTGTAAGCCTTCGGGCTATGTACTTTCGGTTGTGAAAGATTTTGTTTGAAAGTTAAATGAAGTCTTTGAACTTCGAGTGTGGATTTTGTTAAACTTTATGAAAGTATATTTTGAATTTTTTTCTAAAAGTGTTTTATAACGTCTTCCAATCGTGTCTCGAGCGTGGGGCCAAGTAGGACCACGGGTCTGGGGCGCGACACTAAGAGTCATATATGATGTGATTGATAAAGAATTATCTACCTAAATAACTTGATTTTGAGCAGTCGTGCCCTAGCCGACTCAAAGTTGGGTGAAATACGGATCTTAGCCTACTTAAATTATATTATACAATTGTTGTATTTGAAGGTGTATAATTTAGTGGGAGTATTATGAAATACATTAAATGTCTCTAAATGATAATGGTATGAAATATATGTGTATATTTATTTGCATATTTCGTAGAATGTCTTAAACTATAATCATGTATAATTACTGCGATTGACCCCACTTTAAGAAGAATAAGATTAACTTCCATGACCTAATCATGAGCTTAAGAATTGTTCTAAAGCAAGATCGGAAGTTATGAATTCTTAATAAATCATATTCCTAAGAAACCTAATGCCTTAAGGGTGAAAAAAGACATTGATTAGAAACATGTGGATGATTCTATAGATGTCAATCGTCCTAAGACTTGCCATCATGTGTTTGGAACTTTAGAAGTATCTAAAACGTATGAATGCTTATGCGATAAGCAATCTCGTAGGAAACGTTCCTACAAGCAAGAGAGGCAAATAAAGTTTGAGATTGATTAGAGCCTAACATTCATGTGATGAATGAAAGGTATGTTAATAAGTTCTCATGTTTTGAACATAGAGAAACAGATTAATTACCTTAGTTGGCTTGGTTATCATGTTAGTTTGGAACTAACAAACGGATTTGATATCAATTCATAAGCGACATTTGATGTTTAAAATGATATGTCTTAATATCAAATGGAAACATTATCAAACTCTAAAGGTTAATAAGGACAAGGATTTAAGATAAAGGCAAGACAAAAGTTGTCAAGCCTAAAAGGAAATATTTGTGGCAAAACCTAAAATCCAAAGAATGTAATTTGTACCTTGGCAATAGCATTGACCGTTAGTGAAATTACAATTTGAATTAAAAGATCAAAAGGAAGGGTAGTTGGACTACCACTTCAAGTATTTATGTTAAAATTTCTACTTGTAAGGGTAAAGATTAACCTATGTGGCAATAATGATGCAATGGTTGCAATATTAATCATAGGAACTTGCGAAGTGTCTTTACCTAATAAGTTCATATTTGTTTTGAACAAATGGTGCTATGTTCTTATTTTAAGTAGAAATATTATTTTGGTTTCTTCATTAGAAGATTATGGATATTTCTTATTTCGAATAAGAAAGTGTTCCATTAAATATGATTTGCCTGTTGTATTGCTAATCATATAATGGGACTTAATATCCTTATCTTGGAAGAACAAAATAATGAGCATAACGTAAATAATGAAAATCTGAATATAAGGATGTAATCGTTACATTCTTAAAAATCATTAATGTCTATATCAAATGATAAGAAACACATATCTAAAATTCCATGGGACGGACTTTTAAATTCATATGGTTTCGAATCATGTGATAGATGTGAATCTTAGAAATTGATCAAGATATCTTTTACTAATAGTAGAAAGAGGAAGTACTCTTTTGAACTTATACATTTTGATGTATGTAGTTTATTAAAGTAACAATGCTAGAAAGGATTTCAACACCTCATGAAAAAAGTATTGATGTACTCTGATTAGATCAAAGTAATAAATATTTGAGCCTTGGACTCGATGAGAATTCTGCAGAAAGTCTGCAATTTAAGAAAAACAGAATCTGGAAACAGCAGCCGTACGGATGATGTTCCAGAAGTTTACAGATTGTCTGTAAAACACAGTTTTTTGTCTCATAATAAGTCAAACTGATCTTTAATTATCCTTCTGGATTATGTGCTGGAAACAGCTGCGATTACACTAAATTGAGATTCGTCTAAGGAGGTTCGTTATACCATATAAGATATGGAATGAAAGAAAACTTGGTTTGTCTTTCATAAAGATTTGTGATATGATACTTTTGAGAAAAGTTGTCTTGGACAAAATCACACCTAAATCTAATAAATGTATTTTATGGGATATCTTAATGATATTAATTTTACACCATTTAGAGTACAAATCGTTTGTCACTCTAAATAGCACTTTCTAGATAAATCGTTTATCTCTAAAGAACTAGTGGGAGTAAAATGTATCTCGAAGAGTTCGAGACCCAAAAATGACATGGAACTTAAGATGGAAGTTGAAAGAATATTCATAAGGAGTTGTGGAAATTCGTTCAAGTATGCACAAGAAATTTGCATAACTGATAGGATACTATCTATAACAAGAATTATTGATTTCTCGTAATAGAAAGTAATAGGGAAGATATCATTGCGAATGATTGACCTATTACCTATCAAGATGCAAAATCCGCTCCGGATTTAGATCAATGACTTGGAGTCATAAAATCTAAAAGTGTATATTGATTAAGCAAGACTAATTGAGAAAAGTTAATTCATAATGTCGATTATGATGAAACTTTATTAGAATTCTAATTGTCATAACTTCATATTTCGAATATGTAATATGACAGATGAATGTCAAAACTATATTCCTTAACAGGAATTTACATTAGGATGTGTTTGATACAACCTAAAAGTTTTGATTAATCCATAAAATTCTAATAAAATATGCAAGTTGCAGAAATTCATGAGATGGATTGAAGCAAACTACTTGGAGTGAAATTTCATTTTGATGTAGTATTCAAAGAGTTTGAATTCATCAAAGATGACACTTGTGATTACAATAAATTTAGTGGGAGCGTAATTTTATTCATAGTCTAATTTATATATGGTTGATATATAAATCATTTTGAAAGAGGTTCTAAATGAAAGACTTGGATAAAAGCCACCTATATCATTGGAATTTAGATTTATGAAGATAAGTCTAAAAGGTTGATTGGTTAAAGTCAAAGTACTAATATTGACAATATAGTGAAAGGTTCACTATGCAAGACTCTTGGAGAGGTCACTTGCAAAAGTCTAATGGCATTAATCTTTGCAAGATTTAGTCTTACTGGAAGACTGATGAGCAAAGAGTACATGATTAGGATTCCATATACTTCGGCAATTGGATCTATCATGTAAGCCATGTTAATATACTAAGACCGGATGTCTCATATACTTGGAGTATGATGAGATAATACTAATCGGATCCTAGTGAAAGTCACTAGTTAAGAAACGCTCTTATGTTCTCTAAAAGGAACTAAAGGATGCGTTCTTGATCTTTGATGGAATGAAAGATGATCTTGTAATAGTTACATAGATGAATTCTTATAAACCAATAAAGATAAATATTACAGTATAAATACATTTTTACGTCTAATAATGGTGTTAGAAGAGTTCTAAATGGACCATTACTATTCTACATAAGGGTTGAGTGTCTAGTGTCATGAGATGCAACTAGAAAATTGTTTGAATACGATAACAATTAGTAAACTAGAAATTTTTTTTAGTGTCACTAATTTTATGGACCTTCATTGTGCCAATAATTGTTATTGCACAATCTAGGGGCTAATGTCTTATCTAAACATATACTTGGACGTTTCTATCTTTTTCGAGAAATCGTCAAAGATAGGAGATGTCTAAATATGCAAAGTACCATATGATGATAACAAGGATAATCATCTTACATAAGCCTGCTTGCAATTATGATGGAAATCATAACTAAGCTCAATGGGTATTGTTGGGTTTCCAAGTAACATGCACAGCGGAAATTAGCATTTAAAATTTTATGAAACCCAAAGCCCATAGATCCGTTCATATGATTAGATCAAATACTTGCAATATGAATACTAGAAAGACTAACCCTTGATGACTTTGAGTTTGGTCTTTGATCTAAGTGGAGAAATTGAAGCTTTAATCACGAACAAGTAAGAACACAAACTTTGAAGATGATGAGCTTCACCCTCTAGCGCTATCCACACCTTAAATGAATATCAAGAACACTTGATCTTGGTTGCTAGAACAAAATATTAAAACACGTTTTCACAATTAATATGAACTATATGGAATATTATTTTGTGTATTATTTTGTTCTTCAATCTAGGATGTCTTAGAACAAAATAAAACTCTCTCAAACTCTTTGGAGACTTGCACAAAAGCTAAGGTTAAGTGCTGGCCGAATTTGGCTGTTTATATACAAGTTAGACCTATTCCAAATAAGAAAATTGTGTCAAAACCCCTCCAAAATCCTTTTCCTAATTAAACCAGGAAATCTGTCTCGACTCACTGTGCAGCCACCCAAAATCAGGTGTGCGGTCGCCCAAACATGTGCGGTCGCCCAGCCTGGTTTGTACTGTTGCACACCAGGATCAGAGAGCCTTAATTTTCCAATATAGTCCATTAAGGATTCGTTCTATTGTGTGTGACCCTCTAGGATTATACTAAGTTGGCAATGGGTTCAAACATTAATCCATAAGATATGATTAGGTTCTAGCAAATCGTCATACCTACCCAAATAGTATAACTAGATACAAGTTCGCATTCCTTTAGAATATGTAACAGTCCCTTTGTCCACGATCTCATTGAACACAAGTCATGGTCAAATGGTCAACTTGTTTTTGTTCAATACTTTCTCGATTCCGAATATGTTAATAATCCAAATGACATTGATCTAATCAATTCATATGAGTCCGGCCGAACATTTTCATCAACATCATTCCTACGAGAGGCCTAAGCTTGAGATCTCTCCGAAGAGGAACAAATCCATTCAGCTTATTATTCTTCCCTACGTGAATCCGATTATGCCAATCATACCCCCCTATAACTACCCGGTTAAAGGTAGCGTTTGAATATGTCAAACATAATGTTCATAAAGTGGAAGACTATAATAACTTCATGTCTAAGGATTCGAATGACATAACTAATATGAGATATATGTACGACATGGACCATGACATAAATCTCATATGGCGGGTCATGTCCAGTACCTTGTTCCAAACAAGTACCCATAAATCTAACATGATCATCCCATAATCATTTAGCCTTTATACTATTGCTTAACAAGTACTTGGGACGGAGATTATTATAAGTAAACATGAACAACAATAATAAATGATAACAATTACAACGTTTATTAATCGTGCCTAGGGCACCACTACCAACAATCTCCCACTTGCCCTAGGCCCAATCTCCCATGTATCTAATACCCATGGACCTAACATGACCTTCATGTTTAGCTTGTGGAAGTCCCTTTGTTAGCAGGTCCGCGACATTATCATCAGTAGGTACTTTGCATATATTCACGTCACCTCTGTCAATGATTTCTCGAATGACATGGTAACGCCTAAGTATGTGTTTGGATTTTTGATGTGCCCTTGGTTCCTTTGCTTGAGCGATAGCACCATTATTATCACAATAAAGGTCTATTGGATTAGCAATACTAGGAACCACTTCAAGTTCAGTGATGAACTTTTTAATCCAAACAGCTTCCTTTGCAGCATCCGATGCAGCAATATACTCAGCTTACGTTGTAGAATCAGCGGTTGTACTCTGCTTGGAACTCTTCCAGCTTACAGCTCCACCATTTAACATAAACACAAAACCCGATTGCGATCGACTGTCATCTCTGTCGAATTAGAAGCTTGCATCCGTGTAAGCATTTACAACGAGATCATCTTCCATTCCTCCATAGACCAAAAACGAGTCTTTAGTCCTTCTCAAGTACTTAAGAATCGCTTTTACAGCCACCCAGTGATTCTCTCCGGGGTCGGATTGGTATCTACTTGTCATGCTCAAAGCATAAGATACATCCGGTCTAGTACAAATCATGGCATACATGATGGATCCAATTGCCGAAGCATATGGAACATCATTCATTTTCTCACGCTCATCTTTTGTCTTAGGAAATTTATTCTTGCTTAGAGAAACTCCATGTAGCACTGGTAAGGTTCCTCTCTTAGAATTTTCCATGCGGAATCTTCTAATAACCTTGTCAATGTATGTACTTTGGCTTAAACCAAGTAGCTTTCTAGATCTATCACTGTAGATCTTAATGCCAAGAACATATGCGGCTTCTCCTATATCTTTCATTGCGAAACACTTTCCCAACCAAGTCTTTATAGACTGAAGTGTACGAATGTCATTTCCAATGAGTAATATGTCATCCACATATAAAATAAGGAATAGCACTATGCTCCCACTAATCTTCTTGTATACACAAGGCTCATCTTCGTTCTTGATGAAACCAAACTCTTTGACCGATTCATCAAAACGGAGATTCCAACTCCTAGAAGCTTGCTTTAATCAATAAATGGATTTCTGCAATTTGCATACCTTAAAATTTTGTTCAAAACCTTTTGGTTGTGTCATATACACATCCTCTTGTAGTTTTCCATTTAGGAAAGCAGTTTTGACATCCATTTGCCATATTTCATAGTCATGATATGCGGCAATGGCAAGCAAAATTCTTATAGACTTGATCATTGCTATGGGTGAAAGGGTTTCATAATAGTCAATACCATGAACTTGCCTATAACCTTTCGCTACAAGTCTAGCTTTATAAGTATGCACCTTCCCATCCATGTCAGTTTTCTTCTTGAAGACCCATTTGTATCCTATGGTTTTTACACCTTCGGGCGCATCAATCAAGTTCCAAACTTGATTATCTTGCATGGATTGCAATTCACATTGCATGGTTCCAAGCCACTTATCCGAATCAGGAGAAGACATCGCCTCTTGGTAGGTTGTCGGTTCATCATTCTCAATGATTTCCACCTCATTACTATCCGTTATGAGAAATCCATATCTCTCGGGCTCGGATCGTAACCTACTAGATCTGCGAGTTACTTGTGTATTTTGAACAGGTTCCACAACTCCTTGTGGTTCTTGTTCTTGTTCAACTATCGGTTCGATGTCATTTCTGGGTCTCGAATTTCTTCAAGATTTATTTTACTCCCACTGATTTCTTTGGAGATAAACTATTTCTCTAGAAAGATACCAGTTCGGGCAACAAACACTTTGTTGTCCTTTTGGTTGTAAAAGTAATATCCTTTAGTTTCCTTATGATATCCCACGAAAATACATTTATCAGATTTGTGTGCAAGTTTGTCTGAGACAAGTCTTTTGACAAAAGCTTCACAACCCCAAATCTTCATGAAAGACAGACAAGGCTTCTTTCCACTCCACATCTCATATGGAGTCTTTTGAACCGATTTAGTTGGAACACGATTTAGTGTGAAAGCAGCGGTTTCAAGAGCGTAACCCCAAAAGGATATCGGAAGATCAACTTGACTCATCATTGATCGAACCATATCTAACAAAGTCCGATTTCTCCTCTCGGACACACCATTCCATTGTGGTGTTCCGGGTGGAGTCAATTGTGAAACTATTCAACAATTCTTTAGATGATCATCAAATTCATGACTCAAGTATTCTCCACCTTGATCTGATTGAAGTGCCTTAATACTTTTGCCAAGTTGTTTTTCTACTTCATTTTGAAATATTCTAAATATCTCAAATGCTTCACTTTTATGTTTCATTAGGTAAACATACCCAAATCTACTATAATCATCAGTGAAGGTTATGAAGTATTGAAATCCTCCCCTAGCATTGCTACTTAATGGTCCGCATACATCGGAATGTATCAACCCCGATAAGTCGCTTGCCCTTTCACCTAGCTTGGTAAAAGGTGTCTTAGTCATTTTTCTAAGAAGACATGACTCACAAGTGTCATATGACCCAAGGTCACATGAACCTAAGAGACCGTCCCAATGGAGTTTTGAGATACACTTCTCATTGATATGACCGAGACGACAATGCCACAAATAAGAATGATTTACATCATTAGGTGTAGATTTCTTATTTATATGATAGGCATTTTCATTATTTTCATTCTTGACATCTAAGACATAAAGGCCATTAAATGAATTTGCAATACCATAAAGCACATCATTTAAATAAAAAGAAAATTTCTTATTCTCAATAAGAAACTTAAAACCTTCGTTATCCAAACAAGAAATTGAAATAATATTTCTACTTAAATCTGGTACATAATAGCAATTGTTCAAAACAAGTATTAAACCGGAAAGTAAAGTGAATTCATAAGTCCCTACGGCTAATGCAGCAACTCTTGCTCTATTCCCCACGCGTAGGTCTACTTCACCCTCTTTAAGCAGTCTCCTATTCTTTAGTCCCTGCACATTTAATAAAATGTGAGAACCACATCTGGTATCCAATACCCAAGAATTGGTGGTAGAAAGGAGAATATCTATCATATAGATACCTGAAGTCGACGCAGCCTTGCTGCCCTTCTTCTTCTTTTGCTCTTCCAAGAAAGCCTTACAATTACGTTTCCAATGACCAATTTCTTGACAATGGAAACAAATTGCATCCTTTTGTGTATCGGGTTTTGCCTCAAAAGTCTTGGCAACCTTTGCCTTGCTTATCTTGGGTTTGACAACTTTTGCCTTACCCTTTCCTTTGGCACCAGCCTTCTTCCCATCATGAACCAAGAGCACAGGTGAACCTTTCTCCACAATCTTCATCTCCGCAGTTTTAAGCATCCCATGCAACTCGGAGAGATTCTTATCCATTCCATTCATGTTATAATTCATCACAAACTGATTATAACTTTTAGGCAATGAATTAAGAATGAGATCCGTGGCTAGCTCCAATGGAATTGGATAGCCAAGTTTCTCAAGATGCTCTACATAACCTTTCATTTTAAGCATGTGAGGACTCACTTGTTGCCCTTCATTCATTTTGCAAGAAGTGAATGCAATAATGGTCTTGTACCTCTCTTGCCTAGCTTGCACTTGAAACATGGATCTTAACTCCATGCCTATCTAATAGGCTTCCAAATGTTCCAAACTTTGTTGGAGTTTTGAGATAGTAGCAAGCATGAGACAACTTACATCTCTAGAATCATTACGATGTTTCTTGTAACTGTCTCTTTCTGCCCTAGGGGCAGTAGGTTCTGGTTCAGCAGGAAGAGGCCCATCGAGAATGTACAACTTATCTTCTTGCCTAAGAACAATTCTTAGGCTACGGATCCAATCCATAAAGTTCGTACCATTCTCTTGGATCTTATCCTTCTCAAGGATCAATCGCAATGAAATTGATTGAGTGTTGTTAGTCATTATCTACAATTATGCAAAATTTCCAAAATTTAATAAGTACCAATTTTCATTAAGGAAATAAACAATGTATTTTTCCAAAAATACTCCCACTAAATTATACAACCTTCTTTATATATCCAATGTATAGTATAATTTAAATGGGTTAAGATCCCGCTTTAATTTAATTTTAAGTACGCTTTGGCGCACCGCTCAAAATCAAATTAATTAGGTAGACAACTCTTGTCAATCATATCTCATATGACTCTCAGTTCTTTTCATGAGATTCTTTATGAAATCCAATTTCAAAAAGCATGTTAAATCTCATCATTGCCTTAAGCCCAAAACTGTTTTGACGCTTAATTAAGTCCAACCATTTTAAACGCATAGGAAACTCTTATTCACTCATCTTGCTCATACATGAATAAAATCAATGCACCTCGCTTTGGCGAGCCCACACAAAATTACCCATGTATAAACAAGTGTTTTAATCATGGCATGGCAGAAGGACTTAAAACTTTCTTTGAAGGTTCATCACATATAGCATATAACACATTTATGAGCACATAATATAAATATGTTACGCATCAAGTTTAGCCACTAAATTAATCTCCATTAATTTAAGCATAATATTTATGTGTCTTTAGTTTCTCTATAATTACGAGGATGAGACTATTTCAACTTTGGTTATTATCTCCAAATCAAGACAACAAGAAGTGCGTCCGAAACTAAGCCATAAGGCATCCACAATTCCGCACTAATTCAAGAAACCAAGAAAGTAGTCCATGTGGCCGAAACTAAGCAATAGATGGTCTCGATGAACATAGGCCAATTGCATCCACAATTCCACATGGATCTCCAATCTTCGAATCAAGAACTTTGTTTCTCAATTTTAGCAATCATGAACTCTTCATAATTATAACTTCGATTTATCTTTGAAACTTTGATTGCGATCAAGTTTGGGAAACACAATCTCGATGAACGTAGATTAGCCATCCAAACCTTGAACCAATCTTAGAATTACAAGACTAAAACAAATAGGAAAATCAAACCCCAAGATCCACACCCAAACCAACTGCCCAAAACCCACTCCAGACCAGCAGGTCTGGCCTGGTCTTGTTACTGGTCCGGTCGGACCCCATCAAAATTCCAGATTCTGACTCTGACCGAAAATCAAAAACCAGAATCCTGACAACTGTACGGCCGCCCAAGAAAAACTGTGCGGTCACCCAAGATTTTTTGTGCGGTCGCACAGTAGCATCAGACAGAATTTTTAAAGTTCGAAAATTTGTCTCAAAATTGTTTTTCCCCGATTATCAAAACTTTGATCCAATCAAAATTTATAATCAAACAATTCAGAATCAATCATAATTTTTAGTGCGATTAAAGTTGTAAAACAATAAATCACATAAAATCATATAACACATAAACATCATATAATCCAATATTCATATCATGCTAGGCACATAAACAATTAATATACACACAACATGATCTAGGTATTGAAATAATCAACATGAACGGGGCTCTGATACCACTGTTGGGTTTCCAAGTAACATGCGCAGCGGAAATTAGCATTTAAAATTTTATGAAACCCAAAGCCCATAGATCCGTTCATATGATTAGATCAAATACTTGCAATATGAATACTAGAAAGACTAACCCTTGATGACTTTGAGTTTGGTCTTTGATCTAGGTGGAGAAATTGAAGCTTTAATCACGAACAAGTAAGAACACGAACTTTGAAGATGATGAGCTTCACCCTCTAGCAGTATCCACACCTTGAACGAATATCAAGAACACTTGATCTTGGTTGCTAGACCAAAATTGTGAAACACGTTTTCACAATTAATATGAACTATATGGAATATTATTTTGTGCTTCAATCTGTGATGTCTTAGAACAAAATAAAACTCTCTCAAACTCTTTGGAGACTTGCACAAAAGCTAGGGTTAAGTTCTGGCCGAATTTGGCTGTTTATATACAAGTTAGACCTATTCCAAATAGGAAACTTGTGTGAAAACCCGTCCAAAATCCTTTTCCTAATTAAATCAGGAAATCTGTCCCGACTCACTGTGCGGCCGCCCAAAATCAGGTGTGCGGTCGCCCAAACATGTGCGGCCGCCCAGCTTGGTTTGTGCGGTCGCACACCAGGATCAGAGATCCTTAATTTTTCAATATAGTCCTTTAAGGATTCGTTCTATTGTGTGTGACCCTCTAGGATTAAACTAAGTTGGCAATGGGTTCAAATATGAATCCATAAGATATGATTAGGTTCTAGCAAACCGTCATACCTACCCAAATAGTATAACTAGATAGAAGTTCGCATTCCTTTAGAATATGTAACAATCCCTTTGTCCACGATCTCATTGAACACAAGTCATGGTCAAACGGTCAACTTGTTTTTGTTCAATACTTTCTCGATTCCGAATTTGTTGATAATCCAAATTACATTGATCTAATCAATTCATATGAGTCCGACCGAACATTTTCATCAACATCATTCCTACGAAAGGCCTAAGCTTGAGATCTCTCCGAAGAGGAACAAATCCATTTAGCTTATTATTCTTCCCTACATGAATCCGATTATGCCAATCATACCCTTTATAACTACCCGGTTAAAAGTAGCGTTTGAATATGTCAAACATAATGTTCATCAAGTGGAAGACTATAATAACTTCATGTCTAAGGATTCGAATGACATAACTAATATGAGATATATGTACAACATGGACCATGACATAAATCTCATATGGCGGGTCATGTCCAGTACCTTGTTCCAAACAAGTACCCATAAATCTAACATGATCATCCCATGATCATTTAGCCTTTATACTAGTGCTTAACAAGTACTAGGGATGGAGATTATTATAAATAAACATGAACAACAATAATAATCAAAACATCTCTTTATTGATATGAAATAAATGATAACAATTACAACGTTTATTAAACGTGCCTAGGGTACCACTACCAACAGGTATTGGATACGCGTTGATTGTGCCTAGTGCAAGTGGGAGATTGTTGGATATTATACCCTAGGCCCTTGAGAAAGGCCTATGCGTTATATCATAGCTTCATTGTTATAGAGATAACAAACCAGATTATTATATCTTTTACATGTTTATTATAATGATCATTGTCCCTAGCACTTATGAAGGGCTAGCATGAGTTTAATGGATAATCATATGATGGTTATAGCACATAGGATGTGGATTAAACTTGTGGGTACATGTTAGAGAACAAGTACTGGATAGACCCGTTATGAGATTTATGTCATGGTCAAATGTCATAATTGAATCTCATAATAGTTATATCATTTATCCTTAGACCTGAGATTATCATAGTCTTCCACATGATGAACATTATGTTTGACGTACTCAAACTCTACCCCTAGCCGGGAAGTTATAAAGGATATGATTGGCATAATTGGATTCTTGTAGGGAAGAATGATAACTCAAGATTGGATTTGTCCCTCTCTCAAGAAAGATATCTACTTGGCCACTCGATGAGTGAGATTGATAATAGTGTACGGCCATACCTAAATGAATTGAAGTGTTCAATGTTATTTGCTTATATCAATCTACTCGAGATCGAGAAAGCTTTGGACAACATAAGTTGGCGTGGACCATGACTTATGTCCAATATGATATCGTGTGACAAAGGGATTGTGATATGTTCTATAAGGTTACTTTGGGCTTTCAAAGTTATACTAATTGGGTAGTCATAATGGCTTGCTAGAGTCCACTTATGACTTACGGGTTCTTACTCGTTCGGACTCGTTGCCAACTTAGTATAATCCTATTGGGTCACACACAATAGAACGGATTGAATAAGGCACAGAAAACGGGAAAAACCAGATCCTGCTGGTAGGATCCGTACAGATGGTTTGGGAGCCACCCAACCAATCCGTAGGGATGGTTTGTCTAGACGGAAAACAGTTTGTTCAGATCTCTTGTTTGACAAGGAATTATGATCCCAAAAGGAATTAGGTTTATATCCTATTATATATGTGTGCAGTCGGGTTTGAGAAACCTAATGGTTGATTTTAGAAATCATAACATGTTGTTTGAGAAACAATTACACACATATAGAGGGGATTATTAGTTTTGAGATTTAGAATCATCATAACTCAATAATCAATGAAGCAAAATAATTCTTACGAAGAAATTGTTTCTTCATCAAGCCTTGGGTCTAGCAATCCAGATCAAGAAGGTGTTCTTGATATCCGTTCGACGTATGGATACGGATAGAGGGTGTTTGCTTTAACACCTTAAAGTCCGTGTTCATGGATTCGATCTTCAAGGGTATGTTTCTTTCATCTTGTATTTAATTTAATCAACATGCACAAATCCGGGCTCTTGGGTGTTTTTGATTTTATCTATTTATTCCGCTGTGCATGATGCATCAAAACCCAATAATTGGCATAAGCTGTACGATCCCGAGACACATGCGTCCTAATATACCATCTACGTTAACGTTTTACCGAATCCTGCGACCCAGAGGGTTTAGCATCTCTATATACTGTGGTTTTCGAGAAATTATTTGATTCACACGCTCCGTATGGTTACTCCTTCATATAACGTGTGTCTCATGTTACTGGTATCCTCGGACATATTTGATACCCTATTCATACGTGCTCTCCATAAGAAGTCAGAATCCATCCCTAATATTGTTCTTGATTCTTGAATCTTCTTCTCGCGCCGTGCGTTTCATGCTTTTAGCATAAGTTGTTGGGTGTCTCTGGACATGATCTCAGTAATTATTGCTGGTGTCCTCGGACACATTTGGTTACTTTTGATTCACGCACTCCATAAGCTGTTGGCGGTGCCCAACGTCTGTTGTCATTATCCCCGGACACATTTAACATTGTCTTGATTCGCACTCTCCATAAGAAGTCAGCATCCCTATCTGTTTTTTCTCTCGATTGCTGAATCTTCTTCTCATACCGTGGTTTCAGGTTCGTTTGGCATAAAGGCCAGTGTCCTCGTTCATTTTTCCTTCTTTCCCCAGAAGAGTCCGAACAACGATTCTATGGTCCCTTACGAATGTTCAGTCTTCATACAGGATGGTGTCCCCAGTAGGAACTGATGTCTCATTATATTACGAATGTTCAGGTTCATACAAGATGTTGTCCCCAGTAGAAGCTGATGTCTCGTTTTCTTTCTCTTTCTCCCTTATGAATGTTCAGCCTTCATACAGGATGGTGTCCCTAGCAGGAACTGATGTCTCATTTTATTACGAATGTTCAGGTTCATACATGATGTTGTCCCCAGCAGAAGCTGATGTCTCGTTTCTTTCTCTCTCTCCCCCTACGAATGTTTGTCTTCATGAAGGATCCTATCCCCAGCAGAAGATGATGTCTTATTTCTCCCACAGAGCACGAACTACGACTGGATTGATTCCCCTTAGGATACATAGGTAGCCTGATAAAGGTTCAGCCGCTAGACCAACCAGGTCACCTTCTTACTTCTCTCCCTTGATTTAGAACTCATGTTTCAGATCGGTTCCTTTATTAATCGACAACCCTCCATGCCTTACAAGAAGCGTCTCCGAGGGGCTACTGTTAGTACCCGATCTGAAGATTGAGGACTTCCTAGACCTTTAGGAGCCTCTAAGGACCTTTTGGGCAATTATAACCTGACAGGGACTTATTCGATAGTTCTCCAGAGTTCCAAATTGACGAAATTAGTTCTAGGCCAAATTCTATCAGGACATTGATCAAATCCCGAGAAGAAACTGATAAGGACTTGCTGAGATTTTGATCAGTACGCAATCCGGAGGAAAGCCACCGTACGGCAGTCTCACCACCGTACGACACCCATACGGCCATACGACCACTCTTCCAGGTCCACCCCGTTTTACTATAAATAGGGTCCTCTCCCCCAATCAATCACACAATTCATTCTACAAGTTCTGTAATCAAAACTGACTCCGAAACTCTTAGTTTAAGCCTTTTCGGCACCCTCAAAGCCTCTTCGAATCATCAAGAAGCTTCAATCATAGTTCTTGCCGATCAAGGTAAGTCTCCTAACCCTTTTACTTATTTTCTTATTATGTTCTTAGGCTAGATCTTTTTTATGCATGTTTTCATTATGTTTATTCATTCATATTCATATGTTCTTCATGTGTTCTTCATGTTCTTAGTCTAAACTCAAAATATATGTCATGTTTAGGGTAGCGATCTTTATGTTTACATGTTCATTCATATATCTTCATGATGTTCTTATTATTATGCTAGATCTAAGACTTATACATGCATAACATACTAGATCTAGGGTTTTAATCCTTATTTATGTGCATATAAGATAGCCGATGATGATCCTAGGGTTTTATCAAACCCTAATATGATCTAGGAACTACTTCTAACCCTAATCTTCCCCCTCTTTATGCATGATCCCGCTTCATCTCTCTATTCTAAATTCATCAATGAACTATGCTGACCTGAGCTTCTCATGATGAGAAAAACGTAGGCAATCCTCGGATCCAGTCTCAATCACACACACACACACATACACACATTTATCATGATATAAAGACCGATTCGTCAGGCAATAGGAGCGATCACATGAATATTCTTCTCTTATTGTAATTTGACCCCCCAAACCAAATTATTCTCATAAATGGGTTTTTCAATGTTTTAACTACAGATAAAACATGTGGTGACTCTCAATTTCAACCACACGCAGTCACAGCGAGCCCCATGGTTGCGAAGCCCCCTAGAAGACCTTTTATTTAAAACCCCCAAAGATCCTTGAATCCGTTTGGCTTAGTGAAGCCTTACGATCGTTCCACATTCAGGCTATCGCATTGCTGTAGCGCTGAAGCCTAAAAGATTATTGATTGTGTAGTCCTTTGAGAGACCTTCTGTGCCAAACTGATTGAGAGAGCTTTTAATGTTGTACATGACTTTGCTAGGGCCGAGATGTTCTGTCCACCACCAGGGAGGTAAAGTGAATTGCATTCTCATTGAGGGAGTCTTTCAAGGTTGAGGATAGCCCCTAGGGCTTCATCATTGATTGTAAGTAAGAAAGGATTATCCTTATGTGGGGGAACAAGCACGAGAATATTCATTTCTTTGAGAATCTCTTTAACATTCATTCTTCTAATTTCGTGGGCATATTCCTTTCGTGAAGCTTGAAGAGCGTCCCATACATCATTCTTGAGCATAGTCCCTAGGGCTCATTAACTGTCAAATGAAATCAGAGAGGCTCTTGTTCTTGGGTATGCATAGGCCCTAGGGCGTCTTTATTTGTCAATCAAAGGAAGAGAGACTTATCCTCGTGTGGGAGAACAAACATAAGAGAACATGGCAAGTGCTACTCCAACCTCTTACCCCTTTCGGAATCCCGAGTGGTGACATGTCAATGATGGCCTCACTCTCAGATGGACCGGCCTGTATAATTCTTTTAGCACCCATATACCCTCTTCTTGATGAACCAAAAACTGCACATTACCGGAACAAACCTTTTTATGTGAAGAACCCGAATGACCCTTGACTGTGCTTGGTCTTGTTGAGCCCCTTGCAATGTTGAAGTTGACTTTTCGAGGAGCTTAATGAAGTTGAATCTGTGGGGATCCTAATGCAGAACTATGAGGTCGTCTTCTTTGTTGGTGGCCGGATATCTCCGTTTCTCTTCCCTTCTCTCTCTCACTCTCTCCTTTTTTTTAATGATGCACCCTGTTTTTGCCTAGACCACCCTTTTGGGTTTTCATTCTAGCGGGCATCTATTTTGCGTCTTCGTTTTTACTCAATTAATGAGGAAGTATGCATTGATTCTAGCTGAGGATGAGAGACTTGTGAATTTGTGGGAGACGGAGGCCTTACGACACGACTATGGAAGTGGCCCCTAGTATTGACACTATTTATTTATTTTTGAATGATTCACGAAGGGAATTATGTCATTTATAGAGAAGAGAAGGAAAGCCCCAATTTGATTGCGAGAAACTGGGAGTGTAGCTGAAAGAAGAGAAACCCATAGACTCGACAAAAACGCAAAATGATTTCAATTCTAAGAAAGTTGTTTTGCAATTTGTTCTATGGCAGATGACTCGTACAAAGATGTCTTGACAAGTTCGAGAGGAAGGCCGTTCACTATAACACATTAGGGCTAAACATGTCTTCTTTCTTGCATGAGATCGGACCCGAAGGTTGCCTACGTTCCTCCAATTTAGAGGCCCAGGTCACCGTAGTTCTTGTTGATGCTCCTTTTGTCACTCTTTGTTGGTGGATGGAATGATGTTAATCATGCTGTGAACTTATTTGAATGAGGGGGGATTTTTTTTTTTTTTTTTGCTCTAACTTTTTCCTAGGTTGTTTTGAAGAGTTTCAACCTAGCGAGCTTTTCACTTTTTTTTATTCCCCCTTGATAAGATGACATGTAGCTCCACCTTGTTTCAGCACTTGATGGCTTGACTTCGTCTTCTTGTGTTTAGCCCCTTGGCGTTCAAGTGACGGGCTTCGTTCCAAAACTTGTTTAGACGTCTTTTCATAATTTTGCCTAGAATTATTTAGATTGAACAACTTGGAGGCGTCTATGGGGACAAGAACGACTTTTATTTCATAAGACCAACTCAACCTTTAATATTAATGGGAAGGAAGTAAACTTAATACACATATTAGAGGACTTTTGACTCTTTTTCGAGTTTTTTTTTTGTAGAGAGAGAGAAAGGGAGTTTTCCCTAACCTTCGTTGTTTTAGTCCTCGATGTCGTCGTAGTCCTCAAAACCGTTGTAACCTTCCATGTCGCTGCTTGGATTTCTCGGGATTTCCTCGGTGTCGGAGATTGTCTCATAGGATTCCTCGGTTACTTCACGGAACAAATTGTCGATTCTGATTCCCACATCATACATGTGTGAAAAATCGGGGTATAAGGCCCCAATAAGATGAGCTTTGTAGTCCATATTCAAGCACTTTAAGAAGATATCCATTTGTTCCTTCATTGGGGACATATCTACAATCTCAGCTAACTTGTCATTCAACGGAGAGAAAATTCCCCAAATGATTCATTGCCCTCTTGCATGGTGTTCTCCAATTCTTTCTTCATGGGACGGTGTATGTAATTGCCTTCATATTATGACTTAAAGGCAAGCATGGCGGCATCCCAATTGAGGTGGGTGGAAATCGGGAGACCCATATACCGATCTTTTGCGACCCCATCAAGAGTAAGTGAGAAGCATTGTGCCATTATTTGAAAAGACACTTTCTTCGGTAGCATGGCCCAAATGTAGGAGTCAACGTGAGCATTGGGACAAGAGTTTCCCTTGAACTTGCTAATATCGAGTATCTTGAATTTTTCGGGAAGGGCCACCATAGTGTTCATGTGAAAAGAAGCTCGATGAAGATCGGAGTTCAGGCCTTTGTTCAAATTGAGCATACTAAGACGTTGGTCAATGTACGTCATGAGAGTGTTGGCCACACCATTGTCGATGCTTTGGACCCCTTTTCTTTCATTTGTGAGCCCCTTCAATTGGTCCTCGAGTTTAAAAAAATCCTTTTCATGGGTCATTTTCACATGCTTGAGACGGGCTCGCCACACATCATCCTTACGCCGGGCATCCTCAATGAGTGTATCAATTTGTCCTTTTAGTGCTTGGATCGTGTTGGCTATTTCTTCGTTGGACCGAAAAAGATTGTCACCATTGTTGTTGTTGCCTTCGGAAGTCATTGGACTTATTTGAAGAACAAGGTTGATTTTAGGATGGCCTTGTAGATACCCATGTAGAGCCCCACTACTTGGCTAGAGCGGTGGATGATCATAGGATGTCTATTTTGGTTTTATTTGTTAGAGTCGCAACCTATGTTATTTAGGGAACATGAGAAAAACCTAAGAATAGCCTAATTTACGTTACGAAACCAAAGATTCAGGAGAGAAGGGTTCGGGGGTTAGATGACGGAGTGGGAAGTACTTAAAGACACACACCGCCCGGCTTAAGCCGGTGCTACTATTGGTATTCTAATGCTAAATGTCCTTCTTTTATTGATATTAAAAATGTGCTAACAATTACATAGTAAAGAAAAGGGGAATTGAAAAGTGAAATAAACGGGAATTGTTTTATATATTAATTCATACGAAAGATTGCATTAAGAGAAGAATAGTAAATTAAAATGGAGTTTAGAATGTTGGAATATAACCTTGACAAAACTTCAATAGTGAAGTTGCCTTTTTGGTTATGTTCTTTTTTTATGGATATTGCATACACATTAGAGAAGTAAAAGATTAAGAAAGAGATTAAGAGTTTAGAAGAAGAAAATGGACATTGTACTTTGTGCTTGAATGGGGAAGAACCAAATTGCCTATGAAAATAGACTTTACGTTTTTAGAGTGTTCTTGAGTCAAGAATTGTTGATGTTTTTATGTTACAAGAGTCCTCCCTTTCCAAGGTGTAATGAAGAGGTATTTATAGGTGTTAGGTAAGTGTTTGTGGTCAGAAAGATGGTCTTTCCCTGGATCAAGCATAGGAGCAATGGCCTTGGGGGTTACAAATCAGAAAAGGAGAAAAATTTGGCAAAATCTGGGATTCTGGAGGTGGGAAGCGTGCACGTCCCACCCCCCCTATGGGAGGCGCATGCCTCTCACAAAGGAGGGCAAAGGCGCGCACGTCCCACCTTCAGAAAATACATATTTTAGCCCAAAAGTTAACCTTGTTATGCAGTTAAGCCCCGAAACTAACGAAATCAGTCAGAAACTTAACGAACACCACGAAAGTCAACAAAAACAAAGTAATCAAAGACTCAAGGTTGACTTTGTCACTTATTCATGTCCAAGACTAATGGAGTAAGTCAAGAACTTAATGGAAAGTAACAAAAGTTAACAAAAAGTGACAAAACTTAATAGAAAAGAGGAAGACAGAGAATGTGTATGCAATCGGGACATGAGAGGTCCAAGGTGGGGTGTCTACAAGCCCCACATACACACTTTGAGTAAAATAACTCAACCCACAAACAAGGAAAAGACAAAAACACATAAGAAAAAACTCTATTTTTTAAATTTATTTAAGTAGGAAGGACGTAGTCGTTTTTGGCATTTCTAGAAAAATAGTGGAATCATCAAACTAGTATATAGACCATTTCACGTTCCATATACTCATCGGATTCTACCGCGCTTGTGAGACCTAAATGTAATGGGATTAAACTAAATTAACGTCACAAAGCATACATGTGGGGACATAGTTTTATTTTGTCCATAATAACCACGTGTTTCATGTATGTTTTGAGCACATTAGTTTAGGAAAATCTCGATACACTAAAACTGATTTGGTCACGGAGTGTTAGAAACTAGACTAAGAATGTGTTGGCTTGTGCTCGACTAAAGAGAGGCTTAAAGGTCACCCCCGGCATGTAATCGTGAACTACGCCACGAGTTGAGGTTTACCGCTTCGAGAGAGTCTAGGTCGGGTGGAGCTTGAAACTCTCTAGGATGGGCCTCGACAGTTTTGGGGTTATGGACTTTGTGCGACTCGATTGTGAGCAATTCATAGGAATATGTGCATATAGTGTGAGGTCAAGCCAAGTGACAAATTATTATTTTATTTTTTTTTCAAAGAAAGGAAAAACAAATAAGCACGTATGTACAACTTTTGAATCACCCGTGTGACCGATAAAATAAGCAGAAAATAAAATCAGTCATGTGCAGGCCCGGTGCCCACACACGGTCAAAACTGTTCTGTTCTCTGCACTATTCTGTTTTTGGAAAATGCCCAGAAGCGCACGCGTTTGGCTGCCTACTCGAGAGGCGCACACGTTAGGGGAAGTGGGGAAGAGGCGCCCGATTCTGGGTAAAATCCTGTAAATCAGTGCGTTCAAGGGATTGCCTTGACCCTAAATAAAGATGTTTTCCCCTGCAGAAACTTGTTAGCACAATAACATGGAATTCGAAGGACAATATGAGAGGCGGGCGATTCTGGTGGTAGAGGTCGACGCACGCGCCTTAGGCCATGAAGGCCATAGGAGCACGCTTCCCACCTTTTTCCACCAGAATGCCCAGAAAGAAGAAATAAGAACACCAAAAGTGAAAACACAAGTTTAACCCTCTATGTTTTCCCCAGCGGAGTTGCCACTGTAGATACCCCGGGAGAGCCCCACTACTTGGTTAGAGCGGTGGATGGTCCTAGGATGTCTATTTTGGTTTTACTTGATAGAGTCTCCACCTATGTTATTAAGGGAACATAAGAAAAACCTAAGAAAACCTAATTTACATTATGAAAACAAAGATACGGGAGAGAAGCGTTCGGGGGTTAGATGACGGAGTGGGAAGTACTTAAACACCCACACCGCCCGGCTTAAGACGGTCTTGCTACTATTGGTTTTCTAATGCTAAATGTCCTTCTTTAATTTATATTAAAAATGTGCTAACAATTACATAGTAAAGAAAAGGGGAATTGCAAAGGGAAATAAAAGGGAATTGTTTTATATATTAATTCATACGAAAGATTACATTAAGAGAAGAATAGTAAATTAAAATGGAGTTTAGAATGTTGGAATATAACCTTGACCAAACTTCAATAGTGAAGTGGCCTTTTTGGTTATGTTCCTTTTTTATGGAGATTGCATACACATTAGAGAAGTAAAAGATGGAGAAAGATATTAAGAATTTAGAAGAAGAAATGGACATTGTACCTGTAGATACCCTGGGAGACCACGGCTTTAGGCTAGAGCGGTGAATTATCCTAGTATGTCTAACTTGTTTTTAGAGTCGCCACCTATGTTTTGAGGAACATAAGAAAAACCTATTGATAATAGCCTAAGTTTGATTACGAAAACAGAGATTCTTTGTTTTGAGGTTCGGGGGGTTAGATTACGAGATGGGAAGTACCGAAACACCCATCTCGCCCAACTAAAGTTGGTCTTGCTTGATCAAAATCTACATAAATGATAATGTTCTTCTTCTTCTTCTTTAAATCATAAAAGGGGGTTTAAAATGGAGTTTGGAATGTAGGAGATAACTCCTTAACCAACCTCAATGAGATGAGGTGATCATTAGAGTCATGTCCCAAAATGATTTGGGTGATTGCACTTTGATAAAACAAAAGAAAGAGAAAAGAGATGAAGTCGAGAAGAGGAAGGAAATGGTTTTTACCTAGTCTTCGAGAGACTTCAAACACTTCTTGATGAATGCCTTTGGAAATGCCTTGAGGGTAAGAAATTTGACTTCTTTGTTGAAAATGTAAGATTTTAGAGTAAAAGATCCAAGGTCCAAGGTCTAAGGTTTTCGGTCCTTGAAAATGGAGGTAAAGAGAGGTTTTTATAGGTGAAAGAGGGGTGTTTTTGGTGCCAAAACTCAGTCACCAAGAAATTCTTCCCGGGCAAAATCCTGTAAATTGAGCAAGGGAGAGAATCCTGGCCATAAATCTGTAACTGACGTCCAGAGGCGCGCGCTTCCTGCTTTGGGGGCGGAAGGCGCGTGCGCCTGGCTCCTCCTGTCGGAGGCGCGCGACTCAGAGAAGGCAACTTTGATATAAAGGACTAGAAAGTCAGCCCTGTTATTCAGTTTAGTACCTGGACTTAACGAAGTCAGTCAGGAACTTAACGGAAGTGACAGAAACTAACGAGAAACACTTAAAATGGGGAGAAACACAAGATCAAATGTGCAATCGGGGTGAGTGGTCCAAGGCGGGTAGTCTACAGAGCCCCTCGGCGACGTGGATTGCAAAGCAAAACGCGTCGACGAAAGTTAAAAACATCCGCCGAGGACATCACCAAGAAAAAAGCAAAGACTCGATGAAAGCAGGAATTTGAAATTGCGAGAGAGAGTGGTGCGCTCCCTGTGTGAGCGGCTTTTATTGATAGAGGGGGTGGCATGATCCGTTAGGTGAACCTGCCGGCTGAATATCTTGAATGAGGTCGTTAGTGAACCTTTTGAACGAGGCCGTTAGTGAACCTTTGGAGAGGCCGTTAGTGAACCTTTGAGGACGAATCCGTTAGTGAAATTCGTTGATGTGGCCATTGGTGAACCTTTGGGGAGGCCGTTAGTGAACCTTTGAAGAGGCCGTTAGTGAACCTTTGAGGAGGCCGTTAGTGAACCTTTGAGGACGAATCCGTTAGTGGAATCCGTTGATGAGGCCGTTAGTGAACCTTTGGAGAGGCCGTTAGTGAACCTTTGAAGAGGCCGTTAGTGAACCTTTGGGGAGGCCGTTAGTGAACCTTTGAAGAGGCCGTTAGTGAACCTTGAGGAGGCCGTTAGTGAACCTTTTGAACGAGGCCGTTAGTGAACCTTTGGAGAGGCCGTTAGTGAACCTTTGGAGAGGCCGTTAGTGAACCTTTGAAGAGGCCGTTAGTGAACCTTTGGGATGAATCCATTAGTGAAATTCTTTGATGAAATATTGCTTTGAAGTCGCATGCCACTTGGAGTCACACTTGACTTTTTGACTTGTGGGGTGCGGGCACAGTTGACTGCGACCAGAAAAATATTCTTGCTGGGGATGAAATGTTGAGATTGACTCTTGAGGGGGGTATGGTACCCGTGGCAGAACATAGGGAGTTCGGAATCCGTGGGGAAGGACAACCTACTTTTGAGTGGGAGCTTCTATCCTACTTTCAATTTTTGACATACCTTAAGGGCGGACCAGAAGAAGGTGTGCCCAACTGGGTGTCCGAGGACCGGGAATGTGTCTTGATTTAGGCTGGAGATCTCTGACAAGGCCTTTTTCTGAAGTGATCTAGACTTGGGAGGCGCGCGCTTTCCTCTGTGGGCTTGGGACGTGCGCGCATTTGAGACCGCTGGCGGGTGGCGCGCGCGTCTGGGAGGCAGAATTCCGGGCTTGACATTTGCTGGCCAAAAGAAACCCCAACAGCTATAATATCATCTTCTGTTCGACCACTTGATTCCCACAGCTCCTTTCTGCCATTTTTGAACATCATATTATTGCTCAACTTTACTTGTGATCAACATTTTCCATGGCTTCCAATTCTTTTGTTCTTGATGTCAAGGTTGTTAGTGGTTATGAAAAGGACTTGGGCACTTTTGTGTATTCTTTCAAGACCCATCCCAAGAAGGCCTTCATTAGAGACTTCGGGTTCCGAATTCTTTTCACTTTGCGGACGTTGAAGCCGGATTGGGATTTGTTGAGAGATGCCGCGGCTTTCTGGGATTGCGACAGCCATACCTTCAACTTTTCAGCTAATAAAATGGTGCCAACTGTTGATGACTTCGGGGCCATCCTTTGCATGCCTTTGGCCGGCCGGATTACCGTCCCTAAATATCACCGTGGTGCCATTGACTCTTGGGTTGAGTCACTGAATCTCCCTGTTGAGGACGTGAGGAAGATGTTGCACGGTACTGTGATTGACATAACTGAGTTGCCGATGTTCTTCAGTTTACACTCGGAGGACGCGGTGGTTCAATCTTTCAAAAGGAATGCCATTGCCGCTTGTCTCTTTAGTGAAGTACTGTTTGTTACACCCTTCGGGACTGCGGATGTGCAGTTGGCTGAGATTATTTTGCAAGCCAAGGAGCAATAATTTAGTGTAATCCCTCTTATTGTAGGGGAGACGTTGCATGGCCTTGATGAGTTACATAGGACGGGAAAGATGTTTGGGGAAGCCCTCTGCTCTTGACCATATGGCTCCGAGAACACTTCAAGATTTATTCCCCGGATGGTGATTTGTCTCCCTTTGCTGTTCATAGGAGGAAGTTGTTGATCCGGGATTTATCTGAAGATGGTTGGAAGGAATTCCTTGCCTCTCGGGTAACTGTCGATATTGAGTGGTGCCCTCCTTCTTGGGGTCTTCGTCCTTTTATGGAATGGACTCCTGGTTTTCAGCACGTGGTTGTACCCGGCTTGAGAGATTCTTCATTTTACCAGCCAGAGCGGGTTCTGCGGCAGTTCGGTCGCCAACAGATAATTCCTTTTCCGAGGGGCGGAATGCTTCGTCCAGTTGCTTACATGGGTCCGGACTTCTCGAGTGAGCTTCAGTCGGCTTGGGGAGATGATCGCGACCGCTGGGCTTTTGCTCCTCTGCATCGGGGGAGTGTCTTCCTTCCCGAGATCTACTTGGATTATTTGTTTGGCACCCTTTACCGTGGCATCACTTGGGTCGATGTGCTTCGTGCCGAATTGTTGGGAAAGGGTTTTGAGCCTAGCAGCGCTTTGAGATATAGGGAGGCTGCTGCTGATTCGAGTAATATTCTTGCTGACCCTTTTGGCACTCCTTTGGATGACTTTTATGCCAAGAGACGCGCCGCAACACAGAGGGTTTCGGTGCGTATTAGTGCTCCTCCGTTATCCAAGAAGAAAAGGATTGAGAGACGATCGGGTGGTCCTTTGAAGGCTAAGAGAAAATTGGATTTTTCTTAGTACCCTAAGAGATTGCAGTTAGACCACTTTGTTTTAGGATTTAATATTTTGATGTCTCTTGTTGCTCAATAAATCCGTTGTAATGATTTGAATGATTCATTGAATGAATAAAAATTGCATTTTGTTATTTGAAGTGAATTAGGTATTTTTGATATGTTTTAGACCGCATCCGAAGGTTGCCTACGTTCCTCCAGTTGGGAGGCTCAGGTCTCCGTAGTTCAAACAAACAAAGACCATTTTTTTTTTTTTTTTGAATGGTCTTTGTTTATTAAGCGTAAACCTCTTGAGCTTGTCGAGGTTGACCTCCTTTGGCAGCTGGTCACCATCTAAATCCACGAGCCGGACTGCACCGCCGCTTAGTATCTTTTTGACCACGTACGGACCGATCCATCGGGGTCCCCATTTCCCCAGGGGATTCATGGCATTAGGAGGATGTTGTCTTAAGACCAAATCTCCCACATTGATGTTTCGAGGCTTTACCTTTTTGTTGAAAGCTCTTGCCATCCTTTGCTGATACGCCCTTGTGCGTTCGAGTGCTCTTAGCCTTTTCTCGTCGAGTAAGGCTAGCTGTTCATATCGGCTTTGCATCCAGTCGACCTCGTTGACTTGATTCTAGATGAGGACCCGTAGAGATGGGACTTCAAGCTCGATTGGGAGTACGGCTTCAGAACCATAGACTAATGCATAAGGAGTTTCTCCTGTTGCTGACCGTATTGATGTGTGGTAGCCCCACAATGCCAGTGGTAGCTTCTCGGGCCAATCCCTTCCTATTGAGGCCATTTTCTTGACGATGGTCTCGATGGTCTTATTTGCTGCTTCAACCGCGCCATTTGCTTGGGGACGGGAAGGAGATGATTTATGCTTGGTGATCTTGTATTCTACCAAAAGTGCATCCATTTCCTTCTCAAAGTGAGAGCCGTTATCGGAAATGATTTCATGAGGCACACCGTATCGGCACATGATATTAATCTTTACAAATTCGGCTACTTTCTTGGCGTTGAGGGTCTGATAGGCTTGTGCTTCGACCCACTTTGTGAAGTAGTCGACGGCCACTAGGACGAATGACTGCCCATTGCTTCCGGTAGGATGGACTTTACTGATGATGTCTATCCCCCAACAAGAGAAAGGCCAAGGTGTGACCATGTTGTAAAGCTGCGAGGGTGGAGCATGCTGCAGATTAGCATGGAATTGGCATTTGGCACACCTTTTAACTTTCTCGATACAGTCTCGTTCCATAGTGCTCCAATAGTAACCAATGCGGAGTATCTTCTTGACTAGCATAAACCCATTCATGTGGGGTCCACACTCTCCTTCGTGCACTTCACACATTATCTCTTGAGCTTCGGCCTCATTGGCGCATAAGATATTGATCCCGTCGTGGTGCCTTTTATAGACTCGGTCCCCAATCAGTACGTACCGAGAGGCTAGCCTTTGCAGAGCCGCTTGAGACTTCTTATTGCTATTCTCGGGATAAATGCCATCTTTGAGGAAATTCATGATATCCGAATACCACGGAGAGTTTGTTTGAACTTCGTTTATCTTGATATTCATGCAGTATGCCGTACTGTTCCTTCGAGCAATTTTGAAAGGCTTCACGATTTTCCCTTTGGGCATTTCGACTAATGAAGCTATGGTGGCCAGTGGATCGGCGAAGCGATTTTTATCCCTTGGCAGGTAGTTGAAAGTGATCTCTTGGAATTGTTCAACCAGTTCTTCAAGGTGCTGACCATACTGTTGGAGAGTCGGGTCTTGGGTTTGCCATTTACCCAATTGCTGATTGATAAGGAGCAAAGAGTCGCCGAATACTTCTAGTTCCGTGACATTTCTTTCGAGAGCCGCTTTGAGCCCTGCTATGCATGCTTCGTACTCGGCAATGTTGTTGGTGGCTTTGAATTCCAGACGGATGGCAATGGGAGTGTAGATGTCTTTTGGATCAACAAGCAATACCCCTATACCAAAACCGTGTTTATTGGCGGCGCCATCGAAAAAAAGTTGCCACTTATTTTCCTCGGTTGTAGTACAAATTAAATGCTCGTCGGGGAACTGTACGTCTTCCCCCTTCACTTCGTCACACGGGAATTCGGCAAGCTGGTCACTGAACACTTTCCCCCTGACGGATTTTAGTGTGACGTAAGTGATATCGTAGCCGGCGAGCATGAAGTACCATTTGGCTATTCTTGTTGACATGAAAGGCTTCTCAAAGATGTAGCGGAGCGGGTCCACCTTTGCTACTAGCTTGATCGGAAAAGCTTCCATGTAGTGATTGAGCTTTTGAGTGACCCAAACCAATGCTGCACATGACTTCTCTAAGACAGAGTAGTTCTTTTCGCCTCCTTGGAATCGGCGACTGACAAAATAAATGGCGTTCTCCTTTGTGGACTCTCGTTGCTCTTGTGCTAACATAGCCCCTAGGGCTTCATCATTGACAGTGAGATAGAGCAAAAGAGGCTTCTCCTTGTGCGGCGGAACTAGGACAGGAGGGCACGTCAAGTAATGCTTCACTTGGTCGAAGGCTTCTTGGCACGCGTCGGTCCATTCTAGAGCCACATTCTTCTTGAGTAGCTTGAAGATTGGCTCGCACATGGAAGTGAGTTGGTGCACAAACCGACTGATGTACTGCAGTCTGCCCATGAAACCTTTGATCTCTTTCTGCGTCTTTGGAGGAGGCATGTCAATGATTGCCTTGATTTTGGAGGGGTCTACTTCAATTCCCCTTTCAGTGACCATATAACCAAGGACTTTGCCTCGGATAACTCCAAACGTGCACTTTGCAGGGTTGAGCCTCATCTTGTGTTGACGAAGCCTTTCGAAGAACTTGCGGAGGTCGATTAAATGTTGACCATCGGTCCCTTTGGAGTGAATGATCATGTCGTCCACATAGACCTCGATTTCTTTGTGAATCATATCGTGGAACAAGTCTGTCACGGCTCTTTGGTAGGAAGCCCCAGCGTTTCTTAACCCAAATGGTATGACTGTGTAGCAAAAGGTACCCCACGGTGTTGTGAAGGCCGTCTTATGTTGATCTTCTTCGGCCATGAGAACCTGATTGTATCCGGCGAACCCATTCACGAAGGAGCGAACCTCATAGGCAGCAGTGGAGTCGACCAGCATGTCGATGCTAGGGAGTGGAAAATCATCCTTTGGGGAAGCTTTGTTCAAATCCCGGAAGTCCACGCAAACTCGAACCTTGCCGTTTGCTTTTCTGACTGTCACGATGTTGGCTAACCATGTCGGATACTCGATAACCTTGATGAAACCCACACTGAGGAGCTTCTCAATCTCTTCTTTGACCTGCAGAGACCATTCTGGCTTGATCTTTCTGAGCTTCTGCTTTACTGGCTTGGCATCTTCTCTGATCAGAATCCTGTGCTCCGCTACCTTTCTGTCCAAACCCGGCATGTCTTTGTATGACCATGCAAACACATCCACGAACTCCCGTAGTAGTGCAGTCAATCTGTCTCTGTCGTCCCCCTTGAAGAAGCTTCCGATCTTAGTTTCTCTTGGCTCTTCTTCGGTACCCAGATTAACAACATGCAATTCTTCGTCAGCCTTTGGACCATTCTCACCACGACTACGGACTTGTTGAGCAAGTTCATTTAAGTATGTTGTGTTTTCGTGGTCTATTTCATCATAATTTGAATCGTTATTAACTTGTTCGTTAAGTTCATTATTAGTTAATTCATCATTTATGATGTTTGCAATCTCAGGGTACTCAGAAATATCAAATTTTTCATTAGCAAAGAAAGGAAACACACGCTCGGCTATGGCCTCCAAATCCTCTTGGGTGAGGGTATTAGAGACACTCTCAGACTCGAACGTAAGTGTGAGCCGCTCTTCCTTTGTTGCTGTGTGGGGTATGCAACCCATTTCTTGGACTAAGAATTCTTCGGATACCACGGGCCCTTTCGTAGAATACCAATTGTTGATCGGCTCGGAGCTTGGAGGGATCTCATTGATAGTCTCATTCATGATGACGGTGTCGTGGATGGCATTGACTTGGCATTCATTCATTATGGCAAGCTCTTCGAACATGGAGGCTAAATCTGTCAGTTCTTCCCCCATGATGATTTCTGTCTCGGACTCTATAGTTACCTTCCTTCCCCACCATTCACGGGGCGACATGGTGGTTGGTTCCCTTTCGGATTTCTGGACCTCACAATCGGAGAAGATTTCGAGACCGGGCTTTTTGACACCCTTATTGTTAACCCATGGCTCGGGAAAGATCATGTATGGAACGTCTTCCCCTTGGCGGACAAAATAGCCATTCAACGTCTTGCGGTAAGGCCTTAGATTAGGGACCTCATAACGACGGCCTTCTTTACGAGCTCGGGCCTTTTCATTCTTGATTGCTTTCTCTTGTTTCAAGTCCTCTCTGGAAGGCTCGTACCCCAAACCAAATGTGTTCTTGACAAATGAGACTTGCACAGGATGTAGGATTCCTTGTTGATATTTCCCTAGGCCTAAACCAGGGAAGTAGTCCATATTCCTCATCATGCGGAGGATTTTGTGATTGCTGGGGGTCCATGATCCGTTTCCCCCTTCTTTGTCAATGGCGTTGATTGAGACGCCGGAGAGAGTGGAGTCTGGTAGACCATGCTGAACTTGGTAGACGGGCTCACCTTTTCTGTGGATAGTGACGTTTTCGGCCATGACGGTCACTATTTCATCACCATTTCGGATCTTGACACATTGATGGAGAGTTGACGGGACGGCCTTAGAACTATGAATCCATGGTCGGCCCAAAAGCAAGTTGAACGAGGCCGGGATATCAAGCACTTGGAATGGAACGGACATGACCATGCTCCCAAACTCGATGTCTATTTCGATCATGCCCATGACTGTACGGGCGGTGCTGTCATAACCTCGGATTACTTGAGTAGAAGGCTTCAAATCGGAATCCTTAAGTCCCAGTATGCCCATGATTCTGCTAGGCATGAGGTTGAGTGCGGAACCACCGTCCACTAAGACTCTTGAGATGGGCCTCCCCCTTGCTCGTACCTTGAGGTAAATAGCCTCGTTGTGGTCGGAACCAAATGGTGGAAGGTCCATTCGGCAAAGGTGATAACGTTGCCAAAATGAATGTGACAGATCATTGCCGTGAGGTCCTCGGGAGTAGTATCGGGAGAAACTGATGTATCATCGAGATTGCGGATGACAAGATCTCGGTGTTTCTTTGAGGATGCAATGAGGTCCCAAATAGAGATGTTGGCTTGAGTTTCTTGAGTTGGACAAGTAGAGGATCTTCGGGAGTGTCGCGAGCTTGCGGCCTTTGAGAAGAGGAGCTTGGTACGGAAGTGGAAGGGTTGCTTGCTATGACTCGACCGGATCGAGTTAGCATGTTGACGTTCCCATCTTGCTTCCTTTTCCTATTATCTAGTACTTCCCTCATTACCTCATCGTAAGTTACAACATAGCAAGAATTGTCAAGTTTATTCATAACATTGGGGCCCCCATTCACAATTGGGATTGAATGGGTGGTCCCCTCGAGTTCTCCTATCTCTATTACATTGACATGTTCGTCATTAGTCACTACAAATTCTTTCTTGTCTATGAGATCTTGAATGACATTGCAGAGAACGAAGCAATCCTCGGTGGTGTGGCCACTATATTGGTGGTAGCCACAATATTTGTGGTGAGCATGATTGGGGTGGACCGTCTTGGGTTGGTACCCTTGCACGGGTGTGACTTGACCCTTTTCTTTGAGGACTTCGAACACTTCGGTTTGAGTCATGCCTTGGAGAGGCGTGTAGACACGGTCATTTCGGGACTTCTTCCCTTGGGGTGGAGGAACCTTTTTGTAATTCCCCTTATCGATAGTGACGGCGTTGACCGAGGCCTCTTTTGTGGAGTTGGAAGCGGCCTTGTATCGGTAAGTAGGAGTGGCCTTCTTGATCTCCTTGAGCAAGTCATCCATGCGAACCCCCGCCTCATACATTTGGGAGAAGTCGGAGTAGCAAGCCCCACTTAGGTGGCTGCGGAGATCAATCTTGAGACACTTGAGAAAGATGTCCATTTGCTCTTTTGTGTTCGGCCTCTCAACAATTTCAGAGAGTTTGTCATTCCATCTTCTTGTGAAGTCAATGAAGGACTCGTTGTCTCTTTGAGTAGTGTTCTCTAGCTCTTTCCTTGTGGGCCGGTGAGTGGTGTTGCCTTGGTATTGTGACTTGAAGGCAAGCATGGTGGAGTCCCAATCAAGACGGACAGTGAGCGGGAGAGTAGCATACCAATCTTTTGCCGCCCCCTCGAGAGTGAGAGGAAAGCATTGAACCATCACCTTGGGGGAGACCTTCTTCGGAACCATTGTGTAACGCCCCGAGCCCGAAAACCGGGTCGGAACGCTATCAAATTTGATGGACTGTCCTCACAAACCACCACGAGTCTTTCCAGCATGTTTTTTTCCTCACTCACGTGCTCACTGAGAAACTTCCCAGTGGGTAACCCATCCCAGAATTGCTCCAAGTCAAGCACGCTTAACCTTGAAGTTCTTATGAGATGAGCTTCCGAAAAGAAGATGCATCTTGGTGGTATAAGTAGTACCAATCAAATCATATCAAACAGATCACGCACACACATTTTTGGGTCGGGGTATTACACATTGCCCAAATATAAGTCTCAATGTGAGCCATAGGACAAGAGTTGCCCTTGAATTTGCTTATGTCGGGCATCTTGAACTTATCAGGAAGAGCGGCCATAGTACTCATGAGGATGGATGATTTATAAAGGCTTGTGTCAGAGCCTTTCCCCATGTTGAGCCCATTGAATTTTTGGTCGATGTAGGCCATGATAGAATCCACCATTTTGGGCTCATTATCCTCGGAACTCGTCTCCCCCATTTTCTTGGTGCGGGTGTTGACATACGGACTTTTGAACAAACCCTCGGTCCATTCGGATTCGTCATCATTATTCTTGTTCTTCCCCTTGGCAAGGTTAGTGAGCTTTTCTTTCATTAGCTCCATCTCGGCCTCGTGGGCCTCCTTTTGGCTGTCAAGGTGGGATTGCCAAATGTCATCTTTGCTTTGTGCCTCCTTATTAAGGGTGGAGACTTGCTCTTGTAGGAGTTGGACCATGGTTGAAAGCTGTTCGAGAGACATGGTGTTGCTGCTGCCGGTCATGGTTGATGTAGGAGCTGTTGGAGTGATCTCTTCACGGACTAACCGATTTGCCGAATCTCGGTAGACTCTGTAAGTACCAATTGAACCTATATTGCAGAAGAGGCCCTTGTCAGTCTTGAGTAACACTTGCAGTCCACGAAGAGGCTTAGAACACACAGTTGGGCACACGACTCGAACCACATAAGAAAAGACTCTTTTTTTTTTATATATAAGTCGGAGGGAATGGATCCCTTTTGGGGTTTCTAAGAAAATAATGGAATCGCCACACTAGTATATAGACCATCTCGCGGTCCCATATACTCATCGGATTCCATCGCGTTTGTGAATCCTACATGTATCGGGATTAAACTAAATTAATGTAGTAAAGCATACATGCGGGGACGGATTTTTATTTTCGTCCAAAATAACCAATTTTGGGGACGGAGATTTTTATTGCGTCCGTTTCAACAAGTTGGCATGTATGATTTGAAGACATTAGTTTAGGGAAATCTCGGTACATGGAAACCGACTTGAGTCACGGAGTGTTAGACCCTAACTAGAATTGTGTGGCTTGTGCTCGGCTTGAATATGAGGCTCAAAGGTCACCCCGGCATGTAGTCTTGAACTACGCCACGGGCTGAGGTTTACCGCTTCGAAAGAGCCAAGGTCGAGTGGAGCTTGAAACTTTCTAGGACGGGCCTCGACGGGTTTGGGGTCAAACTTGTGCGACTCGATAGTGAGCAGTTCATAGGAATATGTGCATGTAGTGTGAGGTCTATCACGTGACAAAATTTTTTTTTTTTTTTTTTTTTTTTAAAAGAAAGGTAAAAAAAACACATAAGCACATAAATTACAACTCCCGAATCACCCGTATGACCGGTAAATAAAATATAAAAATAAACAGTCCGAGGTTCAATTCTGTTCTGATGCAGGCAACTGTGCCCACACCCCACTGTTCTGCTCAGTCACTGAAACCTGTTTCTGTTCTGGGAACCAATCCAGAAGCGTGCGCCTCTGAGTGTTGATGTGGGACGTGCGCGCATGGCGCAATGCTATTAGGAGGCGCGCGCATCTGGTCACACCTGTCAGAATGTCAGATTTTGGACTCAGGGGATTGCCCTGGTCCTATGTTCATATTGTAACCCCTGCAGAAATGATTAGTGAAGAATAGAAGAAGAAGATGAAGAACATGAAGAAGCGGGCGATTCTGGTCCTTGATGCGGGATGCGCGCGCCTTAGGCTGAAGAGGCCAGAAGCGCGCGTCTCCCCCATCAGGAATCAGAATGCCCAGAAAAGATGTAGATTTTGATCAGAATGCAAGTTTAACCCTCAAACGTCCCCAGCGGAGTCGCCACTGTAGATACCCCGGGAGACCACGGCTTTAGGCTAGAGCGGTGAATTATCCTAGGATGTCTAACTTGTTTTTAGAGTCGCCACCTATGTTTTGAGGAACATAAGAAAAACCTATTGATAATAGCCTAAGTTTGATTACGAAAACAGAGATTCTTTGTTTTGAGGTTCGGGGGGTTAGATTACGAGATGGGAAGTACCGAAACACCCATCTCGCCCAACTAAAGTTGGTCTTGCTTGATCAAAATCTACATAAATGATAATGTTCTTCTTCTTCTTCTTTAAATCATAAAAAGGGGGTTTAAAATGGAGTTTGGAATGTAGGAGATAACTCCTTAACCAACCTCAATGAGATGAGGTGATCATTAGAATCATGTCCCAAAATGATTTGGGTGATTGCACTTTGATAAAACAAAAGAAAGAGAAAAGAGATGAAGTCGAGAAGAGCAAGGAAATGGTTTTTACCTAGTCTTCGAGAGACTTCAAACACTTCTTGATGAATGCCTTTGTAAATGCCTTGAGGGTAAGAAATTTGGCTTCTTTGTTGAAAATGTAAGATTTTAGAGTAAAAGATCCAAGGTCCAAGGTCTAAGGTTTTCGGTCCTTGAAAATGGAGGTAAAGAGAGGTTTTTATAGGTGAAAGAGGGGTGTTTTTTGTGCCAAAACTCAGTCACCAAGAAATTCTTCCCGGGCAAAATCCTGTAAATTGAGCAAGGGAGAGAATCCTGGGCAGAAATCTGTAACTGACGCCCAGAGGCGCGCGCTTCCTGCTTTGGGGACAGGAGGCGCGCGTGTCGCGACCCCGGACCCCGCGGGCCCCGGGACCGCGATCTGGACGTCGACTCTAAAACCGAAACTCAGAAATACTGAAGTTAAAAATTTCATTTAACACCAAAAGGTAATAACCCAAAGTTTTATAAAACCAAGTTTAATAAAATCAATTACAACTAACATAAACTTCCACAAGTTTATGCCCAACAAATTACAAATATACAAAATCCTAATGACGTCAATGTTTGGTACAAATACCCCAAAATGGTTACGCATTTACATAATGGGAACCAACCTATAATAACCTTCCCCAAAAGAACGGATCCACACTCGACGTCCTCGCTCTCGTGATGAGCGAGACTAATCCTTAGCACCTGGGGGGGGTTAAGGAAAAACAAAGATAAAAGGAAAGGGGTGAGATAAATCTCAATAAGTTACTAATGCAACTACATGACATGCTATGATGCAATAGACAATAACAACAATAAATATCACATAGCATATAGCATTTATCATGTATCAGATAGCAGCGGAAATAAACACATAACAAAGGATATAGCCAAGGTTTTCCAAACCGGAACATCCAAATAAAGGATCGCTGCGCAGCTTCAATAATCAACCAATCAACATCTTCATAATAGCATGAAAGCCGAAGAGAAAACCCCGGTACCGGAACCAATAACATAACAGTGTCACAAGGGACAAGGATCATGACACAAAGTCATACCCGCTAGCCAGATACATTCACAAAGGAACGCTGACTTATCCTTTCCAAGGCCAATCTGGAGAAGGGGTAAAGAAGGGGGCAAAACAATGGTCAACATTATAATGGACTTGGCTTTGCCATTATAATCTTTCCCATCGCCCAAACACACACAAAATACCAGCTGGACTTTCAATTAAATGCTAAGTAATAAATACTGGCTTAAATAAACAACTTAAGGTTCCAAAGTAGGGAACCAATCCAATTAAATTACCACCAAGGTAAACCAATCCAAACCGCACATCAAAATGCTCAACATTACCAAAACGGTACTTAAATAAATTACACATCATATTTATTCACAAAAGAATCAAATCCACACATTAAAGTGTTCCACGGTGTTATCTTGAGTTAATTAGAAGGATTAAACCTAAACTAGTTAAGCCTTAAGTCTTAAACCAAGCAAAAAGGTAAAATTCCTGGAACAGGGGCGGGCGGGCGCCTGGTCATAGGCAGGCGGGCGCCTGAATGACCAGAAGGTCTGGCCAATTGAAACGGGTATGTAGGCGGGCGCCTGGTCCAACCCAGGCGGGCGCCTGGTCTACGGGTTGGGGAAATTCTGCAGCTGGGTTCTTCATGTTTTCTTACCATTTCTTACCAAATTCATACCCAAACCATAAACACTCAAAATCAACACTCCCCACTAGATTTCCAAGGTACCCAAACATCATTCAACCCAATAGGGGACCTTAACCACACATTTATCAACCCAAACCAAGAATCAAAATCCTACATTCATCAATCCACCATTTTTACCCAAAACTCAAATAAATTCGAAATAAATTCTAAACAAATTCAAAACTCAATCAAACTTCAATTATAACTCATCAAACATCATATAAACATAATATGAACATATTAGCATAAAAATGGGGGAAAAGTAACTTACTTGCAAATTCTCAAAGTTGATGGATTTCAATTCTTTTTGGCTTCCTACGATGCTATCGACGATCTAAACATGGTTTACGTTTTAAGAAATGAGAGAAGATGATGGGAAGATAGAGAAAATGAAGAGAGAAGATAAAGAAGAGAAAATGCTTACCAATGGAGGGGAGAGAGGGAGTTGTTGCTGGGAAAATGAGATGAGTGAGGGAGATGGTGAGGGAGGTGAGGGGAGTAGGGAGATGTTTTCAAAAGATTACACTTAGGCCCCCTCCACTACACTACTAACACTATTGCTACACTCCCTACTAACAATTAAGACCCAAATAAAATGCTAGGCATAATTATTATAACACATAAATTGCACACATAATTATTTAAATAAATAATAATTTAAATAAATAAATAAGCAAATAATTAAATAAAAATCCTTTAATTACTAATAAAATAGAGCCTATATTTCGGGTCGTGACATTCACTCCCCCTTAAAGAAAATTCGACCCGAATTTTAACGAGACTCACCTTAAACAAAAAGCCACGGAAATTTCCTCTCGATCTCATCTCGGAGCTCCCACGTTGACTCCTCGATGTTATGATTCCTCCAAAGAACTCTAACCAAGGAAATACTCTTGCTCCTCAACTCTTGAACTTTAGAATCTAGGATCCGAACCGGTCGTTCCTCATAACTCATATCGGGCTCAATATCCTCCGGTACCCTCGGTAACACGTGAGACGGATCATGAACATACTTCCGAAGCATAGAAACATGAAAAACGTTGTGCAACCGGTCCAAAGATGGCGGTAACGCAAGACGATATGCAAGAAGTCCAACCTTTCCCAAAATCTCAAACGGACCAATAAACCTCGGAGCCAATTTGCCTTTCTTCCCAAATCTACGAATACCCACCTTCGGAGATACCTTCAAGAACACCAAATCACCGGTTTGAAAACTAAGGTCACGCCTTCGGCTATCTGCGTAGCTCTTATGTCGACTCTGGGCTGTCTTCAATCTATCTCGGATAACTCTAACCTTCTCAACCGAATCCCGAAGCAAATCAATACCCAAAACTTTCGCTTCACCGACCTCATCCCAACAAATAGGCGATCTACACTTCCTTCCATACAAGGCCTCAAACGGTGCCATCTCGATACTAGCCTGATAACTGTTGTTGTAAGAAAATTCCACTAACGGTAGGTGCGAATCCCAAGAATCGGAAAAGTCTATCGCACAAGCTCGCAACATATCCTCCAAAATCTGAATAGTCCTCTCGGACTGACCATCGGTCTGAGGATGAAAAGCTGTACTGAATCGCAAATCTGTACCCAAAGCTTCCTGAAACGCCTTCCAGAATCTAGAAGTAAACCTCGGGTCTCGATCTGACACAATGCTAACCGGAACCCCATGCAATCTAACGATCTCATCAATATAAAGGGTCGCAAGCTTCTCCATCGAATATCTGATGTCAATAGGCAAGAAATGGGCGCTCTTGGTCAATCTATCCACTATTACCCAAACACTGTCGTACTTCCTACGGGTACGAGGCAGTCCCGTAACGAAATCCATAGTCACATGCTCCCATTTCCACTCGGGAATCTCTAATGGCTGAAGTAGTCCCGCGGGTCTCTGATGCTCGGCTTTGACCTGCTGACACGTTAAACACCTCGATACGTACTCGGCTATTTCCCTTTTCATATTAATCCACCAAAATTGTTGCTTCAAGTCCTGATACATCTTCGTACTACCCGATGAATAGTATACCTCGATTTGTGGCCCTCATCAAGAACTCTCTGTTTAATTCCATCGACATCCGGAACACACAAACGACCACGGAAAGTCAAGACTCCACTCGAACTCAATGAAAAATCCTCGAAGTTCTTTTCTTTCAATTTACCCAATATCTTCAGCAACTCGGGATCTTCTTTCTGAGCTTCCTTTATCCTCTGAATTAGGGACGGAGATACCCTAATATTCGCAAAAATAGCCCCATGTCTCGATTCACGAGGAGACCAATCTCGAACATCCTCAAGCATTTTCCATTCACGGACCATCATCGAAGCCACATAAGACTTTCTACTAATCGCATCGGCTACCACATTCGCCTTTCCCGGGTGATAAGAAATCGTGCAATCATAATCCTTCAACAATTCCATCCATCGACGCTGTCGGTTGTTCAACTCTTTCTGGGAGAAAAGGTACTTCAAACTCTTGTGATCGGTAAAAATCTCAAACTTCGCCCCATAAAGGTAGTGCTTCCACTTGTGCAACGCAAATACTATCGCCGCTAACTCCATATCATGAGTCGGGTAATTCTGCTCACTAGGGGTCAACTTCCTCGAAGCATACGCAATTACTTTCCCATTCTGCATCAACACACAACCCAAACCCTCTTTCGAAGCATCACTATAAATCACTAACCCATCGCTCCCATTAGGCAAGGTCAAGATCGGTGCGGTAGTCAACCTCTTCTTCAATTCTTCGAAACTCTTGTCGCAGTTCTCGGTCCACACAAACGGAACATTCTTCCGGGTCAACTGAGTCATCGGAGTAGCAATCCTCGAAAACCCCTCAATAAACCTTCTGTAATAACCGGCTAAACCCAGAAAACTACGAATCTCGGTCACTGACTCGGGTCTCTTCCAATCCACTATCGCCTCTATCTTTGAAGGATCTACAGAAATCCCATCTTTCGAAATAACATGGCCCAGAAATGACACCTTCTCGAGCCAAAATTCGCATTTACTGAACTTCGCAAATAATTTCTCCCTCGCAAGAACGGATAAAACTGTCCTCAAATGTTGCTCGTGCTCTTCTCGAGATTTCGAATAAACAAGAATGTCGTCGATGAAAACCACCACGAACGAATCAAGATAAGGATGGAAGATTCGGTTCATCAAATCCATAAATACGGCCGGCGCGTTAGTCAACCCAAACGGCATAACCAAGAACTCATAATGACCATAGCGAGTGCGAAAAGCAGTCTTCGGAATATCCTCCGATCGAACCTTCAATTGATGGTACCCACTTCTCAAATCGAGTTTAGAGAAAACCACGGACCCTTGTAGCTGATCAAATAAATCATCAATATGCGGTAGAGGATACTTATTCTTCACCGTAACCTGATTCAACTTTCGGTAATCGATACACAACCTCAACGAACCATCTTTCTTCCGCACAAACAAAACCGGTGCTCCCCACGGGGAAACACTAGGGCGGATAAACCCTCGATCAAGCAACTCTTGCAATTGAACCTTCAATTCCTTCAACTCTGCGGGAGCTAACCTATAAGGTGCTTTCGAAATCGGAGCCGTACCCGGCAAAAGATCTATACAAAACTCAATCTCACGATCGGGAGGCATATCGTACTCGGTAGAGAAAACATCGGGAAATTCCCGAACTACCCGAACGCTATCAAAACTAGGGGATTCTTTCCTAGTATCAAGAACACTAGCCAAATACCCCTCACAACCACTATGCAATAACTTTCTCGCTTTCATAAAAGAAATTAAGCGAACCTTTCTACTAAGAGGACAAGCCTCAAAAACAAACTTAGGCACATCGGGAATAGAAAAAGTAACAGTTTTCTTACGGCAATCAACAGACGCATGAAACTTGCTCAACCAATCCATGCCCAGAATGACATCAAAGTCTTGGATAGGAAGAACTACCAAATCCGCACAAAGGACTCGACCACAAATAACCACGTCACAAGCACGAAAGAATCGATCAGAAATCAAGCATTCTCCTATAGGGGTCGACACCTCTAGCACGTACGGTAAAGACTCGAATGCAACATTAACATGGAAGCAAATTGCACAGAAATGTATGAATGAGATGATCCTGGATCTACTAACGCTCGTGCGCTCACATTAGACACGGAAATAATACCTCCAATAACGGATGGATCATCGGTAGCTTGTTGTTGATTCATGGCATAAACCTTCCCTTGAACTTTTGGCTTCCCGGCGGCATCCCTTTTCTGACCCTGATTAATACCAACTCCGGACCCGGATGCTTGACCTCGGTACCTCGTGCACTCTCTCGCAAAGTGCCCCATTTCACCACAATTGGTGCACTTGCCTTGCTTTTTCCAACACCTATCCTCCGCATGGCCTACCTTTTGACAAAAGGTACAAGGCTTCCTAATTTGGCTCCCTTGGTTCCCGGAAGTGGTACCCGGGTTCCTTGGGGTCGGTTGCCCACGAAACTGAGATTGTCCCCCAAAGTTACCTCGGTTATCGATCCTTGGTTGTGACTTGCTCTGCACTCCTTGCTTACTCGGGTTGGCTATTTCGGTCTTCCTTTTGTGTTCCCCAATATCTTTCTCTATAAGATAGGCTCGGTCCACCGCATCTTGGAATGTCACTATCCGTTGGGCAATAAGTTGAGTGCGGATGGAGGTCTTCAATCCCCGAATAAATCTCATAGCCTTTTGTTCCTCGGTCCTCACCAAATAGTCACAATATCGGGCTAATTCTATGAACTTAGCCGAGTATTGTGCTATAGACAACACACCTTGCTCCAAGTTGAGTAGCTCGATCTCCTTTCGGTTTTGATCAACAACCGGAATGAAATGCTCCTTGAATTTGCGCACGAACAACTCCCACGCATACACCGTGTGAGTATCATCCCAAGTAGCTTTAATACCTTTCCACCAATGCTCGGCGGCACCCACAAGCTTATAAGCCGCGAACCGGACCTTGTCCTCATTCGAACACCCAAACACATCGTAAATCTTCTCCATTGACTCAATCCATAACTCAGCTTTCCGAACATCGGGCTCCCCATTGAATTCAACCGGTTTCAACTTCAGAAATTGCTCCAAACCATAACGGGGTGGTGCTTGTTCTACCCTCGGACCTTGATCATGTATGGCCTTCATGGCCGCCTCAAACATGCCTTGAAACATTGCACGGGCTTCTTCCCTTGTATCATTCTGGTTTGCATTACCGGAACTACTTTCACCACTCCTTCTACGAACCATTGTCAACAAGTACCTGCATAAAACATCAACCGTTAATCACTCCGCGCACTACTACCCACCTAGGTCATACTAATCCACCTAGACTTATACTTAGAGCCAATGCCATAGCTCTGATACCAACTGTCGCGACCCCGGACCCCGCGGGCCCCGGGACCGCGATCTGGACGTCGACTCTAAAACCGAAACTCAGAAATACTGAAGTTAAAAATTCCATTTAACACCAAAAGGTAATAACCCAAAGTTTTATAAAACCAAGTTTAATAAAATCAATTACAACTAACATAAACTTCCACAAGTTTATGCCCAACAAATTACAAATATACAAAATCCTAATGACGTCAATGTTTGGTACAAATACCCCAAAATGGTTACGCATTTACATAATGGGAACCAACCTATAATAACCTTCCCCAAAAGAACGGATCCACACTCGACGTCCTCGCTCTCGTGATGAGCGAGACTAATCCTTAGCACCTGGGGGGGTTAAGGAAAAACAAAGATAAAAGGAAAGGGGTGAGATAAATCTCAATAAGTTACTAATGCAACTACATGACATGCTATGATGCAATAGACAATAACAACAATAAATATCACATAGCATATAGCATTTATCATGTATCAGATACCAGCGGAAATAAACACATAACAAAGGATATAGCCAAGGTTTTCCAAACCGGAACATCCAAATAAAGGATCGCTGCGCAGCTTCAATAATCAACCAATCAACATCTTCATAATAGCATGAAAGCCGAAGAGAAAACCCCGGTACCGGAACCAATAACATAACAGTGTCACAAGGGACAAGGATCATGACACAAAGTCATACCCGCTAGCCAGATACATTCACAAAGGAACGCTGACTTATCCTTTCCAAGGCCAATCTGGAGAAGGGGTAAAGAAGGGGGCAAAACAATGGTCAACATTATAATGGACTTGGCTTTGCCATTATAATCTTTCCCATCGCCCAAACACACACAAAATACCAGCTGGACTTTCAATTAAATGCTAAGTAATAAATACTGGCTTAAATAAACAACTTAAGGTTCCAAAGTAGGGAACCAATCCAATTAAATTACCACCAAGGTAAACCAATCCAAACCGCACATCAAAATGCTCAACATTACCAAAACGGTACTTAAATAAATTACACATCATATTTATTCACAAAAGAATCAAATCCACACATTAAAGTGTTCCACGGTGTTATCTTGAGTTAATTAGAAGGATTAAACCTAAACTAGTTAAGCCTTAAGTCTTAAACCAAGCAAAAAGGTAAAATTCCTGGAACAGGGGCGGGCGGGCGCCTGGTCATAGGCAGGCGGGCGCCTGAATGACCAGAAGGTCTGGCCAATTGAAACGGGTATGTAGGCGGGCGCCTGGTCCAACCCAGGCGGGCGCCTGGTCTACGGGTTGGGGAAATTCTGCAGCTGGGTTCTTCATGTTTTCTTACCATTTCTTACCAAATTCATACCCAAACCATAAACACTCAAAATCAACACTCCCCACTAGATTTCCAAGGTACCCAAACATCATTCAACCCAATAGGGGACCTTAACCACACATTTATCAACCCAAACCAAGAATCAAAATCCTACATTCATCAATCCACCATTTTTACCCAAAACTCAAATAAATTCGAAATAAATTCTAAACAAATTCAAAACTCAATCAAACTTCAATTATAACTCATCAAACATCATATAAACATAATATGAACATATTAGCATAAAAATGGGGGAAAAGTAACTTACTTGCAAATTCTCAAAGTTGATGGATTTCAATTCTTTTTGGCTTCCTACGATGCTATCGACGATCTAAACATGGTTTACGTTTTAAGAAATGAGAGAAGATGATGGGAAGATAGAGAAAATGAAGAGAGAAGATAAAGAAGAGAAAATGCTTACCAATGGAGGGGAGAGAGGGAGTTGTTGCTGGGAAAATGAGATGAGTGAGGGAGATGGTGAGGGAGGTGAGGGGAGTAGGGAGATGTTTTCAAAAGATTACACTTAGGCCCCCTCCACTACACTACTAACACTATTGCTACACTCCCTACTAACAATTAAGACCCAAATAAAAAGCTAGGCATAATTATTATAACACATAAATTGCACACATAATTATTTAAATAAATAATAATTTAAATAAATAAATAAGCAAATAATTAAATAAAAATCCTTTAATTACTAATAAAATAGAGCCTATATTTCGGGTCGTGACAGCGCGCGCCTGGCTCCTCCTGTCGGAGGCGCGCGACTCAGAGAAGGCAACTTTGACAGAAAGGACTAGAAAGTCAGCCCTGTTATTCAGTTTAGTCCCTGGACTTAACGAAGTTAGTCAGGAACTTAACGGAAGTGACAGAAACTAACGAGAAACACTTGAAATGGGGAGAAACACAAGATGAAATGTGCAATCGGGGTGAGCGGTCCAAGGTGGGGTGTCTACAGTACCTTGTGGTTGAATGGGGAAGAACCAAATTGCCTATGAAAATAGACTTTACGTTTTTAGAGTGTTCTTGAGTCAAGAATTGTTGATGTTTTTGTGTTAAAAGAGTCCTCCCTTTTCATGGTTGAATGAAGAGGTATTTATAGGTTAGGGAAGTGTTTGTGGTCACAAAGATGGTCTTTCCCCGGATCAAGCATAGGAGTAATGGCCTTGAAGGTTACAAATCAAAAAAGGAGGGAAATTTGGCAAAATTTAGGATTCTGGAGTTGGGAAGCGCGCACATCCTAGCCCCCCTATGGGAGGCGCACGCCTCTCACAAAGGAGAGCAAAGGCTCGCACGTCCCTGTAAGTACCCCAATCTGAACTAAAACCATCTTAGATGAATTCTTAGGACTATTCAGGGTTAAAACTGATAGGCTAGGTGTTAGGCCCAATTGGTAGGAAAATAGGCTAGACGGGGGGGGGGGGTGAATAGCCTAATTAAAACTTTCTCAAAGAAACACTTTATAAATGCAAAGTCACTTATTATTTTGCAAACTATTATTAGTAAGGGCATCGGAGAAGATATGACTTAGGTTAACTCACACAAAACAGTATGAAAGGTTTTGAGAGCTTGGTTTAACACAAAGTGATTTCACAAAGTTCAATACAGTTTCAAGAGATTGGTAAATAGAAATTACAAAGAATCAGTAAGAATAGAAATTACAAAGAATCAGTAAGAACAAGTATGATCTGCCGGTGATAGAGTTCCAACCGGCAAGGACAAAGTAAGCAACAAGGGACACAATGATTTGGAGAGGTTCACAGTGTAAATACTGCTACGTCCTCTACCAAGTTTGTTCATAACTTGGATTTGGGTTAAGAGCACTATTAGATATCCCTAGTCTAGTACAAGAGCGGCTTTGCCGGATACAAAGACTAAATCTAGAGATCACTAATGGATCATGATACAAATACTGACCAAGTGTTTTTGAGCGGCAAGTCCAAGAGAACTTATCTCACTGAGGTGGGTATGTGAATAACTCAAACAACGTATTCCTTAGAATAATCTTGTTCAGGAATACTTACAATATTGATGAGTTTGTGCACAAGTGTTTATCCTAATAAATGATCTAATGATTATCTGGACAGAATGTTTGAGCTCTTATGAATGCTCTAAACAAACAACTCTCTTCAATGCACTATTTTCACCAACCTTCTTCAATGCTCTAAGTCATCTATTTATAAGAGGAGTTAATGACTTGAGTCTTGTGGAAGAAGGCTTGCAATTTGAATTTCCAGCTGGGTAGTTGAGGAGCATTAAATGCGGTATCTTTGGCATTAATGGTGAAGATATGTAGTACACGCATGCTTGGAAAAGTCTGATGGGTAAAGACCCATTTGTCTCAACTGGTTACCTGCAAAAGCAAGTAGAGACAGAGTAGAGCTAAAAATTGCTTTGTGTCAGACAGCACAGTAATCATGACTGAGCAGATAAACTACTTTCTGATAAGACAGTACAGAAAGGACAAAGACAATCGGTAAAATTGACTTTAAGATAGAACGATGAAACTTGACTATCAGCAAAGTCCAGACTGTCCTTGCTGTTTGTCATGAAGTCGGCAACTTGGTTGTGAACTAAGTAGCAAGTTAATCGGCAACTTGAATGCTGGTCTGCTGATTTGATTATTGTTGTCCTCTAGCTGGTTTGCCTTGTTTTGAAGAGCTGTAAAAACACCTGTGCTGGTCACAAAGAATCCTAAGGGTCCCTTAGAAGGTTCTAATGAAAATTGGGGGATCCTAAGTGTTAATATGATTGGGATTAAGCAATTCTATATCCTAAACATATATTTGAACAACAATCTCCTCCTAATTGCTTAAGTCCAATCACCCTATCCAAGAACATCTATCTTAGCTTAGTAAAAGAATGTATTAGAGATGTCTATTTATTATCATTCCCTAAGCCAAGTCACACATTAGATGTCTTAGAAAAGAAAAAGAAGTAAAAATACATAAGATAGAAAAAAGATAATTGATTGCTGATTGTAATGATCAACAGAGAACTAATAATCTGCAAAACAAAGTTAGCATGAAGAGAAACAGATATATTATAAGAACACAACATAAAATAAGCAACCATACAAACAGAAGCAATAATGGTTAGCAAAGAAGTTTTGGATATATCTCTGAAGGTCTTCAGGATATCTATATCATTAGCTATATTGACTCAAGACATAGGAGGGTCTTCTTGCTGGTCAGCAGCATTTGATGTAGATTGTCGCGACCCCGGCCCCGCGGCCCGGAGTACGCGAGCTGGACGTCGACTTAAACAATAAACTCTAAAATAGTGAAGATAAAAATTTCCTTTTATACCAAAAGATGATAACACAAGGTTTTGAAATCCAACTTAAACAACAAAATATAAACTAGTGTGAGCTCCATAAACTTAAACCCAAAATAAGAAAATATACAAATTCTAATGACGTCAAGTTTGGTACAACTATTCCCAAAAAAAAGGTTACACATTTATGTAATGTAAACCCACCAATAACAACTTGCCCCAAAAGCTCAACCCTCGCGACGTCCTCCTCGTGATCAGCGAGTCTAATCCTTTCCTCCTGGGGGGGGGGGGTTTAAGGAAAAACAAAGATAAAAGAAAGGGGGTCAGGCGGGCGCTCACTAAAGACAGAAGGTTGGTCGAAGAAACTGGCCATGTAGGCGGGCGCCTGGTCGACGGGCTGAGAGGGATTCTCAGCTGGGTTCTTCAATTTCTCAAGGCATTTTCATACCATTTCCACAACATCTAAAATCAACACTTCCAACAAGTTATATAAGGTACCCCAACAACATTTAAGCTTAAGAGGGACCAAAATAACATTATCTATCAACCAAAATCAAGATTAAATCACAACATTCATAACATTTACCATTTTTTGTCAAAAACCCAAATAAATTCCAAATAAATTCCAAACTCAATAAAACATCAAATATAACAACTTAAGCATTATATAAACATGATATGAACATTTTAGCATAAAAATGGGGGAAAGGAAACTTACCTGGAATTTCTCAAAGATGACGGAATTCAAATATTTTTAGCTCTCTACAATCCTATCGACGATCTAAACACATTTCATAAAATGAGCACTAAGAAATAATGGAAGGAATATAGGTAGAATGAAGAGAGAAGGGAGAGAAAAACTTACCCAAACCAATTGGAGAGAGAGAGAGAGAGTTTGCTGGGAGAGAGGGAGTAGGGTGAGGAAGAGAGTGAGGGAGAAGGAAGAGTAGGGAGGGAGTAGTTAAAATTATTTAAAAACTTACACTTAGGCCCCCTCACTACTAACACATAACCCAAACCAAATTCCCTACTACCCACTTAACACAATATCAACTAAATAATGCTAAACACAAATTAATATTATGAGATATAAAATGCGCACATAAATAATTAAATCAAATAATAAATAAATAATTAATTATTTATCAATAAAATAGAGACGGGTTTTCGGGTCGTGACATTCACTCCCCCTTAAAGAAAATTCGACCCGAATTTTAACGAGACTTACCCGAATTAAAAAGCCACGGATATTTACGCTCCATCTCCTCTCGAAGCTCCCAAGTCGATTCCTCAACATTGTGATTCCTCCAAAGAACTCTAACCAACGGATATTTACGCTCCATCTCCTCGTAAGCATGTCGGGCTCTATATCCTCCGGTACCCTCGGTAACACGTGAGATGGATCATGAACATACTTCCGAAGCATAGATACGTGAAAAACATTATGTAACCGGTCCAAAGAAGATGGTAACGCAAGACGGTATGCTAGAAGTCCCACTTTCCCCAAAATCTCAAACGGTCCAACAAACCTCGGAGCTAAGTTACCTTTCTTCCCGAACCTTCGAATGCCCACTTTCGGAGATACCTTTAAGAACACGAAGTCTCCGGTCTGAAAACTAAGATCTCGCCTTCGATGATCGGCGTAGCTCTTCTATCAACTCTGGGCTGTTTTCAATCGATCCCGAATAATCTTAACCTTTTCCACCGAGTCCTGAACCATGTCAACACCCCAAAGTTTTGATTCCCCAACCTCGCCCCAACAAATAGGTGACCGACATTTCCTCCCATACAAAGCCTCATACGGTGCCATCTGAATACTCGACTGATAACTATTAATGTAGGCGAACTCTGCAAGCGGTAGGTGTGGATCCCACGAATCTGGAAAGTCAACTGTGCAAGCCCGTAACATATCCTTGAGGATCTGAATAGTTCTTTCAGACTGACCGTCAGTCTGAGGATGAAATGCAGTGCTAAACCTCAAATCGGTACCCAAAGCCTTCTGTAACGCTTGCCAAAATCAGGATGTAAACCTGGGATCTCTGTCTGACACAATACTAACTGGAACACCATGCAATCTGACAATCTCATGAATATACAAATTCGCAATCTTCTCCATCGAATAGGAAATGTCAATGGGTAAGAAATGAGATGATTTAGTCAATCTGTCCACAATCACCCAAACTGCATTGAACCTTCTTCGAGTCCTGGGTAGTCCGGTTACAAAATCCATCGTAATATGTTCCCACTTCCACTCGGGTATCTCAAGAGGCTGAAGTAGACCTGCGGGTCTCTGATGCTCTGCTTTAACTTGTTGACAGGTCAAACACTTTGATACATAATCTGCAATTTCCCTCTTCATGTTAATCCACCAAAATTGTTGTTTTAAATCCTGATACATCTTCGTACTCCCGGGATGAATGGTATACCGGGATTTGTGACCCTCATCAAGAACTCGCTGTTTAATCCCACCGATACTCGGCACACACAATCTGCTACGGTAAGTCAACACTCCCTCGGAGTCAAGCTGGAAGTCCACATACTGCCTATCCCGGGCATTATCCATAATCTTCTTCAACTCCGGGTCATCCTTCTGAGTATCCTTTATTTGTTGAATTAAGGTCGGAGATACCCTAATATTCGAAAAAATTTCCCCATGTCTCGATTCGCGAGGACACCAATCTCGAACATCCTCTAGCAATTTCCATTCACGAATCATCATTGATGCCACATAAGACTTTCGACTGATCGCATCGGCTACTACATTTGCTTTGCCCGGATGGTACGAAATGGTGCAATCATAATCCTTTAAAAGCTCCATCCACCTACGCTGACGATTGTTCAATTCCTTTTGAGAGAAGAGGTATTTCAAACTCTTGTGATCGGTAAAAATCTCAAACTTCGCTCCATATAGGTAATGCTTCCACTTATGCAACGCAAAGACTATCGCAGCCAACTCCATATCATGAGTAGGGTAATTCTGTTCACTGGGGGTTAACTTCCTCGAAGCGTAAGCAATTACTTTCCCATTCTGCATCAAAACACAACCCAAACCCTCTTTCGAAGCATCACTGTAAATCACCAAGTCGTCATTTCCATTTGGTAACGCAAGAATCGGAGCCGTAGTTAATCTCTTCTTTAATTCATCAAAGCTACTTTGACATTTTTCACTCCACACAAACGGTACATCCTTCCGGGTCAACTGAGTCATTGGAGTAGCAATCCTCGGAAACCCTTCTATGAACCTTTTGTAATACCCGGCTAAACCCAGAAAACTTCTGATCTCGGTCACTGTCTCGTGTCTCTTCCAATCCACTATGGCTTCTATTTTCGAAGGGTCCACAGAAATCCCATCTTTTGAAATAACATGACCCAAAAATGAAACCTTCTCGAGCCAAAATTCACATTTACTAAACTTCGCAAACAACTGCTCCCTCGCAAGAATGGATAAAACTGTCCTCAAGTGTTGCTCGTGCTCCTCTCGAGATTTAGAGTAGACCAGAATGTCGTCGATGAAGACCACCACGAACGAATCAAGATAAGGATGGAAAACCCGGTTCATCAAATCCATAAATACGGCAGGCACGTTAGTCAACCCAAACGGCATAACCAAGAACTCATAATGACCATAACGAGTGCGAAAGGCAGTCTTCGGAATATCCTCCGATCGGATCTTCAACTGATGGTACCCACTCCTCAAATCAAGTTTAGAAAACACTACGGACCCTTGAAGCTGATCAAATAAATCGTCAATGTGAGGTAGAGGATACTTGTTCTTCACTGTAACCTGATTCAACTTTCGGTAATCGATACACAATCTCAAAGAACCGTCTTTCTTCCGCACAAACAAAACCGGTGCTCCCCACGGGGAAACACTAGGGCGGATAAACCCTCGATCAAGCAATTCTTGCAACTGAACCTTTAGTTCCTTCAACTCTGTGGGAGCCAACCTATACGGTGCCTTCGAAATCGGAGTTGTACCCGGCAAAAGATCTATACAAAATTCTATCTCACGATCTGGAGGCATATCATATTCAGAAGAGAAAACATCGGGAAATTCTCTAACTACCCGAACACTCTCCAAACTAGGGGATTCTTTCCTAGTATCAAGCATACTAGCCAAGTACCCCTCACAACCATCCTAGCTTTCAGATAAGAAATCATACGAATATTCCTACCCAAAGGCATAGCCTCAAAAACAAATTTAGGCATATTGGGAATAGAAAAAGTAACAACTTTCCTACGACAATCAACAGAAGCATGAAACTTGCTCAACCAATCCATACCCAAAATGACATCAAAGTCTTGAATAGGAAGGACTACCAAGTCCGAACACAAGACACGACCACATATAAGCACATCACAAGCACGAAAGACTTTATCGGTCACCAAACACTTTCCCATAGGAGTTGACACCTCTAACACATAGGGCAAAGACTCAGATGCAGCATTTAGTAAAGAAGCAAATTGCACAGAAATGTAAGAATGAGATGATCCTGGATCTACTAACGTACGAGCGCTCACATTAGACACAGAAACAATACCTCCAATAACAGAAGGATCATCGGTAGCTTGTTGTTGATTCATGGCAAATACCCTTCCTTGGACCTTGGGCTTCCCCGCAGCATCTCTTTTCTGACCCTGTGGAGCCCCAGCTCCTACCCCAGTCGGTTGACCTCTGAATCTCGGGCAATCCTTCACAAAATGCCCCAACTGCCCACAGTTAATACATTTCCCTTGTTTCTTCCAACACCGGTCCTCTGAATGACCTTCCTTTTGGCAATAGGAACAAAGTCTCCTATTTTGGTTCTCTTGGTTCCCGAAAGTAGTGCCCGAGTTCCTTGGGATTGGTTGCCCTCGGGACTGAGATTGTCCCCCAAAGTTACCCCGGTTATCAATCCTTGGTTGTGACTTGCTCTGCGCTCCTTGCTTACTCGGGTTAGCTACCTCGGTCTTCTTCTTATGCTCCTCTATGTCTTTCTCGATTAAGTATGCATGGTGTACCGCATCCTGGAATGTCACAATCCTTTGGGCTATAAGCTGAGTCCGAATAGAAGTCTTCAAACCCCGGATGAATCTCATAGCTTTCTGTTCTTTGGTCCTCACAAGATAGTCACAATACCAGGCTAATTCTGTGAACTTAGACGAGTACTGTGCTATAGACAACAACCCTTACTCCAAGTTGAGAAGCTCGATCTCTTTTCGGTTCTGATCCACTACCGGAATAAAATGCTCTTTGAACTTCCGCACAAACAATTCCCATGCATACACCGTGTGAGTGTTATCCCAACTCGCTTTAACTCTTTTCCACCAATGCTCGGCGGCACCCACAAGTTTATAAGCCGCGAACCGGACTCTATCCTCGTCCGTGCACCTAAACACATCATAAATTTTCTCCATAGACTCAATCCATAGTTCGGCCTTCTTCACATCGGGCTCACCATCGAACTCCCTTGGTTTTAGTTTCAGAAATTGTTCCAACCCGTATCGCGGAGGTGGCACATGCTCCTCTCTTGGCCCATGGTCATGAATTGCCTTCATGGCCGCCTCAAACATGCCTTGGAACATGGCACGGTTCTCTTCCCGAAGATCATTCTGATTCTGAGCCCCACTAGAACCTTCACCCGTTCTTCTTCTAGCCATTGGAAACAATTACCTGCATAAAACATCAACCGTTACTCACTTCGAACACAACTACCCTCCTAGGTCATACTAGTCCACCTAGACTTATACTTAGAGCCAAACCATAGCTCTGATACCAACTGTCGCGACCCCGGCCCCGCGGCCCGGAGTACGCGAGCTGGACGTCGACTTAAACAATAAACTCTAAAATAGTGAAGATAAAAATTTCCTTTTATACCAAAAGATGATAACACAAGGTTTTGAAATCCAACTTAAACAACAAAATATAAACTAGTGTGAGCTCCATAAACTTACACCCAAAATAAGAAAATATACAAATTCTAATGACGTCAAGTTTGGTACAACTATTCCCAAAAAAAATGGTTACACATTTATGTAATGTAAACCCACCAATAGCAACTTGCCCTAAAAGCTCAACCCTCGCGACGTCCTCCTCGTGATCAGCGAGTCTAATCCTTTCCTCCTGGGGGGGGTGTTAAGGAAAAACAAAGATAAAAGAAAGGGGGTCAGGCGGGCGCTCACTAAAGACAGAAGGTTGGTCGAAGAAACTGGCCATGTAGGCGGGCGCCTGGCTCAGCGCGGGCGGGCGCCTGGTCGACGGGCTGAGAGGGATTCTCAGCTGGGTTCTTCAATTTCTCAAGGCATTTTCATACCATTTCCACAACATCCAAAATCAACACTTCCAACAAGTTACATAAGGTACCCCAACAACATTTAAGCTTAAGAGGGACCAAAATAACATCATCTATCAACCAAAATCAAGATTAAATCACAGCATTCATAACATTTACCATTTTTTGTCAAAAACCCAAATAAATTCCAAATAAATTCCAAACTCAATAAAACATCAAATATAACAACTTAAGCATTATATAAACATGATATGAACATTTTAGCATAAAAATGGGGGAAAAGCAACTTACCTGGAATTTCTCAAAGATGACGGAATTCAAATATTTTTAGCTCTCTACGATCCTATCGATGATCTAAACACATTTCATAAAATGAGCACTAACAAATAATGGAAGGAAGATAGGTAGAATGAAGAGAGAAGGGAGAGAAAAACTTACCCAAACCAATTGGAGAGAGAGAGAGAGAGTTTGCTGGGAGAGAGGGAGTAGGGTGAGGAAGAGAGTGAGGGAGAAGGAAGAGTAGGGAGGGAGTAGTTAAAATTATTTAAAACTTACACTTAGGCCCCCTCACTTCTAACACATAACCCAAACCAAATTCCCTACTACCCACTTAACACAATATCAACTAAATAATGCTAAACACAAATTAATATTATGAGATATAAAATGCGCACATAAATAATTAAATCAAATAATAATAAATAAATAATTAATTATTTATCAATAAAATAGAGACGGGTTTTCGGGTCGTGACATAGATTCAGTGCGTTTGGCCTTCTTCTTTGCTCTGGCTTCTTCTTTTTCAGCTTTCCTCTTCTGTCTTCTATTTGTACTTTACAACCTTTCAGTCAGCATTAGGTTGCTGGCTTCAAGAGCAGCAATCTTTAATTGAGCATCAGTAAGAGCAGACTTCGTTACAGATAGTTCTTTCTCGGTAGATGCTAAGGATTTAATCTGAGACCTCTGATCATCAACAAGTTGATTCTGAATTGAATGCATAGTTCCCAAGGATTCAGAAAGCTTCATTACTCGTTCCTCTCTGTCGGCAAGCAGCTCCTTCAAGTCTTTGATCCTTATGGTTTCCTCCTCATGATTGGACTTAAGAATCTTCTTAGCAAGATGGCGATGAACGTCCCTTATCAGGTAAGTAAGAGAAAGAGCCATATCACCAAAATCAGCACGAGTGGCAGGCACTTGCTGATTAGATAAATCACCTTCACCGAAGCGTGGGTATTCATATAAGCTGTTCACCACAACTGGATGGAGGGGATTTAGGCATGATGGAATGACTAATGAAGGGACAAAATCTTCATTCAACAGATCAGCATCTTCAAGAAGAACATCATTATCAGCAGTCATCTCATCATCAGAGGAAAGAACAATCAGCATAGGGGATGATGGAAGAGAGACAGGAGCAGGAGGCAGAAGCAAAAATCGTTGAAGTGCAGCGTCATCAGCAGACTGAAAGTAATCAACAGGAATTGATGTAGAGGCAATGAGAGAGCAATCATCAGCAGTAAGATCGGCACGGACGATCGGCATGGGAAAATCAGGATGAATAATAACAGCACTATCGCTCGGCAGATGAAAGATACCATTGTCTTCCATGGAAAAAAATATGGCTAAGATGAAGTTTAAGACGGCACGACCCTCAAGAAGAATGTTGACCAGATTGGCAAACATTAATCTCGAAGTGAAGACATAATAATCAGCATGTTATCGCGGGTGAAACATCGGCAGCGTCAATGTAAGAGCAGCTATTTTGATAAGATAAAGCAGTCCACGAGAATCAGTAGCCCGCAACTCAAGGATTTCATAAAGTTCCCCATTGATCATCATGTACCTTTGTAGCCAGCCATTGGTGATGATGCAGACTTCCTTAGGTGAGGGACCAGGCAGATGAATTTTACCACCTACTTTCAACTTACCAGGCAGGCAGTGTAGAGGTTCATAAGCTGTTGATTTCTGTTTAAGGTTAGACACCTTAGGAGCCTTCCCTTTCTTCCTTTAGAAATCTGTCTTAATCCAGGGCATAAAGACAAATTTTTCACTGGCTGAGGAACCAGCAAGGAAGGGATGCTTGGTGTAATGGGGATGTTCTTTGCTGAATGGAGAAGTGATTCTCTGAAGGGAAGATCAGAAAGACAGGATTGGTTGATGAGGAGGGCATAATGGTCTGCCAAACCTGTCAGTAGGAATGGATATACTGGTTGTGTACCAGTTTGAGCTCATCATCTCCTTGCCGTGAAGTGAGTAGTTGTACTTAGGAGGTGGAGCAGAGTCCTTTTCATCTTTATCCTCAACTGCTGGTTGTTCTATATAATCATCCGGATCTATTTCATCCGAGCTTTCCCTATCAGCAGGAGCATAGCATCAGCAACTGGTTGTACTTCAGCAGTAACAATAGGTTGTATCTCAGGAGCAGGTAAAAATAAAGGTTCCTCAGGAGCAAATAAAGCAGCCTGAAGTTCCTCAAATTGAAGATCAGCAGCAATCATCGCATCAATGGCAGCAGCACGCTCAAGAGAATCGGCAGTTTCAGCATCAGCACCTCCTCCCAATTCAACAATCTCTCTAACACCAGTAGGTCCAACATAGATAACATCAGTAGTGACAGAGACTGGAATGATCTGAGTGTCAGAAGTTGGCTCAGTAAGATGAGTGTCACAAGTTGGCTCATCAGTATCCATAACTTCTTGCTCAGCAGCAACAACTTCTTCATCATCAAACGCTCCTCCTGAAATCGGCAACTCTTTATCAACTTCATTAGTAACTTGAGTGTCAGTAGTTTGCTCAACTGATGCAAGTTGGTCTTCCTTTAAGCTTTCTTCAATCAGAGGTTGAGTTTCCATAGTTTCCTCAACTTGATTAACTAGAGACTCATCAGCAGCGCTGGATTCATCAGCAGGTTGAGTGTCTGAAGTTTTCTCAACAATTTGTTCAACATATTTATCAGCAGATCCTTTGTCAGCAGAACTGCCTCCTCCTTGACTTCGCTCAGAGCCATCACTAGCTAAAACTGAGTCAGCAAAGGCTTCAGCAGATGAAACAGCAGCTGGAATGATAGAAGATTGAGCTTGATCAGAAGAAGGCTTTTTGAAAATAATTCTAATAGGCATCTTATCCAACTCACTGATTGAGTCAAAAGAAGTGAGAGTGTCACCAGCAGCCTTGTGAGTACAAAACAAAATCAGCAGTATCAACATAACTGGATGGAGTTGGAATGGGTGAGATTGCTGGTGGAGGAACTTGTTCAGGAATAGAAGTAGATGCTGGTGTAGAAGCATTTCTAGCCTTGATAAAGGCCTCTGAATCATTCAGTAGATTCAGGGTTATCCTCTGCACATTCTTTATGAATTGAGTGGCTTGTTGTGAGAGCCCGCGCCCGTACCCGCGTGGGGATCCGTGCGAAACGCGGCTGGAATCCACTCGGTTTCTCATAATGGTTACCCTACTTTGGTTTTGAAAAGAAGATCGCCACCTCATTTTATTTAGGAAAATAGAGATAAAACCTTTTTGATTGAAAAGAAGTGGGTTCGGGGGCTATGTTACGAGAGGAGAAGGTGATTAGCAGCACTCCGCTCGCCCTTACGGTCTCTAGCATGCTTCCGCCTACGCTTCACTTTAGTTTGCCTTTTTAAAATGTATTTTATATCCTAACGTTGAGAAAAATGTGTTTTGTATGTACAAGGAGTCTTCCTAGTCTAGGTCGATTTACTTGATCGCAACCGGGAATCGGTTTGGGTGGATTCCCGATTGGTTTTCGAAAAGGGTTTTGAATCAAATAGACAAGCAAGACAATTAAAGGGGAAAGGGGGAATATTGTACAATACATGTATATGAAAAGAATGGGATAAGTCCCATGAAAGAATAAATGTCCACGTCGCGGTTTCGACCATTGGATACGACACCATTCTCCATCCCCGAGCTTATGTACCTGGCTTAGACTTATTCAAATCCAAAACTAGAAATTGGGATTTAATCCCAGATTGTTAGAGATCATTATTTAGTTCTTTGAGCTCAAATGATAATAAGAACACTAATCACAAAAAGCATTCAGCACAGGAAAGTCATGACCTTCATACATTCAGAACCAATTTACTGCATCGAGACTCATGAATCTTGGAAAACACCAAGAATGAAAGTTGAGCACCACATTCGATACATGAAGTAATCCAAATATTAGGTTCAGATGATGAGATTAAGTGGTTCAAATAAGCTCTGACATTTTGGTGTCAGAAGCTGAGAATGCCAATTCTGGAATTTGAAAGTCTGAAGGAGGGACGAAAAAGGGAACTTTTGGAGATCTAAAAAATATGTAAAAAAATATGTACACTTTTCTGGGTTCGTTGGGAACAAAATTTGTGTTTTGACTTAAGCCAAAAAACCAGGTTTTGACAGAGTTTTAAATACAAGAAGGCAGCATGGTACAGAGAAAGATACACTGGACAGCACATCTGGAACTCAAAGATAAGCATGGAAACCTAAGATAAACATGTAATATGAACATGAAACTCCACGAGAATGAACTTAAACACATTATGAGAAACTTTCATGCTTTGACTTAAGCCTAGAAACCACTTTAAGATGGAGTTCCAAGAGCATGAAAAACATTAGTTCAGACATAGTATGAAAACTGCTTGTTTAAGTCACAAAGAGGGGTTTCAAAACGTGACCAAAACTTAAAACCAAGTTATGAAACTCATGGAATTTATTATTTAACATGTTAAGATAATTATCAAAGGATTATTTTACATTAAAAGCTAATCTAAACATGAATATACACAAGAATGGGAGAAGAGGACAGATTCATGGAAAGATGAGAATTTGCATGCATAACTTGGAGAAATGAGCATATTGAGTTTAATGAAAGCATGCAAACTTGATGACTTAAATATTAACAACAAATATCCATCATTTACATGGCCATATCATGAGTTTTTACATGGATGAAAGCATAAAAAGGAGGGAGACCTAGCCATTAGTTGACTAGGTCCCAAACCAAGTTACATAACTATTTACATTGCTAATGAGTTCAAGCTTACCTAGAGACTTACCTAGCTTAAGGGGTGAGGTTGTGCTTCCTTTGTCTACCAAGGGAAGACTTCTTTTTGTTTGTTTTGATTGAAGTTGAAGTTGTTGTTGTTGTTGATGTTGTTCTTGTTGTTGTTGCTTGTTGTTTGCTTGTTTGTTTGAGGGTTTCTTGAAGTGTTTTGAGTGGATTGTTTGAGGTGTAGGAGTGGTGGAGTGGTGGTTTAGTGGTGATTGAGTGGTGGTGTAGTGGTTGTGGAGTGGTGGTTTGATGGTGGTGGAGTGGTGGTTTGATGGTGGAGATGTGGTGGAGCTATGAAGGTAGCAAGAACAATGGAGAGAGAAATTAAAAGAGGGGAATGTGTGGTGAATGAGTTGTAAATGTAATGAGGTGAATGAGAGAAGTGAGGCTTTTGTATAGGTAAGATGAGGACCTTTTTGGGAATTAAATAAAAAACCCTCCATGGAAGGTAAGGTCCTATATAGGAATTTTAGGATTAATTGAGAGTGTTTGGGAAAAAGAGGAAACATCTTTCCATGTGTCCATACTTGATTGGCTAGCCAAAAGTCAACATTGTCCAATCCATTTTGATGGAATGGATGGAAAATAATGGTGTTTGGCGTGTGTGGCTGGCCATAGACACTTTTCTTCCGGCTCCGGCTTTTCGCTCCGCAACTGCTCCGTCTTGCGCGCTTTGGTGTCCCGGTTGTCCGCGGGCCCAACATGAGAGTTGCTCGGAATATTTTTCTGCTCATGCCGGTATATCTGAAATATTTTAATAAGCAAGGAATAACATAAATTAATTTTAAATGAAAAGAATGGTCGGTAAAAGGCGTTCTAGGGGTGCGGAGCCCGCCGTAGGGTCCCGACGCTCGATTTTCGAAGAATACGCCTGTTTACTCGGTTTTGAGCCCTGATCATGAAATCGGACTCGGTTTTTCCATCCGATGCACCGATAAGGCGTACGGTAATCCCGAACGGCCAAATCTAGGGATTTTAGGTTGATTATCGCGCTTAGACCGAATCAAAGGGTTGGTTCTAGGGGTGCGAGATCGGGGTGTCTACAGAGCCCCTCGTCGAATTCACTTGTGATGTAAAGTGGATTCGACGATCCAATATAGAAATCCGATCTCGTCTCGGGTTCGACGGCTGAGCCCAAAGTAGGGCTTCCTACGTATCCCTTGCGGGAATCAAGCCTCCGTAGTTCTACTCAAGCAAGCAAGCAAACACAATCATATGGTCGAACTCGGGTGCCCGAGTTTCCTACGTATCTCTTGCGAGAATCAGACCAATCGTAGTTCGGCTGGATGCTGGGGATGCATTGAGAAACCGAATTCTCTTTGCTGGGGATTGGAATGGGTGAACGGCTTATGGGTTGGTGAGATCACATACATCTCTGAGCCGAGGGTTGAGGTAACAAATTTGATTGAGAGAACGGGCGACTGAGACTCTTGTTATCGAGCTGCCTACGTATCCCTTTCGGGAATCAAGTCGGGGCGTAGTTCTGAGGGAGGTCCAACCCGAGCGCTCGAGTGGACCAGAGAGTAACCAAACATTCGAGGGGGTCAGATTCAGATAAATCCGAAAGGACCAGGGTAACCAAGCATTTTGAGAAGGTCAAATTCGGGGGACGGCCGAATAGACCAGGGGTAACCAAACATTTTGAAAAGGTCAAATTCGGGGGACGGCCAAACAGACCGGAAGTAACCAAACATTTTGAAAAGGTCAAATTCGGGGGACGGCCGAACGGACCGGGGGTAACCAAACATTTTGAAATTAGGTGTGGTCGAACCTGAGGTGACAGGTTGCCTACGTATCCCTTTCAGGAATCAGACCAGTCACGTAGTTCAACTGGGTGGGACATTTAAGGGGCGCTCCGACCCGACATATTTTGAAAACGCTTTTAGAAAGGGTGAGACTTTTGAGAGGCGTCTCGAGCCTAAAAGGATTTTTTTTTTGAAAAAGGTAAGACTTTTGAGAGGCATCTCAAGCCTAAAACTATTTTTTGAAAAGGGTGAGACTTTTGAGAGGCGTCTCAAGCCTAAAACGATTTTGAAAAGGGTGAGACTTTTGAGAGGCGTCTCAAGCCTAAAACGATTTTGAAAACGAGAGTGATTTTTGGGAAAACATTTTGAAAACGAAACAATATTCTTGCCATCAAAACAAATTAAACATTCAAGACGCATAACATGAAAGTGTTCAAGGATACGCTGCAGGTTGATGATGATCGGAGGCTCGTTGTGCGCTGCCGCATTTGAGAGAAGCTTGAATCCTTGCCTTGGAGTTGTTGTGTGATGAGATTTTTGATTCTTGGCTTGAGGAGAACAATCCAATTACCATTCTTTCATGTTGGGACTCTTTTGGATTTGACGGGAGGCCATCTCGAGTTTCTACAAGATGTGGAGAAGCTGCTCTTGGAATATTTGGATGTGTTTAGTTGGGCTTCACGTGACAAGCTCCCCCATATCAATATTTCGATGCGTTTTTGGCCGGACTTGCGGTGCCAAGATCTCCATTGCAACGTTTTGATGCGTGTGTGGTCGGACCTGAGGTGACAGGCTACCTACGTATCCCTTTCGGGAATCAGACCTTACGTAGTTCGAGTTTGTGAAAAACTCGAAAAACACAATTTGATTGGAACAGATGTGGTGTGATGTTGAAGAAGACCTTTCTTGAGGGGTTTGGACGTGACCTGGCCTCGGAGATTGGATTTGAGTACCTGCATAAGACCTTTCACAAGCATACATATATATCATGACATTCATGTGCAGAGAGTGTGTCATACACGCAACCAAATCATCATGATTAAAAGATCGAGAGATAAAGAACATATCACGTTGAGAACTGCTCGCTTTCCATCATTTCGATGTGTTTGTGGTCGGACTCGCCGAAGCAAGCTGCCTACGTATCCCTTTCGGGAATCAGACCTTACGTAGTTCGAGTATGTGAAAAACTCGAAAAACACATTTTGTTTGCAGACGATTTATAGGAGATGACCCTTCTTGCGATGGGGTACCTGCATGGGATTAGATTTGGACACCTGCAAAAGATTTTCACAAGTATGCAATATCATAGCGCGCATTTTTCACTTCAAAAACTTCTCATTGTCATTGATGATTGAAGGACTTCAAACGAGGATTTCCTTTGCAAATGATTTTGAAATTTAAATTTTGCCATCTTTTTTTTCAGAATTGAAAACACTCCTTTTTCTTTTTTATTTGACACGTGTGCATTGCTTGCATTTCAACCATCATTCTTTTTATAAAATGAAACAAAGTGTCTATGTGCAAAAAGGGAAAATCGGGAAAGGAATGAACTGTGCATTTTTCTTTTGAAAACTTTGCGAGGAATGGGAGTTGTGGTGAGATATATGGTGAAGCGAGGTTGGAGGCCTAGCGCGAGTACTCGAAAGGTCAATTCCCTACACCCATTTGATCAGGTTTACCCGACGGTGTCTCTCCTGGTGGATTACTTTGCCTTGCCCCCCAGATGTCGGTTGCGGAAGCCCAGTGCCTTTTCAGAACCAGCCCCAGATCATTAATCATGAAAGCCCCACTTTCTCAAGGATCAGCCCCACATCTGATGACTCATTTTCTGAGGACCTCGCTGTTTGTAAGAGCAGTGAATAGTCCTGAAGCCCCTACTGTTATCCCAATGTGACTCTGGTATTCTTCATCGGTTTGAGGCAACTTCATGCTTTGATATTTATACTGCTTTGAGACTTAACTGTCGTTGAAAGTTGTCACAGATTCGATGTTTCGCTGCTGGAAGTAACTCACACAATGTGATAGTCATATTTGCATTCGACGCTTTGATGGTGAAACTCAACTGTCTTCAAGAATTAACCAATTATACACAGCCCCCATTATTGCCGGTGATTGAGCTTTGTGACCTGTGGCCCAAACTGCTAATCTGAAAAACTTCCCTCCGATGATTCTCTTGAAAGGGACCTAACCATCTGTGACGGTTGTCTCACAAATTCTGATGATTTTTTATGTTAAAATTTCCAAGGACCAACTATCTGTGAGAGTTGTCCTACCCCTGAGACGTTTTGCATTAACGGGGAACCCATCTATCATTTCTGAAACCTGATGCGCAGCCCCAGTTCACATTCATTCATTTGGGCATACTCCTTGATTTTGGATTTTAAGAGTCAGAGGATCACATTCCTCTGTCTCCCTTGCTGTGACAAATTACAGGAATTGGAAGAGGAAGGCACAAGGCCAGCGTTTTGGGAAAAGCAAATAAAGACCCCGTGAGATCTTTGACATCGTGTTTGCGCAGAAAAAATTGACGGAAGGACGAGAGTAGGGGGAAGCCCCTAGACTCGAGGAAATTGCTCACATTCGAAATCAATGACTCAAGATTAGAACTCGCGTTAATATTCAAGTGCTTCAAAATCAAAAGTTAATTTCTATTTTTTTTTTGAAAAGATTTATTTGGACTCAGATTAGACCGTGACAAATCGAGATGAGAACACCACCAAACAATTGTAATTAGCACCGCCTGTTGACCTCGTGGGTGGGAGGTCTTTGTCGTCGTTGTCGCACTTTTTGAGATTGATTAGAGGCTGTATGACCTTTGGCCGCTGGGCTCCCTCAGTGTAAGGGTTTGGCAGAGCATGTTGGTTTCCAACAAAAGACACCAGTTGTCATTGTTGATGGTGCTAGCCCATAATCAAGAGATCGAGATCTTCTTCAATGTAGATTAGCCTCGTATGCGCGGTGCTCTCTACGTCGTCTTCGTTAATGCGCTTTTTGATCTTGGTGGAGTCCCTGAAGGCTGTCTGACTTTTGGTCTCTAACCTCTAAAATTGAGAGGTTGGTTTGTTAAGGGAAAATGTTTAACTCTCGAAATTTCTGGGGCAAGGGTTTTTAACCTCTCAGTGTAAGAGGCCGGCTTGAGTTATTAGGTCTTGAGCGAGTCACATGTTGCTGTCGTTGATGGTGTTCGCACAATGGGTTCGAGATGCTTCTTAGGGGTATATGTAATATGCATGTAATATGTACAAATAATGAAATAATATACAAGAATAGAGTGAAATAAAGTAACCAAAGTTTTTTTTTTTTTCACACGCTCACCTTTTTTGCACTTATTTTTTATTTTTTTTTTATTTTTTTCACATCCTCTCCTTTTTTGCACTTATTATTTTTTTTTACACCCTCTCCTTTTTTGCACTCATTTTTTTTTTTTTTTTTTTTTTTTTTTTTTGCGAACATAACGATAATTGGAAATTTACAACGAATGATGTTTAAGTACAAAATTGACAATCGTAAAACATAATACAGGAATTTACAACACATTAAAGAACAACAATTTCTGGTTCTTGTCACTGGTTTGGTCTTTTCGAATCTGTGTCTGATAGTTGGCGGGAACTCCATCGATCGCTTCTATAAACTTCCCTGATTGCCTTCGTTTGTGAATCCCGTTGAGCACTGTCGGCCTTAGTTCTCATCTCAATTAATCGCAGCTAAAATTAGTCCACATTTTTTATCGTTTGCTTTTAATTACGTGAGATTAATCATTTGTGGGACCAAATTTATAAAATATGTGATTATGAAGGCACTTGATTATAAAGCAAGTTCATTAACTGAAAACGTGTATTTACAAGACAAGCAAGCAAATAAATATATTACAGGAAAAGATGACACGCAAGCATGGAGTTGGAAAGCAAAAGAAGTGTGAGCGCATTTTAGGACGGGCCCGAAAGCAAAAGGGATTAGAGTTGGGCAGTTTGCCCTATTCACAGCAAAAGAGACATAACCCCTCGGGTCAGCAAGCTTCTACTATCAGCAAAGGAACATTTTCTCGCGTTGATAAACTGCGGTCATCACCTAACAAAAGAGAACTCCTTCCTGGGGCTCGGTGAGCCCCTAGGATAACATCTTCGAACTTGAAGCTTTCAGCGAAGGCTTCCACATGTTCATCAAACCAATTACGCAACTCTACTGGCACTTGGTGAGAGGATATATCTTCGTGTCCTGGGGCTGTTTCGTGTGGTTGAATCAGAGGTGGCGTGATGCCCGGGATGATAGATGACTGGGAGTTCATAAGCCCCACGTGCTCTTGGTTTTGTGAGAAGATTGGTACACAGTCTATTATTTTCCCTTGGTGTCCCTGTGGGATACTTGTTGCATACTTTGTTTGGGTTTCCAACTGTTTCCCCAACCATTCTTCCATCACCTTTTCGAACTCAATATCGGGCGAGCCCCTAGTCGCATTTACTGATGTTTCGCCATTACTAGTCATTGCTGATGAGAGAACCCGGAGCAGACCTTGATCAAAGTAATGTTTGGAACTGACCTTGAATGTCGCGCTTGAAAAAGAAGCGAGATTCTCCCTCTACAAGAATGGATTGGAAAAATAATGTTTTAAATTTTTGAAATGGGCTTTCTTTTATGTACAATAATAGAAGCACAAAGAGAAGAAAGGTATAAGACTTTGAAACAACATTGTTTTCGAAAAAGGTTGAAGCGCAAGCAAAGCACAAAACCTAGGAAGCCGGACAAGCACCTCGCTTTGTTTTGACACGTTCAATGATTAAATCCTGGAATAGTGGATACCGTCTCCAAAGTATAGGACCAACGTTTTTCACCTGTACTAATGGCCGTCCGAAAACCCTAGCGAAGGGCCTATACTCTTTCTGGGATCCACCATTCGGGTTACGGTCTATGTGAAGGTCTTGATAATTTCAGGTCAACCCAATCGTTCTAAAATATCCACACTTTAGGTTGTTTATAACCTTTTAGGAATGCATAGGGTTGAAGAGAAATTATTAGACAAAAACCGGCTTAAAGTCGAGGACGTGTCATTTTGAAAATTCGGACATCGAGGCTTTTGATGGATGGCTTGCATGAGGCTTACACCCGCAGCGACGACTAGTAGCCGCGCTTTGGGGCGGGAATGTCAACCGGGAGCCCTATCGGAGGATCGGTGACCCCCCTTCACTCACCTGGCTACACCCCCTAAGGTTTGTATGGTTTCTAAGTCGCAAGTTTGAAAACGTGAACCGTGTGTGAAGTCTCTAATTTTGAAAAATGATTTTTTGAAAGAAAGAAAGGAATTTTTTTTTTGTTTTTTTGTTTTCTTTTTATTTACACAAACAAAGAGAAGGTAAAAAACCTGCAAAACAAAGTTAGGACATGTATATACAACGCAAAAGCAAATAATGGCGGAAAACAAGCATTTGAGTCTAGCCCACTTTTGAAAAAACATCCCCAGCAGAGTCTCCACTGTGAGAGCCCGTGCCCGTACCCGCGTGGGGATCCGTGCAAAACGCGGCTGGAATCCGCTCGGTTTCTCAAAATGGTTACCCTACTTTGGTTTTGAAAAGAGAAGAGTCGCCACCTCATTTTATTTAAGGAAAATAGAGATAAAACCTTTTGTTTTGAAAAGAAGTGGGTTCGGGGGCTATGTTACGAGAGGAGAAGGTGTTAGGCACTCCGCTCGCCCTTTCGGTCTCTAGCATGCTTCCGCCTACGCTTGATTTTAGTTTGCCTTTTGAAAATGTTTTTTATGTCCTAACTTATAAAAAATGTGTATGTTTATGTACAGGGGAGTCTCCTAGTCTAGGCACGTTTGTTTTAATTCGCAACCGGGAATCGGTTTGGGTGGATTCCCGATTGGTTTTGAAAAAAGGTTTGAATCATATATACAAGTATGAGAAATAAAAAGGGGAAGGGGGAATATTGTACAAATAATACAATTAGGTGAAAAATGGGACATATCCCATGAAAGCAAATATCCAAGCCAAGGTTGATCTCCAAATTCATGGGGCTGCTGTGGATCGCCATGGGTGTACCTGTGAATGACCTATCCAAAAACATATCCAAAGATTGGGATTCACTCCCAAGATGTTAGAGCACATGTATGAATTTTTGTTGGATTTATGGGTTGATATTTCATGCTCAAATCATGTCAAGAACATTTATGTAAATTCAGCCCAGCACAGGAAAAGATATCATAGCAGGTTTTGATGAGCAATTTACACTATCATATCTTAATAATCTGGAAAATCATAAAACACAAAAGTTGAAGATCATATATTAAATATAATGTGTACCAAGTTTCAAAGTCAGAAAGAAAGTTTTGGTTCTTCAAAAGTGATCTGACATTGGCATGTCAGAATCTGGGAGATATGAATCTGGAAGCAGGCACTTAATTTAGAAAATGGAAAGAGGACTTTACAGAGGTCATAAAATTGTTTCAAAAGCATGAAAATCTTAATTAGTATTTTAAGAACAAATTTCATGTTTTGACTTTGACTTGAAAATCTAGTTTTGGTAGGGTTTTAGACAAGAAAACTCAGATTAGCCAAAACTGCAGCAAGCAAAGCAACATATTTGAGCTACGAAAATGATTACCAAAAAATGACCTATACATGGATTTAGACCACAAAACTTGGCAATAATCATATTAAGTATATAATGAACAACTTTCATGTTTCAAGACACATCTAGAAACGAGTTTATGATTGAGTAAAAAGCTCATCAAAAGGCTTGGTTGAAACAGAACATGCTGGACAGATTATACATGGCATGAAGATTGATATCAAAACATGGCATGGAGTCAGAGAAAATCCATATAACTTGGGGAACTTATTTATTGATATATTATTAACATTATCATGTGTCTATTTATGAAAAAACATAAACAAAAATGAGAATAAACAAGAAAGAAGGAGATGAGGGCAGAATATACACATGCAGAGCAAATGGACTATATCTTGCTGGGATTTGAGATCTAAAGCATGAGATTAACACCAAAATGAACTCAAGACATATATACACATGCTAGGACTGAAGTATGAACATTTAGAATATATAGAACATGTTTATTTACAAAGTAAAACATAGATTACATAGGTAATAAGGGGAATCTAGTCACTAGTTGACTAGATTCCCAAACAACTCATTTAGACTTACATTTTATCAAATCTATGATATATAAAAAGGAAACTTACCTAGATTAAAATAGGGTGGTGTGCTTCCTTTGTCTCCAAGGGAAGACTTTCTTTTGTTTGTTTTGATTGAAGTTGAAGTTGTTGTTGTGGTTGTGGTTGTGGTTGTGGTTGTTGTTGTTGTTGTTGTTGTTGCTTGTTGTTGTTATTACTTGAGATTTGAAGGGGTTGTTTGAGGTGTTTGGGTGGTGTTTTAGTAGTGGAGATGTGATGGAGGAGTGGTGGTAGTGGTGGTGGAATGGTGGTAGTAAGAGCAAGAGTGAAAATGTATGGAGAGAGTGTGTAGTGTAATATGTGTGTTGAATGAATCCTCCCTTTCTTGGATCAACATAGGAAGTATATGGAGGAGGGAGGTGATATTTCTTGGACAAAAATGCCCCTAGAGTAGGGGTAGTATGGGGGGTAAGGTCTCTTGCCCGAAATTCATGCCAAGGTGTGGAAAAATTGGCCAAAAATGATGGTGTTGCTTTGACTTGGTGATTTCCACTTTTTGAAATGCCACTTGTCCATTTTTGGTTGATTTTTGGCCCATGTGACCCCCCCATATTGCAGCCATGTGCCGAGTTTTGTGGGAGTGAACATGCATGATTTTCTGGCTCCGTGTTCCCGCTCCGCAACAGCTTGCAACTGCTCCGTCGTGCGCGTTCCGGTGTCCCGGTTGTCCGCGGGTCCAACACAAAAGTTGCTCCTCGTATTATTCTGGTCATAATGGCATATCTATAATATGTTAATAAGTAAGGAAAGGAAGAAATAAAATTTTAAATGCAATGGATGACCGGTAAAAGGCGTTCTAGGGGTGCGGGGCCCGCCGTAGGGTCCCGACGCTCAATTTTCGAAGAATACGCCTGCTTACTCGGTTTTGAGCCCTGATCATGAATCCGGACATGGTTTTTCCATCCGATGCACCGATAAGGAGTACGGTAATCCCGAACGGCCAAATCTAGGGTTTTAGGTCAATTGTCGCGTTTAGACCGAATCAAATGGTTGGTTTTAGGGGTGTGAGATCGGGGTGTCTACACTTGTACACTCTTATCTAGCCTTTTATTGTCATTGTAGTTCAGCAAATCATCCTCATCTTCAGGTCTTCCTAACTGATAAGGATCTTGTTCATCAAAGTTCATCAGATGGTTGAAGACTGAGGCATAAGCAACCCATACGTCTTGCACCATCAGATCATATCTGATCCTATCTTGAAATAGATAGACCTGATTCCAGGGAAGAGGTAGCAAATCAAAATACCTTCCAAAATTCAATCTTAACTCACTTTTAGACAACCTTTGAAATTTCTTAAGAGGTACAAACTTCTCTTTAAACATATCGGTGACCCTGTTCAGGCTTGTGAAATTAACATAATCAGCACGGTTTCCAGGAGAAACTGACTCCTTTCTTTCCTCATGAAACTGGAGCAACCGGTGAACAAACAGATGGAGATGATCAATGGGGAACACCCAATTCTTTTATAAGACCTTATTGGTGAATGACAAATGGTTTCAGAAGAAGATGTGAAATGTTGGGTTTCTGATTGGCTTGCACTTTCTGACAGAAGGTCCAGAGGCTATATCAGCAACAGAATGGAGCTCAGGTAAATAAGGAAGATCTAGAATTCCTTTTTGAAGAGGGACTCTTACCCTTAAGTCAGATTCAATTAGTCTCCTTCTCTCATCCATTTCATCGTCAGTATCGGGTTTAGACTTGATAACCACAGAGGGAGCAGTAATTATTGCACCGGCAAGAAGAGATGGTGCAAACCTGATCTGCTTAGCTCTTGGATCAGTAGAAGGAATTTGAGAGGAAGGAACTTGCGCAACTGAAGGCTTTGGCTTTGGAGCAGCAGGAATATCACCAGTAGATACAAACTTTGACTTTTTGACTTGAGCTTTATCGGCAGCCTTGACTAGCCTTATTTTCTTGGGAGCTGCTGGAGTAGAATCGGCAAGAATCCTGTCGGTAGATGGAGCATGAGTAGAAACGTCGGCAGGGGAAACATCAGCAACCTTGACAACTTTCTTTGCCTTCTTCTTTTTTGGAGTACCAGCAGCAGGAACAACTATTGTGCTGGTAGAAGCCTTCTTGATAATTCTATTCTAGTCAGTAATCTTAAAGGATTTAAGCTTACAAAATCAAAACTTGGAGGTATTGGGGAAGCTCTAACGATTTCTGAGTTGTTCCTCAAGATAGTGCTAATCAGAATATAGTGGCAACCCTTTCCAGGGTGAGCCTTGTTCTTTCTTCTTTCCTCTTTCCATTTAACAGCAGCAATGGCAATGACCCTAAACAGGTAGGCACACCAGTTAAATTCTTCTTGCAACACAATGGCAGCCATTGCTTCAAACTGTACATCAGTAACATGGATGTGAGAGCAAGATCTGCAGACCAAACACCTATCAACAATTTCAGTAAGAGCCTAAAATCTTCTTCTATAGTGAGCTTTCAGATAATTATCTCCACTAAGCCTAGGACTGGCTCCCCTCATAAGGGTCCATGCCTTGTCCAAGGACTTATCATCAGTAAGACTAGTTACACCTTTGCTTCCAAAGAGTAGGAAAACAGCAGAAATACAGGATGGAGTGATGGAGATAGAGACGCCGGCGACAGTAGAGTTGATGGAGACGACGGTAGACGGGTCGTTTGCAGCAGTGATAACTGAGGCGTTGGAGAAGAACTCTTGAACTTGACCCAAAAATAAGAACTCAATACCAGTCGGGGTGATGAATGAGTCCAGAAGAGAACCAATCATCAAATTCTTCAAGAAGTCCCCATCGGTTGAGTCTTCGAAGAACGCGGAGTCAACATAACCTCCATAGATATCCTTTTGTTGCTCGACATTATCTGCAAAATCACTCAAGAAATCTCACAAGTTAAAATCAATTAATTTTCAAAACAAGTTTGAAAAGAGAAAGTGCAATGTAAACAACTATTACCAGATCTTAGAAGAGAGGGTGAAATCAGAGAGTAATAGATGATGAAGAGAAAAAGCTTGAAAATGAGAGTTCAAGAGAGAGAGAGAGGGAGAATGAAAAGTGATGAGGAGTTTAAGTGAAGCTTTTATATGTTATGGAAGAGAATAAATAGGAAGGGTTTGCATGGGGAAAAGAGAAATAATGAGGAGTTTAACTGTAGCGAATAACTCTGAGAACGTGCGCATACAATGAATTAAATGCGCGAATCGGACGGTTAAGTATAGACGGTTAAACTTAGGAGAGAGAAAGGGGTAAAAAAGGAAACAATAAAATTAAAAGTTACCTTTCTGATTTATCACAAGGATTTGGGATAAATCTTTGACACGATTTGGGAAAGGGGGTGCACACACGTGTCAGAGATGTGGTGTGACCGATAGTACCTTTGATTTGACATGCTTACGTCATGTGTCAGAGAATCCTTATCTTTTAAGATAAGATCTACCGATTAAGTTTGAATTTTGAAAATTGGCAAGACATATTTCGGCAAGATATTGTTGGTCGGCATGTTGCTTTTGGTCGACAATACTTTTTCATACTTTGTTGATTTGATCGGCAGACTAACACAAGTAACAAAGTTAGCACAGATTTAACCAAAGAAATCAATCATACCTAGTTCACCTCGGAGGAATTCAAATATTTTCTGATCTAAGGGCTTAGTCAGTATGTCTGCTCTTTAGAAATCGGTATGGACTTTGAGCAGCACGACATTGCTTTTTTCTACATGTTCCTTCAAAAAGTGGTATTTGATGTCTATGTGTTTGGTTTTGGAGTGCATGACTGGATTGTTTGATACTGAGATAGAAGATTGATTGTCACACTAAATGGGACAAACTTGAGATGGAATTTCATAGTCAACCAACTGCTGCTTCATCCAAAGGATTTGTGAACAGCAACTGCCGGCAGCTATGTACTCAGCTTCAGTAGTGGAAGTGGAAATTGATGCTTGCTTTTTACAAGACCAAGACACCAACCGATCACCAAGAAACTGGCATGTTCCACTTGTACATTTTTTGGTTACCCTACAAGCTGCAAAGTCTGCATCTGAATAACCAATTAGATTAAAAGATGAATATCTGGCATACCATAATCCAAAGTTAGCAGAACCACATAAATATTTAATAATGCGTTTTACAGCCTGCAGATGGGATTTCCTAGGGTCAGCTTGAAACCTGGCGCGTACACAAATGGAAAATATGATATCTGGCCTACTGGTAGTTAGATAGAGGAGTGAGCCAATCTTACCTTGGTAGATAGTCATATCTACCTTCTTACCAGACTCATCCTTATCTAAATGAATGTTAGTGCCCATCGGTGTGCTTTGAGAATGAGCAGTGTCAAAGCCAAACTTCTTGATTAATTATTTTGCGTACTTGGCTTGACTGATGAATATTTCCTCATGGGTTTGCTTGACTTGAAGTCCAAGGAAATATGTTATTTCACCCATCATGCTCATCTCGAACTTGCTTTGAATTAGCTTCTCAAATCTCTTGCAAAGTGATTCATTAGTAGAACAAAAAATAATATCATCGACATATATTTGAACAAACAATGAATGACCCTTATGCTTGGCAACAAATAAAGTAGTATCGATTTTACCTCGAGTGAAACCTAAGCCATCACTAAGTATGAACTTAGAAAGGGTTTCATACCATGCCCTTGGAGCTTGCTTCAAGCCATAGAGAGCTTTCTTCAGTCGGTAGACATGATTAGGCTTCTTGGAGTCCTCAAAACCAGGTGGTTGTTCAACATAAACGAGTTCCTGGAGTTTTCCATTTAAGAAGGCACTTTTCACGTCCATTTGATATAATTTGAATTCTTTGAAGGCAGCATAGGCTAAGAAAAGTCTTATAGCTTCCAATCTTGCAACAGGAGCAAATGTCTCGTCATAGTCAATCCCTTCTTCTTTTCAGTAGCCTTTAGCAACTAACCTTGCTTTGTTTCTAGTGATATTCCCAGCTTCATCTAACTTGTTCCTATAGACCCACTTTGTACCAATAATTTGCTGAGAAGTTGGTCTTGGCACAAGTTCCCATACTTTGCATTTTTCAAACTGATTCAGTTCCACTTGCATGGCTTCAACCCAACCAGGATCAGCAAGAGCTTCTTCAGTCTTCTTTGGTTCTATGTTGGAAACCATAGCAAATGAGAAGAGACTTTCATCAAATGCCTTGCTAAGGTTCCTTGTCAGCCTGGGACCAAATACATCACCAATCACATTTTCTAATGGATGATCACGAACTGCTCTAACTTCTCTTGGCACATCATGTCTTACTGACTCTTGTTATAAATATTCTAGAGGAGGATCAAGGTCGGCAGATGGTGGAAGGGAAGAAGAGCTTTGAGTGAGAGGTGGATGAGAACTTGAGGGATTAGGTCTTATAAGAGATTGGTTGAGGGCTGGATCTGTTTTCAAGATGATCAGCAGAGTTTGCATCTAGCAAAAGGATTATGAAAGTTATCGGTATGATCATGTTCTGCCGATGATGGGAAGTACTGAGTATCTGCTGGTTCTTCTACTGAAATGACTGGATCAATAACTGGTACTTGACCTTCAGGGTTAGAATTACTGGATTCACCTGTCTCATTAATACTAGAACCATTAGTACTATTTGGAGTCTTGTCAGACTCTAGCAAATCAAATTCATCAAAGGTTACATGAACAGATTCAACAATTTTCAAGAGTTTCTTATTGAAAACTCGAAAGGCCTTACTATGTTTAGCGTATCCAACAAAGATTCCTTCTTCAGCTTTCCCATCAAATTTACCTCTGAGATCCTTACCGTTGTAAAGCACGTAGCATTTACAGCCGAATATTTTGAAGAATCCAATATTGGGAATCCTGCCTCTCCAGAGTTCATAAGGATTCTTGTTATGGAATTTGTTGATGAGAGATCTGTTCTGTGTGAAGCATGTTGGTGTTGGTGCCCTAGGCACGTTTAATAAACGTTGTAATTGTTATCACTTATTTCATATTAATAAAGAGATGTTTTGATTATTATTGTTGTTCATGTTTACTTATAATAATCTCCGTCCCTATTACTTGTTTGGTATTAGTATAAAGGCTAAATGATCATGGGATGATCATGTTAGATTTATGGGTACTTGTTTACTACTGGACATGACCCGCTCTATGATATTTATGTCATGGTCAATGTCATACATATATCTCATATTAGTTGTCTCATTTGAATCCTTAGACATGAAGTTATTATGGTCTTCCACTTGATGAACATTATGTTTGACATATTCAAACGCTACCTTTAACCGGGCAGTTATAAAGGGTATGATTGGCATAATCGGATTCATGTAGGGAAGAATAATAAGCTAAATGGATTTGTCCCTCTACGGAGAGATGTCAAGCTTGGGCCACTCGTAGGAATGATGTTGATGAAAATGTTCGGCCGGACTCAAATGAATTGATTGGATCAATGTCGTTTGGATTATCAACATATTCAGAATCGAGAAAGTATTGAACAAAGACAAGTTGACTCGTTGACCATGACTTGTATTCAATGACATCGTGGACAAAAGGATTGTGACACATTCTAAAGGAATGCGAACTTGTATCTAGTTATACTATTTGGGTAGGTGTGACGGTTGGCTAGAACCTAATCATATCTTATGGATTCATGTTTGAACCCATTGCCAACTTAGTATAATCCTAGAGGGTCACACACAATAGAACGAATCCTAAAAGGACTATATTGGAATATTGGATCGAAGGACCATTGAGGGATTTAAAGAATTAGAAGAAGAAAACTGGAAACAGAAGAGGTCCGGGCGGACCTGTGGAAGGACCCGAGCTGACCTGGCATGGTCCGGTCAGACCACTTGCTATACCCGGCCGGACTAGTCGGTTTCGGGAGGAAACTTTCTTAATCTGTTTTCTTGTGGGTTTAGACATAAGTTACCTATTTGGAATAGGTCTAACTTGTATATAAACAGCCCTAATTCGTCCCAAATCAATGTATGTATTTTTGCAAGCCTCCAAAGAGTTTTTGAGAGTTATTTCTTGTTCTAAGAAATCCGTAGATTGAAGAACAAGATCAAACACAATTATATTCCATATAGTCAAAATACAATTGAGAAAACGTGTTCCTCAATTTTGGTCTAGCAACCAAGATCAAGAAGCTCCTTGATATTCGTTCGTGGTGTGGATACCGCTAGAGGATGAAACTCATCATCTTCAAAGTTCGTGTTCAAGCTTTGTGTTCGTGATCAAGATTCTAAAATCTCCACCAAGATCAAAGGTTGAAATTCAAAGGCATCAAGGGTTAGTATTCTAGTATTCATATTATATGTATTTGATATAATCATATGAACGGAACTATGGCTTTGGGTTTCTATTAAAAAATTTAAATGCTATTTTCCGCTGCGCATGTTACTCCGAAACCCAACAGTGGTATCAGAGCCCCGTTCATGTTGATTACTTCAATACTAAGATCATGTTGTGTGTATATAAATTGCTTGTTTATGTGCCTAGCATGATATGAATATTGGATTATGATGTTTATGTGTTATTTGATTTTATGTGGTTTATTGTTTTATAAACTTTAATCGCAGTATTCAATCGTATTAAAATTATGTTGGATTTAAAATTGTTTGGATTATCAATTTCTGATTGGATCAAAGTTTTGATAATCGGGGAAAAATAATTTTGAGACAAATTTTTGAACTTTAAAAATTTAGGTTTTCTGGCATAGGTCCGACCGGACCAAAGGAAGGACCCGGCCGGACCATCTGGTCTGGAGCGGGGTTCTGTTCTTTGTTTTTTGGTCAGATTCAGAATCTGGAATTTTTCGAAGGGGTCCGGCCGGACCAGACAGTACCCGGCCGGACCTGCTGGTCTGGAGCGGGTATTGGGCAGTTGGTTTTGGGTGCGGATCTCGGAGTTTGATTTTTCCTATTTGTTTTGATCTTGTGATTATGAGATTGGATTAGAGGTTGGATGACTAATCTACGTTCATCGATATTGTGTTTCCCAAACTTGATCGCAATCAAAGTTTCAAAGATAAAACGAAGTTAGAATTATGAAGAGTTCATAATTGTTAAAATTAAGAAACAAAATTCTTGACTCAAAGATTGGAGATCCATGTGGAATTGTGGTTTCTTGAATTAGTGCGGAATTGTGGTTGCCTTATGGCTTAGTTTCGGCCGCACTTCTTTTTGTCTTGATTTGGAGATAATAACCAAGGTTGAAATAGTCTCATCCTCATAATTATAGAGAAATTAATGACACATAAATATTATGCTTAAATTAATAACTATTAATTTAGTGGCTAAACTTGATGCATAACATATTTATATTATATGCTCATAAACGTGTTATATGCTATATGTGATAAACCTTCAAGAAAGTTTTAAGTCCCTTTTGCCATGCCATGATTAAAACACTTGTTAGTATATGAATGATTTCAATGTAGTTTTCTCCCTAGCGAGGTGCATTAATTTTATTTATGTATGAGCAAGATACATGATGTGGGCACGCCCTAGCGAGGAACATTAACTATACGTTAAAAATGGTTGGACTTAATTAGGCGTCAAAACAGTTTTGGGCCTAGGCAAAGATGAGATTTAACATGCTTTTTTGAAAATTGGATTTCTCAAAGAATCTTAGAAAAGGATCTAAGAGTCATATGGGATATGATTGGCATGATTGTCTACCTAATTAATTTGATTTTGTGTAATCCGCCTTAGCGGACTTAGAATTAAATTAAAGTTGGATCTTAGCCCATTTAAATTATATTATACATTGGATGTATAAGAAGGTTGTATAATTTTGTGGGAGTAATTTTGAAAATTATATAGTTTATTTCTTTAATGAAATTGGTACTTATTAAATTTTGGAAATTTTGCATAATTGTAGATAATGACTACTAACACTCAATCAATTTAGTTGCGATCAATCCTTGAAAAGGATAAGCTCCAAGAGAATGGTATGAACTTTATGGATTGGATCCGTAGCCTAAGAATTGTTCTTAGGCATGAAGATAAGTTGTACATTCTCGATGGACCACTTCCTGCTGAACTAGAACCTACTGCCCCTAGGGCAGAAAGAGACAGTTACAAGAAACAGCGTAATGATTCTAGAGATGTAAGTTGTCTCATGTTTGCTACTATGTGCTCAAAACTCCAAGAAAGTTTGGAACATTTGGAAGCCTATCAGATAGGCGTGGAGTTAAGAGCCATGTTTCAAGAGCAAGCTAGGCAAGAGAGGTACAAGACCATTGTTGCATTCACTTCTTGCAAAATGAGTGAAGGGCAACAAGTGAGTCCTCACATGCTTAAAATGAAAGGTTATGTAGAGCATCTTGAGAAACTTGGCTATCCAATCCCATTGGAGCTAGCCACAGATCTCATTCTTAATTCATTGCCTAAAAGTTATAATCAGTTTGTGATGAATTATAACATGCATGGAATGGATAAGAATCTCTCCGATTTGCATGGTATGCTTAAAACTGCGGAGATGAAGATTATGGAGAAATGTTCTCCTGTGCTCTTAGTTTATGATGGGAAGAAGGCTAGTGCCAAAGGAAAGGGTAAGAAAGTTGTCAAACCCAAGATAAGCAAGGCAAAGGTTGCCAAAGCTTCTGAGGCAAAACCTGATTCATAAAAGGATGCAATCTGTTTCCATTGTCAAGAAATTGGTCATTGGAAAAGTAATTGCAAGGCTTTTAAGGAAGAGCAAAAAAAGAAGAAGAGCAGTGGGACTGCGTCGACTTCAGGTATCTATATGATAGATATTCTCCTTTCTACCACTGATTCTTGGGTATTGGATACCGGATGTGGTTCTCACATTTTTTTAAATGTGCAGGGACTAAAAAATAGGAAACTACTTAAAAAGGGTGAAGTGGACCTACGAGTGGGAAATGGAGCAAGAGTTGCTGCATTAGCTGTAGGAACTTATAAAGTCACTTTACCTTCCAGTTTAATACTTATTTTGAACAATTGCTATTATGTACTGGATTTAAGTAGAAATATTATTTCAATTTCTTGTTTGGATAATGAAGGTTTTAAATTTCTTATTGAGAATAAGATATTTTCTATTTATTTAAATGATGTGCTTTATGGTATTGCTAATTCATTTAATGGCCTTTATGTCTTGAATGTCAAGAATGAAAATAATGACAATGTCTATCATGTAAATAAGAAATCTAAACCTAATGACGTTAATCATACTTATTTGCGGCATTGCCGTCTTGGTCATATTAATGAGAAGTGTATCTCAAAACTCCATGGGGACGGCCTTTTGGGTTCATGTGATCTTGAGTCGTATGATACTTGCAAGTCGTGTCTTCTTGGAAAAATGACTAAGACACCTTTTACCAAGCTAGGTGAAAGGGTAAGCAACTTATTGGGGTTGATACATTCCGATGTATGCGGACCATTAAGTAGCAATGCTAGGGGAGAGTTTCAATACTTCATGACCTTCACTGATGATTATAGTAGATTTAGGTATGTTTAACTAATGAAACATAAAAGTGAAGCATTTGAGATATTTAGAATATTTCAAAATGAAGTAGAAAAACAACTTGGCAAAAGTATTAAGACACTTCGATCGGATCGAGGTGGAGAATACTTGAGTCATGAATTCGATGATCATCTAAAGAATTGTGGAATAATTTCACAATTGACTCCACCCGGAACACCACAATGGAATGGTGTGTCTGAGAGGAGGAATCGAACCTTGTTGGACATGGTTCGATCAATGATGAGTCGAGTTGATCTTCCTTTATCCTTTTGGGGTTACGCTCTAGAAACCGCTGCTCTCACACTAAATGAAGTTCCAACTAAATCGGTTCAAAAGACTCCATATGAAATGTGGAGCGGAAAGAAACCTTGTTTGTCTTTCATGAGGATTTGGGGTTGCGAAACTTTTGTCAAAAGACTTGTCTCTGACAAACTTGCGCACAAATCTGATAAATGTATTTTCGTGGGATATCCTAAGGAAACTAAAGGATACTACTTTTACAACCAAACGGACAACAAATATTTTGTTGCCCGAACTGGTGTCTTTTTAGAGAAACAGTTTCTCTCCAAAGAAATCAGTGGGAGCAAAATAAATCTTGAAGAAATTCGAGACCCAGAAAATGACATTGAACCGATAGTGGAACAAGAACAAGAACCACAAGGAGTTGTGAAGCCTGTTAAAAATACACAAGTAACTCGCAGATCTGGTAGGTTACGGTCCGAGCCCGAGAGATATGGTTTTCTCGTAACGGATAGTAATGAGGTGGAGATCATTGATAATGATGAACCAACCACCTACCAAGAGGCGATGTCTTCTCCTGATTCGGATAAGTGGCTTGGATCCATGCAATCCGAATTGCAATCCATGCAAGATAATCAAGTTTGGAACTTGATTGATGCACCCGAAGGTGTAAAAACCATAGGATGCAAATGGGTCTTCAAGAAGAAGACTGACATGGATAGGAAGGTGCATACTTACAAAGCTAGACTTGTAGCGAAAGGTTATAGGCAAGTTCATGGTATTGACTATGATGAAACCTTTTCACCCGTAGCAATGATCAAGTCTATAAGAATTTTGCTTGCCATTGCCGCATATCATGACTATGAAATATGGCACATGGATGTAAAAACCGCTTTCCTAAATGGAAAACTACAAGAGGATGTGTATATGACACAACCAGAAGGTTTTGAACAAGATTCTAAGGTATGAAAATTGCAAAGATCCATCTACGGATTGAAGCAACCTTCTAGGAGTTGGAATCTTCATTTTGATGAATCGGTCAAAGAGTTTGGTTTCATCAAGAACGAAGATGAACCTTGTGTTTACAAGAAGATTAGTGGGAGCATAGTACTATTCCTTATTTTATATGTGGATGACATATTACTCATTGGAAACGACATTCCTATACTTCAGTCGGTAAAGACTTGGTTAGGAAAGTGCTTCGCAATGAAAGATATGGGTGAAGCCGCATATATACTTGGCATTAAGATCTACAGAGATAGATCAAGGAAGCTAATTGGTTTAAGCCAAAGTACATACATTGACAAGGTCATTAAAAGATTTTGCATGGAAAATTCTAAGAGAGGAACCTTACCAGTATTACATGGAGTTTCTCTAAGCAAGACTCAATGTCCTAAGACAAAAGATGAGTGTGAGAAAATGAATGATGTTCCATATGCTTTGGCAATTGGGTCCATCATGTATGCCATGATTTGTACTAGGCCGGATGTATCTTTTGCTTTGACCATGACAAGTAGATATCAATCCGCCTCCGGTGAAAATCACTGGATGGCTGTAAAAGCGATTCTTAAGTACCTGAGAAGGACTAAATATTCGTTTTTGGTTTATGGAGGAATGGAAGATGATCTCGTTGTAAATGCTTATACGGATGCAAGCTTCCAAACCAACAGAGATGACAGTCGATCGCAATCGGGTTTTGTGTTTTTGTTAAATGGTGGAGCTGTAAGCTGGAAGAGTTCTAAGCAAAGTACAACTGCTGATTCTACAACGGAAGCTGAGTATATTGCTGCATCGGATGCTGCAAAAGAAGTTGTTTGGATTAAGAAGTTCATCACTGAACTTGAAGTGGTTCCTAGTATTGCTAATCCAATAGACCTTTATTGCGATAATAATGGTGCTATTGCTCAAGCAAAGGAACCAAGAGCACATCAGAAATCCAAACACATACTTAGGCGTTTTCATATCATTCGAGAGATCGTTGATAGGGGAGACGTGAATATAAGCAGAGTACCTACTGATGACAATGTTACCTACTGATGACAATGTCGCGGACCCACTAACAAAGGGACTTCCACAAGCTAACCATGATGGTCATGTTAGGTCTATGGGTATTAGATACATGGGAGATTTGGCCTAGGACAAGTGGGAGATTGTTGGTGTTGGTGCCCTAGGCACGTTTAATAAATGTTTTAATTGTTATCACTTACTTCATATTAATAAAGAGATGTTTAGATTATTATTGTTGTTCATGTTTACTTATAATAATCTCCGTCCCTATTACTTGTTTGGTATTAGTATAAGGCTAAATGATCATGGGATGATCATGTTAGATTCATGGGTACTTGTTTAGTACTGGACATGACCCGCTCTATGAGATTTATGTCATGGTCAATGTCATACATATATCTCATATTAGTTGTGTCATTTGAATCCTTAGACATGAAGTTATTATGGTCTTCCACTTGATGAACATTATGTTTGACATATTCAAACGCTACCTTTAACCGAGTAGTTATAAAGGGTATGATTGGCATAATCGGATTCATGTAGGGAAGAATAATAAGCTAAATGGATTTGTCCCTCTACGGAGAGATGTCAAGCTTGGGGCTCTCGTAGGAATGATGTTGATGAAAATGTTCGGCCGGACTCAAATGAATTGATTGGATCAATGTCGTTTGGATTATCAACATATTCGGAATCGAGAAAGTATTGAACAAAGACAAGTTGACTCGTTGACCATGACTTGTGTTCAATGAAATCGTGGACAAAAGGTTTGTGACACATTCTAAAAGAATGCAAACTTGTATCTAGTTATACTATTTGGGTAGGTGTGATGGTTTGCTAGAACCTAATCATATCTTATGGATTCATGTTTGAACCCATTGCCAACTTAGTATAATCCTAGAGGGTCACACATAATAGAACGAATCCTAAAAGGACTATATTGGAATATTGGATCGAAGGACCATTGAGGGATTTAAAGAATTAGAAGAAGAAAACTGGAAACAAAAGAGGTCCGGGCGGACCAGTGGAAGGACCCGACCAGACCTGGCATGGTCCTGTCGGACCACTTGCTATACCCAGTCGGACCAGTCGGTTTCGGGAGGAAACTTCTTTAAATCGTTTTCTTGCGGGTTTAGACATAAGTTACCTATTTGGAATAGGTCTAACTTGTATATAAACAGCCTAATTCGTCCCAAATCAATGTATGTGTTTTTGCAAGCCTCCAAATATTTTTTGAGAGTTATTTCTTGTTCTAAGAAATCCCTAGATTGAAGAACAATATCAAACACAATTATATTCCATATAGTCAAAATACAATTGAGAAAACGTGTTCCTCAACTTTGGTCTAGCAACCAAGATCAAGAAGCTCTTTGATATTCGTTCGTGGTGTGGATACCGCTAGAAGGTGAAACTCATCATCTTTAAAGTTCGTGTTCAAGCTTTGTGTTCGTGATCAAGTTTCTAAAATCTCTACCAAGATCAAAGGTTGAAATTCAAAGGCATCAAGGGTTAGTATTCTAGTATTCATATTATATGTATTTGATATAATCATATGAACGGATCTATGGCTTTGGGTTTCTATTAAAATTTTAAATGCTATTTTCCGCTGCGCATGTTACTCCGAAACCCAACAAAGCATGCGGTATTGATGGATTCATCCCAAAAGTACTTCGGCAGCATGGCTTCAGCAATCATGGTTTTACCAGCTTCTATAAGAGTTCTATTCTTCCTCTCAACGACACCATTTTGTTGTCGTGTACCGGCATCTGAGAAGTTGTGGTCTATACCATGATCATCACAGTTCTGAGCAATACCATTGTTCTTGAATACAGTGCCGTTGTCTGATCTCATACTAATGATATCACTTTCTTTCTAGGTCTGTAGTAGTCTGAATAACTTGGTAGCAATGGCATAGGTGTCATCTTTGTGACTGAAAGTTTCCACCCAAGTATATCTAGAGAAATCATCTACTACAACCAAAGTGTATCTACTTCCCCCAGTACTTGCTGTAGATGTGGGGCCAAATAGATCCATATGTAGCAATTGTAGGCACTTAGACGTTGACATGCAGGGCTTGCTATGGAAGGATGACCTATGTTGTTTTCCAAGCTGGCAGGCCTTGCATTTCTTTGCTTGATCAGCAAACACTTGAGGCAGACCGGTAACTAGATTTGAACTGGCAAGCTTAGATAGATACTTGAAGTTCAAGTAACTGAGTCTCTTGTGCCATAGCCATGAGTTCTCAATGATGTTCTTGGCTACAAAACAAACATTAGCAACACCAATAATAGTACTTAAGTCTACTGCATAAATGTTAACTTTATAGTTGGCAGTGAGAAGAGTTTCATTGGAAGCAATGTCTTTCACATAGCAGCTTGAAGTAGTAAATACACATTGCATTCCTCTATCACAGAATTGTGATACAGAAAGAAGGTTATGTTTCAGGCCATCCACTTGAGAGACCTTCTGTACAGTAACTGTACCTCTCTTAATGGTACCAATACCGATGATTTTTCCTTTGGCATTATCACCGAAAACCACTGGGGGACCTGATGCTTCAGTAATATCGGCAAGTAGATCTGCAAATCCTGTCATGTGCCTTGAACAGCCACTGTCTAGAATCCACAAATCCTTGCTTGCACTAGTTGATGCCATGAAGCATTCCTGAAATAAAACAGTATGCTTATGGTTCCCCTTATTCTTGGGTCCGAGGGTTAGTTCCTCTTGGGAAACCATACCTAGCCACCACTTGAGGATGAAACCTCAGTGGGTCCAGATAGGTGCTTCAAGAGGCATTCATGGGCCTTGTGACCATAATAATAACAATTAGAACATCTCACTTGACTGATAGGCTGTAGAGTCGGTAGATCATCATTCTGTTTAGTAAGTACATTGGTAGAACTGGAGGATAGAGCAGGCACAAACTTAGTATGTTTAAAGGTACTAGTGTTGCCTTTCTTTCCATTCTGTTTACCTTTGGCAGTTACCTTTTTAGGTACTTGTCCATCGGCAGCAGAAGTGGTTAGACCGGCAGCACTTGCTTTGCTAATATATTCACCAAGAAAACCATTATCGGCAGACTCAGTATCAGCAACCTTAACATAATTTTGTTTGTGCTTATCTTTCCTTTCGTTCTGGTTCTTAGGATACTTCATAGCAACAGCACTGTAAATTGGCTTAGTCACATGCACTGAGTTAGGAGAACTACATTCCACTTTCTCATCCCTTTTCTCGGTCGCACAAGTTTCAGTAGAGCTACTGCTATTGGAAATAAAACCTAACCCAGATTGGTCCTTATATGACATTTGGGTCGATAGGATTGTTTCAACAGCAGCTCTAGATTTTGTGTAAGAATCAATGATACTTGAGAGATGATTATTTCTTAACACAAGATCTTTGATCTGAGCTATCAGTACTGCTACTTGGCATTTAAGATCCAGGTTTTCTTTCTTTAGAGAAACAAACTCAAGCTCATGTCCTTTGAGAACTTTAAGTTCAGACATAAGTAAGTCATTTTCTGCAGAAATTCTATTGAAATCAGCAGCCATCACTTTATGAACGCTACTCAGCTTCTCATGATCAATAAAAAGTTCATCCATTGTCTCTACCATTTCAGCTTTAGATATTTCAGGAAAGGGATCTGCTAAAATTTTTGTGGTAGAGGGAATGGATTTGGGAGAGAAGTCAGGTAGAGAAGAGATGGGTTTAGATAGGCTTTTGGCAATGCTTGGATGTTCAGTGAATGAGAATTTCCTGGTCATCGGTAAAGATTTAGGTTTGGTGGTAGTGAAGTGAGAAGAGTTACACTGCCCATAGAGTGAGGTTCCCACTTGATGAACTTTGTATCCATTTAGGTTTTCTGCTTTGACACTAATTTCTTTGAAGTGTGGTTGAGGTCTTCCAGCAGTTTCTTCTCTCACTGGAGTTCTTAGAGGTGATGGATCTCGGTAGACTAGAGTCAGTAATGATAATATATCGGCATCTTCCAAGTCTAGGGCAACAAAACTTACATCGGCATCTTCATCTTCATCGGGATCTTCGTCTGAGTCAATTTCACACCAAACCGGCAAGGCCTTTTTTGTGCTTTCATCGGTAACAAAGCTTCGAGACTTAGGATGTCTCTTACTGAATGGCTTCCTCACATACTGATATTTTGGTGAGGACACTTGGAAGCAAAGTTACAAGGTTTTCTGCAGTTGAAGCAGACAAGATCACCTATGTTGTTCTTTCCGTCGGTAGCACTCGTTGAGGGTTTGTTGTAACTTGTTGGTTTTTGAAATTATAGTGTGAATAGTTTTGGTTGCTGGTAGCTTCCTTTCTGCATTCTTTTGAAGTCTTTAAACCTTTTGTAGTTCCTAGCGAAGGCGGCAAATTCGTCTTCTTCCATAGGTTGTTCTGAGGTTGTTTCTGGGGTTTTGGAACTGCAGGGTGTTGGATGGGGATCTATAGGAGGGAATTTTCTTGAAGGGAAGGATATCTGTGACTGAGCTAATAGAGACAAGTTTTTGAAATTTTTATCGAGAACGTTAAGTTTTTGCAGTTCTCTCTCATACAGAAATAGACTAGACACAAGATTCTAAATAGAAGTCTTGTTTAAGTCTCTCACTTCTCTAACGGCAATGACCTTGGTATGATACTCATTTCCCAAAGAACTTAGAAAACGAATATTTAGGTCTTTCATAGTATAAACCTTACCTAATGAAGCACATAAATAACTTAACTCGTAGAATCTGTCGTAGGCACTCCTTAGTGATTCACTGTAGATATCCCGATCTCGCACCCCTTATCAAACCCTTTTTGAATGGTCTAAACCCTAAAATTGACCTGAAGCCCAGATTTGGCTATGCGGGAGTGCCGTATGCCTTATCGGTGCATCAAATGGATTAACGGACTTCAAATTCATGATCAAAGCGAAAAAACGAGTAAACAAGTATGTACTTCAATTTTTGAGCTGCGGGACCCGAAACGGGGCCCACACCCTTAGAACTGCTCGTTATTATCCATTCTGTGCATTAAAAATATATTATTGTCATTCATTTCTCATTAACATATTTCAGATAGATGTACGTGACCACAAGATTATTTCAAGCAACTTCCATGTTGGGACCGCGGACAACCGGGACACCGTTGTGCGCACACTCGGACAAAACTTGGACTGTTGCGGAACCAATACCGGAGCAGGAATTGTGATCATCTACGTTGAAAATTCAAGGCATAAATGATGATGACCAACCACCATCCAGCTAATGGCAGCAAGTAGATGGCCAATCAAGTAGGCCATGGTCCAATCAGAGCGCGACACGTGGCACTTTGGGAAAAGGGGACGGCAAGGTCCAGCCGTACGGCTACTTTGGGAGCTCCAGACCTGCAGTTTGTTCTTCATCAACTTGGCCACAAAAGTCTTGATTTTGATCATTCCCAGCTGCAAATGGGTAGCCACCCCCTAAACTGATCCCTAAGCCTCCCTAGAGGTCCTAAGGTCATTTCCCACCTCCCTCCTCCATATACTTACCTCGCTCATCCATTTTATCATAGAGCAACACACACACTTCATACACAACTCTCCAACTCACTCCATTCCATATTCAGCCCTTTTGGCTCTCTCCCAAGCATCCACAACCCCCTCAAATCCCAGTCATTAAACCACCACCACACCACCATAGCACCACCCTAAACACTACACAAATCAAAGCAAACAACTCACTCAAACACTCTCTCAATCTAAGGCAAACACCTTAAGAAAAGCAACAAAAAAAGTCTTCCCTTGGAAGCAAAGGAAGCACACCTAGGTAATATTTGTTCTTGTAAAGTTCATCCATGTAAAATGTAGATCCTTATGTGGTTTGGAAAAGGGTCTAGCCACTTGTTAGGCTAGACCCCCATTTGATGTCCAAAAGATGTAATGTTGATACTCTTGTTGTTCTTTCTCTCTAAATGATGATATCCCATGATTCAATGCTCAAATGGCTGTTGTTTTGGTGTTTTTCATATATAGATATATGTGTATCCAAAGTTTCATGTTCATAGTATCTCATTTGAGTGGGTTTTCATGGGTGTTTTCACCCCTTTTGTAAATGTTCAGCAGACTGTCCATCTGCACCTTTCTGTCTTGTTTCTTTGTTTATGCATAGAAAATATTGTTTTTGGTCTTAGTCCACAAGAGATATTTTATTCTAGACAAACATAGGAATACTAGAATGTAAATATCTTATTTTTACCCTGAGTGGAAGAGGTTCTTTCCATTTTTTGTTTCAACTATCTGTTCTCAGATTTACATATCTTCTGTTCTGACACCAAAATGTCAGAGGTGTTTTGGGTGACTTAAACTTTCTTGATGGCCTTGAAACTTTCCAGATCTAAACTTTTATATGTTAGTAATAACTTTAATGTTTAGTGTTTTCCACGATTCCCCCGTTTTCATGATGCAAAAGGTGAGTCTTTTATGGATGTATGAATGTCTGTCAGATCTGGCTGTTGAAAGTTCTATCTTGCATGCCTTATTTGGACACCATAACATGCTCCTAAAATCAGAGGAAAATTCATGGTTGATACTTGATGTGTTAGGGAGTTTTCCTAACTTTCACTTTCCAGATTGTGCAAGCATAAGAGCAGGTACACAAAGGAAAAGAGCGCAGCAGTCCGTAAAATCTTTGGGGACGGAGTTTGGACATTCTTTTTTATGGGATTTGTTTCCCTTTTTTTTGTTCACCATTGTACATTATAATCCCCCACCCCTTTTGTGTTTCCTTTACTGGATGTGAATGCTAAACCATTTTCAAAACCAAGTGAGAGTCCACCCAAACCGACTCTCATTTGTGAATTAAAAGCAAACATACCTAGAATAGGAAGACTCCTATGTATATTAAATCACCATTTTTGTTAGGGCATAAATCAAGGTAAAAAGGCATAAAATTAATCTAAGTGGCATGCATGCTAGAGAGCATCACGGGAGAGGAGAGTGCCTAACCCCTTCTCTTCTCGTAACTTAGCCCCCGAACCCACTTTCTCTAAAAAAAGGTTTTATCTTCGTTTTTCCTAAAATAAAATGAGGTGGCGACTCTTGACTGTTTTGATTCCATCGAGAGGAAACCATTGTGTGGGAACCGAGCGAATTTCCAAAATCGCATTAGCACGAAAACGAACCCGAATCGCCCTCGCGGGACGATCATTTCGCGGTTCGGCCTTCGAGCGCGGGCTCTCATAGTGGCGACTCCGCTGGGGACATTTTAAAGTGGGCTAGACTCTAATCTTTATGTGTGCCATGCTTTACTTGCCTTGCTTGGGTTGTATATATTTGTGCCCTAACCTTTGTTTTGTAGGGACATTCTTTTTCCTTCACCCTCTTATTTGTATATATATGCATGCGTGGTGGGTGATTCCCTTAAAAAAGAAAAAAGAAAAAATGGAAAAAATAAAAAAAAGGAAAGAAAAGGATTTTCTTGTTTTCTTTACTTGCTTTCAAAATCATTTTTCGAACTTATAGATACCTCACACACATGCACGTTTTTGAAAGTAAAGTCTCGTAGAACCATACAAACCCGAGAAGGTAACCCGAGGGTATAAGGGAGCTCATTGGACTTCCCTATAGGGCCCGCGGTGTACATTCTCACCCCAAAGCGCGCCTATTAGTCGTTGCGATGAGTGTAAGCCAATCTTCCCCGTTACCAAGCCACGATGTCCATGTTTTCGAAAAATGACACGTCCCAGACTTCATGCCGGTTTTTGTCTAGCAATTTCACCTCAATCCTATGCATTTCCCAAAAGGTCATAACCAACCTACATTGTGGAAATTCATTGAAATGCTCGGATTGACTTTAAATTGTCAAGACCCTCCCTTAGACCGTAACCGAATGGTGGATCCCTGAAAGAGTATAGGCCCTTCGCTAAGGGCTTGGACGGCCAATAGTACAGGTGCAAAACCTTGGTCCTATACTTTGGAGACGGTATCCACTATTCCAAGATTTCATGCGAAAATGTGTCAAAATAAAGCAAGTGCTTATCCGGCATTCTAGGTTTGATTTTGTGATTTTTGAACTCCTTTTGAATCAAGCTCGGAAAATCTCGATCCTTTCCACTCTCTAATCAGCCCTATACACCATCCCTTTCAGATACTCTAAACCTAGCATCTGCTTGGAGAGGGGGAGTTAGAAACCGCAAGGGGAGGTTAATCCGAGTTACCGAGTCAGTGCCCGTTATCGAAGAAGCTACTGCAATGGCCGAAGAAGGGAATGATTAAGCCTATGTGCCGCCACCGGGTCTTCAAGCATGGTTAGAACAGAATGTGTTGGGTCAGATGAGAACTCAGCAAGACGAGTTACTTGCTACGCTTGTTAAGATGCAGAATCAGAATGGTAATGGGGCTCCTAATGGCAACCCCAACGGAAATCCCAATGGCAATCCGAATGAGAATCAGAATGGTAATGGGGCTCCTAATGGCAACCCCAACGGAAATACCAATGGCAATCCGAATGGAAATGACAATGGTAATGGGGCTCCTAATGGCAACCCCAACGGAAATCCCAATGGCAATCCGAATGGAAATGACAATGGTAATGGGGCTCCTAATGGCAACCCCAACGGAAATCCCAATGGCAATCCGAATGAAAATCAGAATGGTAATGGAGCTCCTAATGGCCTCCCCAATGGAAATGGCAATGGCAATCCTAATATGAATGGAAATGGCAGCGGCATCCCCACCGTGAACTGGGTAGTAACACCAAGTCCATCCTCATGGTCATGTGGCTCATCTAGACTTCAGTGGCCTCAATCACAACTTCATCCCGAATCAAGCAAACTTTGTGGTGAACCCATCTCAGTATCCACCCGATCATAATGCCTTTGCTCAGTATATGCAAGCTCTATATCCGAATCAGCAACCCAACGCCTATGGTGCGTTTGCTAGTGGTGTCTCTCCGTTCAACCAAGGAACTTCCCAGGGGCAAGATCCTAACTTGGTCCGCCAAATGGAAGCATACTACAAAGGGGTCCCATATGTACCTCTTACTAGAGCTGAGATTGAAGTGAATGAAATGAAAGAAATGTTGAGAAAAGTCATGAATAAAGGAGAATTTTCTGCAGATTCCTTGAAATTATCTCCATTTGCTGTTTTGCCTCCTAAATTCAAAATGCCCGATGTGGAAAAATTCGATGGTACGGGGTGCCCAATGGCCCACCTGAAATCTTATGCTCATGCAATACAGTCTCGTGGGGCTAATGTCGGTGCTATGGCCTCTAACTTCCATTTGACTTTGGTAGGAGCCGCTAAGCAATGGTTCATGACTGTGGATGCCAATTTGGTTGATAATTGGGGAAAGCTTGTGGATGAATTCCAAAAGCGATACAAAGATAACTCCAACTGGGAGAAGAGCCGTCGTGATCTTGATTCGTGTGCTCAGCATGAGAAGGAATCGTTCTCTGAATTTACAAGCAGGTGGAGGAAGAAAGTCGCTCAGACTCTGGAAAGGCCCGACAGTGGCAAGCAAACTCGCATTTTCCTCAAGAATCTTCAGCCAGTGTATGCGGATAAGATGAAATATCTCCCATTTCCGGATTTTTCTTCTATTCTAGATGTGGGTTCCCGTATTGACGAAGATCCGAACTAGGGTGATCAAGCTAGATCCTTCTCCTAGCTCCTATAGGTTCCGACCTACTGCTAAAACCCCGGCGCCAGTTGTGAACAATGTTGCCATGACTCCCGCTCCCTTTTGGAGCAACAATGTGGGACCTAGCCGCAACAGCTACAATAGGGCACCCCCGTGCTATAATCAAGACGGGTCTGTGAATTCCATCAACAATCAGCAAAGGAATGGTAAAAATCAGAGGGAAAGGCAGTTTTATAAGTTCAACGCTCCGTTATCCACTATTTTCCAAGGATTAGTCGCCCAAGGGGTATTGAAACCGATAGAAGGATACCGCTCGCCTAATCCACCTCCTAAGAATTGGGATGCGAGCAAGTATTGTGCATACCACGTATCACCTGGTCATGCGACAGACGATTGTTGGAATTTGAGGCACACTCTGCAAGACATGATTGACGATGGGCTCATTCAGAAACCATCCCAACCGAATGTGGTGACCAATCCATTGCCGGGAATCCATGTGATCAAATTTCAGGAAGACTACTCAATGACTAGTTTCATAGTCCCAAAGAAAGCTTTGAATTACACCGTGACTCCTGTTATTTCCGAAGACTTTGAGTGCCACATGATCTCTTGGGATTCAATCTTGTCTAGTGCTAAAGCCATTGAGGAACGAAAGGCCCCTCTTGAAAAGGCCACTTGGATTGGTGGGAACGTGAATCATCTCACTCGCTCAGGGAGAGCCTATCAGTCTTTGAATCCTGAGGCGAGCGAACCTGGAAAGGACAAAGAAGGAGCTTCCGCCCAGAAAGAAAAGGTCGCCGAGAACCCGGTCTTAACTCAGTTAAAGAAAACCCAGGCTAATATATCAATTTGGGGTTTGCTTTCATCTTCTCAAGAGCACCGAGACACTCTGGTTAAAGCTCTCACTCAAGCGGTTATCCCAATCGAGACGTCTCCTAATGACCTTGTCCACATGGTCGGCAACATTCATTTTGGGAACATTATCACTTTTACTGACCTCGATGCACTGAAAATTGGCCTTAATCATATCGAGGCTCTGCACATCACAGTTGGGTTTGGAGGTGAGCACTTAGCTCGTGTTTTGGTCGATAATGGCTCTTCGGTCAATGTTTTCCCCGTGCATGTTCTCATAGATTTGGGAATTAAGATAACTGATTTGGCCCCGTCTTCTCAAGTGGTCCGTGCCTACGATAGCACCAGTCGCTGTGTCTTGGGTGTTATCTCCCTCACTCTTACCATTGGCCCTCTTGTTATGACAATTGAATTTCAAGTGATCGACATCAAGTCCTCATTCAGTTTACTATTGAGACGCCCTTGGATCCATGGAGTGAAAGGGGTAGCTTCTTCTTACCATCAATGCATCAAGTTCATTCACGACAATCATGTTGTGGTAGTTCACGCCCAGGATGACACGCAAGTCAATGACCTCCCGATCTTAGGAATTGAGCACAAAGATACCGGTATTTTCTTGAGTGGTTTTGAGGTGATCCCGCAAGCTCGGATCCATGCTATTGACTATGTCAAAGAAACCGATCTGATTGGGGGAAGGAGGACCAAGTATGGTGACGCGATGACCTTGAATATGGTCAAGAAGATGAATTTCTTACCTATGTTGGGACTCGGGAAAGAGCAACAAGGGTGTATTGAAGCTATCAAAAATGATGTGCCTATTTTCATTCCTCCGTTTGGACTCGGCTACAAGCCCACTCCTGCTGAAATTGCCAAAGCCATGCGTGAAAAAAGGGAGAGGCAGAATGCCATCAAGAGGGGAAGGGCCTATGAGCTCCCACCACTCCGTCCCTATGAAAAATCCTGGAAGGGATACTTTATTCGCAAGAGCGAAAATGTGGCCCATGTTATGCCTCTTGAGCTGACTAGTGGCATGGACGAAAAGCCTCGCGCGGGATGGGATGTATTTGATGATGTGAAGTTGTTCGATGAAAGCCTTGATTTGGATGGTTCCTATAAGCAACCGGGCCCGTTTACTACGTGGAATATCGATGAGGAGGATGATGTCTTCGCATTGTTTGAAGGATTTGGCTTTGAAGACGGAACTGTAGTTATGATCGAGGATGGCACAGCAGAAGCTTATGACCCGGTGAAGCACCTCAAGCCGGCAGTGGCACCACTTAATAACTGGTCCAAAACCACTGGCCCGCTCGCTACTATTGACGTGCTCGTGAAGCAGTTTGGATATGTTCACCCGGAGGGACCATCTTTTGAACCCTTTGTACTCTCTGATGTTGTTTCTGTGTTAGGCCTAATTGGTAGGAAAATAGGCTAGAGGGGGGGGGTGAATAGCCTTTTTAAAACTTTTATAAAGAAACACTTTTAAATACAAAGTCACTTATCAGTTTGCAAACTATTATCAGTAAGCGCAGCGGGTAAAATATGACTTAGTTTTAACTCACACAAAATCAGTGTATAAAGATTTTCAGAGCTTAGTTTAAACACAAAGTTGTTTCTAAAAGTTCAATGCAGTTTCAAGAGATTGGTTAATGGAAATTACAATGAATCAGTAAGAACATATGCAATCTGCCGGTGATAGAATTCCAACCGGTAATAATAAGGTAAGCAACAAAGACACAAGGATTTGGAGAGGTTCACAGTGTAAATACTGCTACGTCTCAGAACTTGGATTTGGGTTATGAGTACTATTAGATATCTCTAGTCTATTACAAGCACGGCTTTGCCGGTATACAAAGACTAAGTTCTAGAAATTTCTAATGGATCGTAAAACAATTCTAACCAAGTGTATTTGAGCGGCAAGTTCAAGAGAACTTATCTCACTCAGGTGGGTGTGTGAATAACTTAAACAACGTATTCCTTATATGATCTAGTTCGGGAATACTAACAATGTTGTTTGAGTTGGTGCACAAGTGTATGTCCTATTAAATGATCTAATGATTATCTGGACACAGAATGTTTGAGTCTTTAATGAATACTCAAAAACATTCAACTCTCTTCAATGCTCTATTTTCACCAACCTTCTTCAATGCTCCAAGTCCACTATTTATAAGAGGAGTAAATGTCTCGAGTCTTGTAGAAGAAGGCTTGCAATTTAAATATCCAGCTGGGTAGTTGAGGAGCATTAAATGCGGTATCTTTAGCATTAATGACGAAGATATGTGGTACACACATGCTCGCAAAATTCTGATGGGTAAAGGCCCCTTTGTCTCAACCGGTTACCTGCAAAAAGCAAGTAGAGACAGAGTATAGCTAAAAGTAGCTATGTGTCAGATGGCGCAGCAATCATTACAGAGCAGGTAAACTACTTTTAGATAAAACAGTAAGAAAGGACAGGGACAATCAGCAAGGTTGACTTTAAGAAGAAACGATGTAACCTGAGTGACAGTACAGACTGTCTTTGTTTATCGGCAAGTTGAGAATGAAGTTGATCGGCAACTTGTTTAGCAAGTTGATCGGCAACTAGTTTACTGGTCTGCTGATTTGCTTCCTCTTGCTGGTTTGCCTTGTTTGAAGAGTTGGAATACACCTGTGCTGGTCACCAAGAATCCTAAGAGTACCTTATAAAGGTTCTAATAAAATTGGGGGATCCTAAGTGATAACTATGATTGGGATTAAGCAATTATATGTCCTAAACATATATTTGAACAACAATCTCCTCCTAATTGCTTAAGTCCAATCACCCTATCCAAGAACATCTATCTTAGCTTAGTAAAAGAATGTATAAAGAATATCTATTTATTATCATTCCCTAAGCCAAGTCACACACTAGATGTCTTAAAAAGGTAAAAATACAAAATGATAAAAAGTTAAGATTAGAAAAATAAGTTGCTGATTGCTATGATCAGCAGGGAGAATAATAATCTGCAAAACAAAGTTAGCATGAATAGCAGCAGATATTATAAGAGAATATAACATATAACAATAAGCACACAAGACAGTAATGGTTAGCAAAGAAGTCTTTGATAAATCGTTGAAGATCTTCTGGATATCTATATCATTGGCTATATTGACTAGGAAACAGGAGGATCCTCTTGCTGGTCAATGGCCTTTGATGTAGAGTCGGTAAGCTTGGCTTTCTTCTTTGCTCTCTTCTCTTTCTTTTCAGCTTCTCTCTTCTTTCTTCTTTGAGTGGTCTCCAGTCTTTCAGTCAGCATTGCATTGTTGGCTTCCAGAGCAGCTATCTTCATTTGAGCATCAGCAAGAGCAGACTTCGCAGCAGATAAATCTTTTTCAGTCCTTTCTAGGTCTCTGATCTGCAACCTTTGGTCATCAACTAGTTGCTGTTGAATAGAATGCATACTTCCCAAACTTTCTGAAAGAGTAATCAGCCTAGATTCTCTGTCCTCCAGTAGATCTTTCAAGTCTTGAATTCTCTTGCATTCCTCCTCCTGATTGGACTTAAGGATTTTGTTAGAAAGATCCTCATGAATACGGTTCAACTTGTCACGGAAGAAAAGGCCAGTATCGCCCAGATCGGCACGAGTAACAGGAACTTGCATATTTTCAGTATCCCCTTCAAGGTAACTGAAGTATTCATACATACTATTCAGTACCACGGGTTTTGACAGTCCAAGAGAAGAATGCATCAGGAAGGAAGGAATGAAGTCTTCATTGATAATATCAGCATCTTCTACGAGACCTTCAGGAGCAGGCACAGTCAACTCATCATCTGAAGATAGAACAATCAGTAATGGAGAGGCTGGCACAGGAGAGGGAGCAGCTGGCAGAGGCAAAGCTTGTTGAAGAAAATAAGCATCAGCAGTATATCTATCGGCAAGAAGGAACTCAGCAGGAACAGATGTAGAGGCAACAGGATCGGCAGAAGTTACATCGGCACGGACGATCGGCAAAGGAAATGAAGGATGAATAATAACTGCACGTTCAACCGACAGACGGAACACACCATTGTCCTCCAGAGAAAGAAAGATAGCCAGGATAAAATTCAAATAATCACGACCTTCAAGAATCATGGTCATTAACCCGGCATTCATCAGCCTTGAGGTATACACCATATGATCGGCACGCTGTCTTGGATGGAACATCGGCAAAGTTAATGCAAGAGCAGCAGATTTTACCAAGTGCAAAAGACCTCGTGAATTAGTGGCTCGATATTCAAGAATGTCATGGAGTTCATCATTTATCATCATGCATCTCATCATCAGTACATTCGTGGCGATGCTGACTTCCTTGGGTGATGGACCAGGTAGATGAATTTTGCCGCCAATTTTGAGCTTTCCTGGCAAGCAATGGAGAGGTTCAAATGCTGGTGGTCCTTTCACCTTGAGCTTGGAGACCCTGGGAGCTTTCCCTTTCCTTCTTTTGAATTCAAGTTTAATCCAGGGCAAGAAAGTAAGCTGTTCACTAGTCGAGCCTGGAAGAAATGAGTGATTAGGGCCAAAAGGATTAGGAATTGATCGGAGAGAATTTGACGGTAGCTCTATATAATCATCAGGGTCTATTTCATCGGAGCTGTCATTCCTACCGGCAGCTGCAGCAATAGGAACAGGTTGTGCTTCATCAGCAACAACTGGAGCAATGAAGGCCTCGGGAGCAAGAAGCAAAGGGAAGGAAATAGGAGCAAATAAAGCATCCTGAAATCCTCAAATTGTAACTCAGCAGCAATCAGAGCATCAAAGTCAGCATTATGATCTTGATCAGCACCTCCTCCCAACTCAACAATCTCTCTAACACCAGTAGGAGCTACCAGAATCACATCAGTAGAAGAGATAGGGACCTTAATAATCTGAGTGTCGGCAGTTGTCTCAGATGGATGAGTGTCGGTAGTTGGCTCATCAGCATACACATCAGCAATGACCTCTTCATCAGCACAATCTCCTCCTGATATCAGCAAGCCATCAACTTCATCAGCAGATTGAGTTTCTATAGTTTCCTCAATTGATGCAAGTTGGTCTTCTTTAACAATCAGAGGTTGAGTGTCCATAGTTTCCTCAACTTGATTAACTAAGGGTTCATCAGCAGTGCTGGTTTCATCAACAGGTTGAGTTTCTGAAGTTTTCTCAACAGTCTGTTCAATAGACTTTATCAGCAGAGCCACGCTCAGAGCCATTACTGGCTAGAACTGAGTCAGCAAATGCTTCAGCAGAAGATATAAAAGTGGGGGCAGCAACAGCATGAGCTTGATCAGTAGAGGGCTTTTTGAAGACAATGCTTATCGGCATCTTATCATACTCACCGATAGAATCAGAAGAAGTGATTGTTTCACCAGCAGCTTTGTGAGAGCAAACAAAATCAGCAGTATCAACGGAACTGACTGGAGTTGGAATGGGTGAGATTACTGGTGAAGGAACTTGTTCAGGAATAGAGGTAGATGCTGGTGTAGAAGCAGCTCTAGCCTTGATAAAGGCCTCTGAATCGTTCAACAGATTCAGAGTGATCCTCTGCACATTCATCACAAATTGAGTAGCTTGAGCACTCTTATCCAGCCCTTCATTATAGTTGAAGTTCAGCAAATCATCCTCATCTTCTGGCCTTCCCAACTGATAAGAATCTTGTTTATCAAAGTTCATCAGCTGGTTGAAGACTGAGGCATAGGCAACCCATACGTCTTGTACCATCAGATCCTGTCTGATCCTATCTTGAAATAGATAGACTTGATTCCAAGGAAGGGGTAGCAAATCAAAATATCTTCCAAAATTCAATCTCAACTCACTTTCAGACAACCTTTGAAATTTCTGAACAGGCACAAACTTCTCTTTAAACATGTCGGTGACCCTGTTCAGACTTGTTAAATCAACATAATCAGCACGATTGCCAGGGGGAACTGTCTCTTTCCTTTCCTCATGAAATTGGAGCAACCGGTGAACAAAAGGATGGAGATGATCGATGGGAAATACCCAATTCTTTGATAAGACCTTATTGGTAAAAGAGCAATGGTTTCTGAAAAAGGTGTGAAATGTTGGGTTACTGATTGGTTTGCACTTTCTGACGGAGGGTCCAGAGGCTACATCAGCAGCAGCATGGAGCTCAGGTAAGTATGGAAGATTAAGAATTCCCTTTTGAAGAGGGACTCTTACCCTTAAGTCAGATCCAATCAGTCTTCTTCTCTCAGCCATTTCATCGGCAGCATCGGTTTCAGACTTGATAATCACAGAGGGAGCAGTAAGTGTTGCATCGGCAAGAAGAGATGGTGCAAACCTGATCTGCTTAGCTCTTGGATCGATAGAAGGAATTTGAGAGGAAGGAACTTGAGCAACTGAAGGCTTTGGCTTTAGAGCAGCAGGAAGATCATCAGTAGATACAACCTTTGACTTCTTGACTTGAGCTTTATCGGCAGCTTTGACTAGCCTTCTCTTCTTTGGAGCTGCTGGTGTAGAATCGGCAAGAATCATGTCGGCAACTGGAGCAGGAGTAGAAACGTCGGCAGGGACTACATCAGCAACCTTGACAACTTTCTTTGCCTTCTTCTTTTTGGGAGTACCAGCAGCAGGAACAATAATTGTGCTGGTAGGAGCCTTCTTGGAAATCCTATTCCAATCGGTAAGCTTAAAGGATTTGAGCTTATCAAAGTCAAGACTAGGGGGTGCCGGTGAAACCCTAATAATTGCTGAGTTGCACCTCAAGATAGTGCTAATCAGCATGTAGTGGCATCCTTTACCGGGGTGAGCTTTGTTCTTCTTTCTATCCTCCTTATACTTAACGGCAGCAATGGCAATGACCCTAAACAGGTAGGCACACCAGTTGAACTCTTCTTGCAACACGATGGCTGCCATTGCTTCAAACTGGACATCAGTAACATGGCTATGAGATCCAGATCTGCATACCAAACATCTATCCACAATCTCTGCAAGAGCAAAGAATCTTCTTCTGTAATTAGCTTTAAGATGGTTATCTCCACTGAGTCTGGGACCGGTTCCCCTCATAAGGGTCCATGCCTTGTCCAAGGTTTGTTCATCAGTAATAGAGTCAGCACCCTCATTCCCAAGCAGAGGGAATACTTCATGAATAGAAGAGAGAGTAACGGAGATAGGCACGCCGGCGACGGTTGAGGTGATGGAGATGAATACAGAGGAGTCGATCAGTGATGACGGAGGCATTTGAGAAGAACTCTTGAACTTGACCCAAAAATATAAACTCAATACCCGTTGGAGAGATGAAGGAGTCTAGAAGAGAGCCAATCAGAAGATTCTTCAAGAAATCTCCGTCAAGAGTGTCGTCGAAGAAGGTGGAGTCAACATAGCCTCCATAGATATCCTTTTCGTTGCTAGACATTTTCTGCAAAATCACTCAAAAGATCTCACAAGTTAGAATAAATTAGTACAAAATAGATTTGAAATGCAAGTGTAAAATCATCAAGTAGTTACCAGAAAATATTGTTAACTCTGGTTGAAGAACGTAAGAGAGTATGAAAGAAGATGAACAACACAAGCAGTAGAGCTTTCAAGAGAGAGTGAAGAGCGAAAAGACCAATAGGATTTTATGTGAAGCTTATATATGTTATGGAAGAGAGAGAGAGAATAGAAAGGGTTTGCATGGGAGAAAGAGAAATAATGGTGAGTTTAACTGTAGCGAATACCTCGGAGAACGTGCGCACACAATGCATTAAATGCACGAACCGGACGGTTTAATTTAGACGGTTAAACTTAGGAGAGAGAATGTCACGACCCGAAATCTAGGCTCTATTTTATTAGTAATTAAATGATTATTATTTAATTATTTGCTTATTTATTTATTTAAATTATTATTTATTTAAATAATTATGTGTGCAATTTATGTGTTATAATATTTATGCCTAGCATTTTATTCGAGTTATTTGGGCTAGTGTGGAAGTGTTGAGTCTTAATTGTTAGTCGGGAGTGTAAGTAATTGTGTTAGTAGTTGGGGAAGGGGCCAGAGTGTAACATTTTGAATAATTCTTCATCTACTCCCTCCCTACTCCCCACTCCTCCCTCACTCCTCACCATCACTTTCCAGCCATCTCCCTCTCTCTCTAGCAATTGTGGTAAGTTTTTCTTTCTCTCCTTCTCTCTTCATTTTCTTCATCTTCCTCTTGTAATCTCTCAATTCTTAAAACATTAACCTTGTTTAGATCGTCGATAGGATCGCGTAGAACCAAAAAAGAATTGAATTCCGTCAACTTTGAGATTTATCAAGTAAGTTACTTTTCCCCCATTTTGATGCTAAAATGTTCATATCATGTTTAGATAATGTTTGATGTGTTATATTTGAAGTTTGGTTGAGTTTTGAATTTGTTTGGAATTTATTTGAATTTTTGGTTAAAAATGGTGAATATGTGAATGTGGGTTTAAATCTTGTTTTGAGTTGTTAGGTGGTGTTATTTAGGTTCCCTTGATGTTTAGATGAGGTTTTAGTACCTTGGAATCTAGTTTGAAAGCTTTGATTTTGAGCATTTAGTGAAGGTTGTATTTTGGTTCGAAATTGGTAAACCCAGGAAGAATCTGGGCATTGTTCTTCTGGCACGGTCGTGCTCCTTTATTTGGCACGGTCGTGCAACATTCACTTTCCGCCCGTCATGATCAGCACGGTCGTGCCACTTTCTTAGGCACGGTCGCGCCAAAATTCCCTTTCCTTCCGTCATGATAGGCACGGTCGTGCCACTTTCTTAGGCACGGTCGTGCCAAGCTGGGACTCTGATATATTTTTCCCCTTTCTTCTAAAACTGTTTCCTCCCTAACTTTCTCCTCCGAACTCCGTTTTGGACGAATAAACTATCATTTTAAAGCTCTCCTTGAGCTCTTCGAGATGAGTGAATAGTTTTGCTTGTGTGCTTGAGTTAACTGGATCCTTTGTGATCAAATGTGATAAGGGATTGGTGTTATTATTGTGGAAATTATTAAAGCACCTTAGTTGGTTATTGTTGGTTCATTTCGCTTTCTTGGTGACTACTTGGTATGGTTCCCTACTTTGGAACCTTAACTTGTTTATCCAAGCTAAATTATTATTACTTAGCATTTATTTGGAAGCCCAGCTGGCATATTTGTTGCATCGGGCGATGGGAAGGATTATAATGGCAAAGCCAAGTCCATTATAATGTTGACCATTGTTTTGCGCTTACTATACCCCCCTTTTTCAGATTGGCCTTGGAAAGAATGAGTTAGCTTCCTTTGTGAATGTATCTAGCTATCGGGCATGACTTTGTGTCATGGTCCTTGTCCTTTGTGACACTTTTATGGTTATTGGTTCCGGTACCGGGGTTTTCTCTTCGGCTTTCATGCTATGATGAAGATGATGATTTGTTGATTATTGAAGCTGCGCAGCGATCCTTTATTTGGATGTACCATTTTGGAAAACCTTGGCTATATCCTTTGTTATGTGTTTATTTCCGCTGCTATCTGTTATGTGATAAATGCTATGTGCTACGTGATATTTATTATTGCTTATTGCTTCTTGCATCATAGCATGTCATGTAGTTGCATTAGTAACTTATTGAGATTTATCTCACCCCTTTCTTTTATCTTTGTTTTTCCTTAACCCCCCCAGGTGCTAAGGATTAGTCTCGCTGATCTCGAGAAAGAGGACGTCGAGTGTGGATATATTCTTTTGGGGAAGGTTGATATAGGTTGGTTTACATTATGTAAATGTGTAACCATTTTGGGATAGTTGTACCAAACAATGATGTCACTAAGAATTGTATGTTTGTATTTTGTTGGGCATAAACTTGTGGAAGTTTATGATAGTTGTATTTGGTTTTTATCAAACTTGGTTTTGTAAAACTTTGGATCATTACCTTTTGGTATCAAATGGAATTTTTAACTTCGGTATTTGTCAGTTTTGGTTTTAGAGTCGACGTCCAGATCGCGGTCTCGGGCCCGCGGGGTCCGGGGTCGCGACAGTTGGTATCAGAGCCTATGGTTTGGCTCTAAGTATAAGTCTAGGTGGATTAGTATGACCTAGGTGGGTAGTAGTGTGCGGAGTGATTAACGGTTGATGTTTTATACAGGTACTTGTTTACAATGGTTCGTAGAAGGAGTGGTGAAGGTAGTACCGGTAATGCAAATCAGAATGATACAAGGGAAGAAGCACGTGCTATGTTTCAAGGCATGTTCGAGGCGGCCATGAAGGCCATACATGATCAAGGTCCGAGGGTAGAACAAGCACCACCCCGCTATGGATTGGAGCAATTTCTGAAGTTGAAACCGGTTGAATTCAATGGGGAACCCGATGTAAGGAAAGCTGAGTTGTGGATTGAGTCGATGGAGAAGATTTATGATCTATTTGGGTGTTCGGATGAGCACAAGGTCCGGTTCGCGGCTTATAAGCTTGTGGGAGCCGCCGAGCATTGGTGGAAAGGTGTTAAAGCTAGTTGGGATGATACTCACATGGTGTATGCGTGGGAGTTGTTTGTGCGCAAATTCAAGGAACATTTCATTCCGGTTGTTGATCAAAACCGAAAGGAGATCGAGCTACTCAACTTCCAGCAAGGATTGTTGTCTATAGCACAATACTCGGCTAAGTTCATAGAATTAGCCCGGTATTGAGACTATTTGGTGAGGACCGAGGAATTAAAGGCTATGAGATTCATTCAGGGATTGAAGACCTCCATCCGTACTCAACTTATTGCTCAACGAATTGTGACATTCCAAGATGCGATGGACCGAGCCTATTTGATTGAGCAAGATATCGGGGAGCACAAAAGGAAAACCGAGGTTATGGGTACGGGTAAACTGAGTAAGCAAGGAGCTCAAGGCAAGCCACAACACCGTTTCAACAACCGAGGTAACCCGGGAGCATCATCTCAGTTTAAGGGGCAAACCACACCGAGGAATCCGAGCACTACTCCGGGGATTCAGATTAGGAAGCCTTGTACCTTTTGTCAAAAGGTAGGCCATGCGGAGGATAGGTGTTGGAAAAAGCAAGGCAAGTGTACCAATTGTGGTGAAATGGGGCACTTTGCGAGAGATTGCTCGAGGCACCGAGGTCAGTCATCCGGGTGAGGGGTTGGTACTAATCAGGGTCAGAAAAGGGATGCCGCTGGGAAGCCCAAAGTTCAAGGGAAGGTTTATGCCATGAATCAACAACAAGCTACCGATGATCCATCCGTTATTCGAGGTATTATTTCTGTGTCTAATGTGAGCGCACGAGCGTTAGTAGATCCAGGATCATCTCATTCATACATTTCTGTGCAATTTGCTTCCATGTTAAATGCTGCATTCGAGTCTTTACCGTACGTGCTAGAGGTGTCGACCCCTATAGGAGAATGCTTGATTTCTGATCGAGTCTTTCGTGCTTGTGATGTGGTTATTTGTGGTCGAGTCCTTTGTGCGGATTTGGTAGTTCTTCCTATCCAAGACTTTGATGTCATTTTGGGTATGGATTGGTTGAGCAAGTTTCATGCTTCTGTTGATTGCCGTAAGAAAACTGTTACTTTATCTATTCCCGATGTGCCTAAATTTGTGTTTGAGGCTAGTCCTCTGAGTATAAAGGTTCGCTTAATTTCTTACTTGAAAGCGAGAAAATTGTTGCATAGTGGTTGTGAGGGGTATTTGGCTAGTGTTCTTGATACTAGGAAAGAATCCCCTAGTTTTGATAGTGTTCGGGTAGTTCGGGAATTTCCCGATGTTTTCTCTACCGAGTATGATATGCCTCCCGATCGCGAGATTGAGTTTTGTATAGACCTTTTGCCGGGTACGGCTTCGATTTCGAAAGCACCTTATAGATTGGCTCCCGCAGAGTTGAAGGAATTAAAGGTTCAATTGCAAGAGTTGCTGGATCGAGGGTTCATCCGCCCTAGTGTTTCCCCGTGGGGAGCGCCGGTTTTGTTTGTGCGGAAGAAAGATGGTTCGTTGAGATTGTGCATCGATTACCGGAAGTTGAATCAGGTTACGGTGAAGAACAAGTATCCTCTACCGCACATCGATGATTTATTTGATCAGCTTCAAGGGTCCGTGGTTTTCTCTAAACTTGATTTGAGGAGTGGGTACCATCAGTTAAAGGTTCGATTGGAGGATATCCCGAAGACTGCTTTTCGCACTCGCTACGGTCATTATGAGTTCTTGGTTATGCCGTTTGGGTTGACGAACGCGCCGGCCGTGTTTATGGATTTGATGAACCGAGTTTTCCACCCCTATCTTGATTCGTTCGTGGTGGTCTTCATCGACGACATTCTTGTTTATTCAAAATCTCGAGAGGAGCATGAACAACACTTGAGGACAGTTTTATCCGTTCTTGCCAGGGAGAAATTATTTGCGAAGTTCAGTAAATACGAATTTTGGCTCGAGAAGGTGTCATTTCTGGGTCATGTGATTTCTAAAGATGGGATTTCGGTGGATCCTTCAAAGATTGAAGCCATAGTAGATTGGAAGAGACCTGAATCAGTGACAGAAATTAGAAGCTTTCTTGGTTTAGCCGGTTATTACCGAAGATTTATTGAAGGGTTTTCGAGGATTGCTACTCCGATGACTCAGTTGACCCGGAAGAATGTTCCGTTTGTGTGGACCGAGAAATGTGACAAGAGTTTCGAGGAATTGAAGAAGAGGTTGACTACCGCACCGATCTTGACTTTGCCTAATGGGAGCGATGGCCTAGTGATTTACAGTGATGCTTCGAAAGAGGGTTTGGGTTGTGTGTTGATGCAGAATGGGAAAGTAATTGCGTATGCTTCGAGGAAGTTGACCCCTAGTGAACAGAATTACCCGACTCATGATATGGAGTTAGCGGCTATAGTCTTTGCGTTGCACAAATGGAAGCACTACCTTTATGGGGCGAAGTTTGAAATTTTTACGGATCGCAAGAGTTTGAAGTACCAATTCTCTCAGAAGGAATTGAATAACCGACAGCGCCGATGGATGGAACTATTGAAGGATTATGAGTGCACGATTTCTTATCATCCGGGGAAGGCGAATGTGGTAGCCGATGCGATTAGTAGGAAATCTTATGTGGCTTCGATGATGGTCCGTGAATGGAAAATGCTTGAGGATGTGCGAGATTGGTCTCCTCGTGAATCGAGACATGAGGCTATTTTTGCGAATATTAGGGTATCTCCGACCCTAATTCAGAGGATAAAGGAAGCTCAGAAAGAAGATCCCGAGTTGGTGAAGATAATGGGTAAATTGAAGGAAAAGAACTTCGAGGATTTTTCATTGAGTTCGAGTGGAGTGTTGACTTTCCGTGGTCGTTTGTGTGTCCCGGATGTTGATGGAATTAAACAGAGAGTCCTTGATGAGGGCCACAAATCGAGGTATACTATTCATCCGGGTAGTACGAAGATGTATCAGGATTTGAAGCAACAATTTTGGTGGATTAATATGAAAAGGGAAATAGCCGAGTACGTTTCGAAGTGTTTAACGTGTCAGCAGGTCAAAGCCGAGCATCAGAGACCCGCGGGACTACTTCAGCCATTAGAGATTCCCGAGTGGAAATGGGAGCATGTGACTATGGATTTCGTTACGGGACTACCTCGTACCCGTAGGAAGTATGACAGTGTTTGGGTAATAGTGGATAGATTGACCAAGAGTGCCCATTTCTTGCCTATTGACATCAGATATTCGATGGAGAAGCTTGCGACCCTTTACATTGATGAGATTGTTAGATTGCATGGGGTTCCGGTTAGCATCGTGTCAGATCGAGACCCGAGGTATACTTCTAGATTCTGGAAGGCATTTCAAGAAGCTATGGGTACAGATTTGCGATTCAGCACAGCTTTTCATCCCAGACCGACGGTCAATCCGAGAGGACTTGTTCGATAGACTTTTTTGATTCTTGGGATTCGCACCTACCGTTAGTGGAATTCTCTTAAAACAACAGTTATCAGGCTAGTATCGAGATGGCACCGTATGAGGCCTTGTATGGAAGAAAGTGTAGATCGCCTATTTGTTGGGATGAGGTTGGTGAAGCGAAGATTGTGGGTATTGATTTTCTTCGGAATTCGGTTGAGAAAGTCAAAGTTATCCGGGATAGATTGAAGACAGCCCAGAGTCGACATAAGAGCTACGCAGATAACCGAAGGCGAGATCTTAGTTTTCAGACCGGTGATTTGGTGTTCTTGAAAGTATCTCCAAAGGTGGGTATTCGTAGGTTTGGGAAGAAAGGTAAATTGGCTCCAAGGTTTATTGGCCCGTTTGAGATTTTGGGAAAGGTTGGACTTCTTGCGTATCGACTCGCGTTACCGTCATCTTTGGACCGGTTGCATAACGTTTTTCACGTTTCTATGCTTCGGAAGTATGTTCGTGATCCATCTCACGTATTACCGAGTGTACCGGAGGATATTGAGCCCGATATGACTTATGAGGAACGACCGGTTCGGATTTTAGATACCAAAGTCCAAGAGTTGAGGAGCAAGAGCATCGCGTTGGTTCGAGTTCTTTGGAGGAATCATAATATCGAGGAGTCGACGTGGGAGCTTCGTGACGAGATAGAGAGGAAATTTCCGTGGCTTTTTGTTTGAGGTGAGTCTCGTTAAAATTCGGGTCGAATTTTCTTTAAGGGGGAGTGAATGTCACGACCCGAAATCTAGGCTCTATTTTATTAGTAATTAAATGATTATTATTTAATTATTTGCTTATTTATTTATTTAAATTATTATTTATTTAAATAATTATGTGTGCAATTTATGTGTTATAATATTTATGCCTAGCATTTTATTCGAGTTATTTGGGCTAGTGTGGAAGTGTTGAGTCTTAATTGTTAGTCGGGAGTGTAAATAATTGTGTTAGTAGTTGGGGAAGGGGCCAGAGTGTAACATTTTGAATAATTCTTCATCTACTCCCTCCCTACTCCCCTCTCCTCCCTCACTCCTCACCATCACTTTCCAGCCATCTCCCTCTCTCTCTAGCAATTGTGGTAAGTTTTTCTTTCTCTCCTTCTCTCTTCATTTTCTTCATCTTCCTCTTGTAATCTCTCATTTCTTAAAACATGAACCTTGTTTAGATCGTCGATAGGATCGCGTAGAACCAAAAAGAATTGAATTCCGTCAACTTTGAGATTTATCAAGTAAGTTACTTTTCCCCCATTTTGATGCTAAAATGTTCATATCATGTTTAGATAATGTTTGATGTGTTATATTTGAAGTTTGGTTGAGTTTTGAATTTGTTTGGAATTTATTTGAATATTTGGTTAAAAATGGTGAATATGTGAATGTGGGTTTAAATCTTGTTTTGAGTTGTTAGGTGGTGTTGTTTAGGTTCCCTTGATGTTTAGATGTGGTTTTAGTACCTTGGAATCTAGTTTGAAAGATTTGATTTTGAGCATTTAGTGAAGGTTGTGTTTTGGTTCGAAATTGGTAAACCCAGGAAGAATCTGGGCATTGTTCTTCTGGCACGGTCGTGCTCCTTTATTTGGCACGGTCGCGCAACATTCACTTTCCGCCCGTCATGATCGGCACGGTCGTGCCACTTTCTTAGGCACGGTCGCGCCAAAATTCCCTTTCCTTCCGTCATGATAGGCACGGTCGTGCCACTTTCTTAGGCACGGTCGTGCCAAGCTGGGACTCTGATATATTTTTCTCTTTTCTTCTAAAACTGTTTCCTCCCTAACTTTCTCCTCCGAACTCCGTTTTGGACGAATAAACTATCATTTTAAAGCTCTCCTTGAGCTCTTCGAGATGAGTGAATAGTTTTGCTTGTGTGCTTGAGTTAACTGGATCCTTTGTGATCAAATGTGATAAGGGATTGGTGTTATTATTGTGGAAATTATTAAAGAACCTTAATTGGTTATTGTTGGTTCATTTCGCTTTCTTGGTGACTACTTGGTATGGTTCCCTACTTTGGAACCTTAAGTTATTTATCCATGCTAAATTATAATGGCAAAGCCAAGTCCATTATAATGTTGACCATTGTTTTGCCCTTACTATACCCCCCTTTTCCAGATTGGCCTTGGAAAGGATGAGTTAGCTTCCTTTGTGAATGTATCTAGCTATCGGTCATGACTTTGTGTCATGGTCCTTTCCCTTTGTGACACTTTTATGGTTATTGGTTCTGGTACCGGGGTTTTCTCTTCGGCTTTCATGCTATGATGAAGATGATGATTTGTTGATTATTGAAGCTGCGCAGCGATCCTTTATTTGGATGTACCAGTTTGGAAAACCTTGGCTATATCCTTTGTTATGTGTTTATTTCCGCTGCTATCTGTTATGTGATAAATGCTATGTGCTACGTGATATTTATTATTGCTTATTGCTTCTTGCATCATAGCATGTCATGTAGTTGCATTAGTAACTTATTGAGATTTATCTCACCCCCTTTCTTTTATCTTTGTTTTTCCTTAACCCCCCCCCCCTAGGTGCTAAGGATTAGTCTCGCTGATCACGAGAAAGAGGACATCGAGTGTGGATATATTCTTTTGGGGAAGGTTGATATAGGTTGGTTTACATTATGTAAATGTGTAACCATTTTGGGATAGTTGTACCAAACAATGACGTCACTAAGAATTGTATGTTTGTATTTTGTTGGGCATAAACTTGTGGAAGTTTATGATAGTTGTATTTGGTTTTTATCAAACTTGGTTTTGTAAAACTTTGGATCATTACCTTTTGGTATCAAATGGAATTTTTAACTTCGGTATTTGTCAGTTTTGGTTTTAGAGTCGACGTCCAGATCGCGGTCTCGGGCCCGCGGGGTCCGGGGTCGCGACAGAGAAAGGGTAGAAACGGCAACAATAAAGTTAAGGTTACCTTTCTGATTTATCACAAAGAGTTGGGATAAATCTTTGACACGATTTGGGTAAGGCGGAGCACACACGTGTCAGAGAGGAGGTGTGACTGATTGTACCTTTGATTTGACTAAGCTTACGTCATGTGTCAGAGAATCCTTATTCATTTGAATTGAGATCTACCGATGAATTTTGAATTTTGAATTTTGACAAATCGGCAAGACATGGTTCGGCAAGTTGTTGATCAGCAAGATATTTACCGGCATGATGTTTGTCGGCAAGATAATTTTTGATCTGCTGATTTTATCGGCAGACTAACACAAGTAGCAAAGTCAGCACAATTTTAACCATAATAATCTATCATACCTAGTTCACCTCTGAGGAATTCAAATCTTTTCTGATCTAAGGGTTTTGTCAGTATGTCTGCTCTTTGGTAGTCGGTATGAACTTTGAGCAGCACCACGTTTCCCTTTTCAACATGTTCCTTCAGAAAGTGATACTTGATGTCTATGTGCTTGGTTTTGGAATGCATGACCGGATTGTTGGAAACTGAGATGGCAGATTGATTGTCACAATAGATGGGACAAACTTGAGATGGAACTTCATAGTCAACAAGCTGCTGCTTCATCCAAAGGATCTGTGAACAGCAACTGCCGGCAGCTATGTACTCAGCTTCAGTAGTAGAAGTGGAAATTGATGCTTGCTTCTTACAGGACCAAGACACCAATCTATCACCAAGAAATTGGCAAGTTCCACTAGTACTTTTTCTGGTCACCCTACAGGCTGCAAAGTCTGCATCTGAATAACCTATTAGATTAAAAGATGAATCTCTAGCATACCATAATCCAAGGTTAGCAGTGCCACATATATATTTAATGATATGTTTAATAGCTTGCAGATGGGATTCCCTAGGGTCAGCTTGAAACCTGGCACAAACACAAACAGCAAACATAATATCTGATCTAGTGGCAGTAAGATAGAGGAGTGAGCCGATCATACCTCGGTAGAGTGTCATATCTACTTTCTTACCAGACTCATCCTTATCTAAGTGAATGTTAGTGCCCATAGGTGTGCTTTGAGAGTGAGCATTGTCAAAGCCAAACTTCTTGATTAATTCTTTTGCATACTTGGATTGACTGATGAATATTCCCTCATTGGATTGCTTGACTTGAAGTCCAAGGAAATATGTTAGTTCACCCATCATGCTCATCTCGAACTTGCTCTGCATTAGCTTCTCAAATCTCTTGCAAAGTGATTCATTAGTAGAACCAAAAATAATATCATCGACATATATTTGAACAAACAATGAATGACCCTTGTGCTTGGCAACAAATAAAGTAGTATCAATTTTACCTCGAGTGAAACCTAAGCCATCACTAAGTAAGAACTTAGAAAGGGTTTCATACCATGCCCTTGGAGCTTGCTTTAGGCCGTAGAGAGCTTTCTTCAATCAGTAGACATGATTAGGCTTCTTGGAGTCCTCGAAACCAGGTGGTTGTTCAACATACACAAGTTCTTGGAGTTCTCCATTTAGGAACGCACTTTTCACATCCATTTGATATAACTTGAATTCTTTGAAGGCAGCATAGGCTAAGAAAAGTCTTATAGCTTCCAATCTTGCAACCGGAGTGAATGTCTCGTCGTAGTCAATTACTTCTTCTTGTCGGTAGCCTTTAGCAACTAACCTTGCTTTGTTTCTAATAATATTCCCAGCTTCATCAACTTTATTCCTGTAGACCCATTTTGTACTGATCACTTGTTGAGATGATGGTCTTGGCACTAGTTCCCACACATTGCATCTTTCAAACTGATTTAGCTCCTCCTGCATAGCTTCCACCCAGCCAGGATCAGCAAGAGCTTCTTCAGTCTTCTTTGGTTCTATATTGGAAACCATAGCAGATGAGAAGAGACTCTCGGCGAATGCTCTACTAAGGTTTCTTGTCAATCTTGGTCCAAAGACATCACCAATCACATTTTCTAATGGATGATCACGAGCTGTTCTAACTTCTCTCGGCACATCTTGTCTGACTGTATCTTGTTGGAGTGATTTTAGAGGAGGATCAAGATCAGCAGATGGAGAAGGAAAATTAGAGTTCTGGGTGTGAGGTGGATTAGATTGAGAGCTTGTTGGGAAGGGTCTTATAACAGAAATTGGTTGAGGGCTAGATCTGTCTTCAGGATGATCAGCAGAATTTCCATCGGCAAATGGATTATGAAAGTTATCGGTAAGATCATGTTCTGCCGATGATGGGAAGTAATGAGTATCTGCTGGTTCTTCTACTGAAATGGCTGGATCAGCAGCTGGTACTTGACCTGCAGGGTTAGAATTACTGGATTCACCTGTCTCATGAGCACTGGAAGCATTAGTACTATTTGGAGCCTTGTCAGACTCTAATAAATCAAATTCATCAAAGGTTACATGAACAGATTCAACAATTTTCAAAAGTTTCTTATTAAACTCGAAAGGCCTTACTGTGTTTAGCGTATCCAACAAAGATTCCTTCATCAGCTTTCTCATCAAATTTACCTCTGTGCTCTTTACCATTGTAAAGCACGTAACATTTGCAGCCGAATATTTTGAAGAATCTAATGTTGGGAGTTCTGCCTCTCCAGAGTTCATAAGGAGTCTTGTTATGGAATTTGTTGATGAGAGATCTGTTCTGAGTGAAGCAGGCGGTATTGATGGCTTCAGCCCAAAAATATTTCGGCAGCCTTGCTTCAGCAATCATGGTCTTACCAGCTTCAATGAGAGTTCTGTTCTTTCTCTCAACGACACCATTTTGTTGTGGTGTACCGGCAGCTGAGAAGTTGTGGTCTATGCCATGATCATCACAGTACTGAGCAATACCATTGTTCTTGAATTCAGTGCCGTTCTCTGATCTCTGTTGGTAGTGGTGCCCTAGGCACGTTTAATAAACGTTGTAATTGTTATCATTTATTTCATATCAATAAAGAGATGTTTTGATTATTATTGATGTTCATGTTTACTTGTAATAATCTCCGTCCCTAGTACTTGTTAAGCACTAGTATAAAGGCTAAATGATCATGCGATGATCATGTTAGATTTATGGGTACTTGTTTGGAACAAGATACTGGACATGACCCGCTGTATGAGATTTATGTCATGGTCCATGTCAAACATATATCTCATATTAGTTATGTCATTTGAATCCTTAGACATGAAGTTATTATAGTCTTCCACTTGATGAACATTATGTTTGACATATTCAAACGCTACCTTTAACCGGGAAGTTATAAAGGGTATGATTGGCATAATCGGATTCACGTAGGGAAGAATAATAAGCTAAATGAATTTGTCCCTCCTCGGAGAGATGTCAAGCTTGGGGCCACTCGTAGGAATGATGTTGATGAAATGTTCGGCCGGACTCAAATGGATTGATTGGATCAATAGCATTTGAATTATCAACATATTCGGAATCGAGAAAGTATTGAACAAAACAAGTTGACTGCTTGACCATGACTTGTGTTCAATGACATCGTGGACAAAGGGATTGTGACATATTCTAAAGGAATGCGAACTTGTATCTAGTTATACTATTTGGGTAGGTATGACGGTTTGCTAGAACCTAATCATATCTTATGGGATCATGTTTGAGCTCATTGCCAACTTAGTATAATCCTAGAGGGTCACACACAATAGAACGAATCTTTAAAAGGACTACATTGGAATTTTGGAAATTCTGGACTTTCTGAGAAGTGGGCGGCCGCACATAATGGATTGGGCGGCCGCACACTCATCTCAGTTTTTGTACCAGTTTTGTTTCAGAATATTGTGCGACCGCACAGATGGTTTTGGGCGGCCGCACAGTGATGTCGGGTGGCAGATTCCTAATTTGATTAGGAAACGAATTTTGGACAGATTTTGACACAAGTTTCCTATTTGGAATAGGTCATACTTGTGTATAAAAGATCAAATTCGGCCAGCACTCAAAGGCAATGATTTTGTGAGTCTCAAAGAGTTTGAGAGAGGGTTTATTTTGTTCCAAGACATTCTTGGTTGAGGAACAAAATAATACACAAAATAAATTCCATATAGTTCTTTTGATTGTGAAAAGTGTTTCACAATTTGGTCTAGCAACCAAGATCAAAGAAGCTCCTTTGATATTCGTTCGAAGTGTGGATACCGCTAGAGGGTGAAAGTCATCATCTTCAAAGTTCGTGTTCAAGCCTTGTGATCGTGATCAAGTCTTCAAGTTTCTCCACAAAAGACCAAGAGAATTTGATAGCCATCAAGGGTTAGTTTATTCCTTATTCTTATGTTGTATTTGATTTAATCATATGAACGGATCCATGGCTTTGTGTTTCAAAATTTTAAATGCTAAATTCCGCTGCGCATGTTTGATCGAAACCCAACAGTGGTATCAGAGCCCCGTTCATGTTGATTATTTCAATACCTAGATCATGTTATGTGTATATAAATTGTTTATGTGCCTTGCATGATTTGAATATTGGAATATGTGATGTTTATGTGTTATGTGATTTTATGTGGTTTATTGTTTTGCAACTTTAATCGCACGATTCAATCGCAATAAATAAATTATGGTGGATTCATAATTGTTGATTATTAATTTTTGATTGGATCAAAGATTTAATAATCGGGGAAAAACGATTTTGAGACAAATTTTCGAACTTCAAAATTCTCTACATTCTGATCATCTTGGGCGACCGCACAAAATCACTTGGGCGACCGCACATGTTTGGGCGACCGCACAGTGAGTTTTGGGCGGCCGCACATAAGGATCAGATTGTCTGATTTTGGTTAAAAATCAGAATTTGGAATTTTCGAGAGGTTCAACAAAACCAGTAACAGAACCAGACCAGACTTGCTGATCTGGAATGGGTTTTGGGTAGTTGGTTTGTGTGTGGATCCTGGGGTTTGATCTTCCTATTTGTTTTAGTCTTGTGATTCCTAGATTGGTTCAAGGTTTGGATGGCTAATCTGCGTTCATCGAGATTGTGTTTCCCAAACTTGATCGCAATCAAAGTTTCAAAGATAAAACGAAGTTAGAATTATGAAGAGTTCATAATTGCTAAAATTGAGAAACAAAGTTCTTGATTCAATGATTGGAGATCCATGTGGAATTGTGAATGCAATTGGCCTACGTTCATCGAGACCATCTATTGCTTAGTTTCGGCCACATGGACTACTTTCTTGGTTTCTTGAATTAGTGCGGGATTGTGGTTGCCTAATGGCTTAGTTCGACCGCACTTCTTGTTGTCTTGATTTGGAAATAATAACCAAAGTTGAAATAGTCTCATCCTCATAATTATAGAGAAACTAATGACACATAAATACCATGCTTAAATTAATGGAGATTAATTTAGTGGCTAAACTTGATGTGTAACATGTTTATATCATGTGCTCATAAATGTGTTATATGCTATATGTGATGAACCTTCAAAGAAAGTTTTAAGTCTATTATTGCCATGCCATGATTAAAACACTTGTTAGTACATGAGTGATTTTAATGTAGACTCGCCCTAGCGAGGTGCATTAAATTTGTTTATGTATGAGCAAGATAGATAGTGTGGGCACGCCCTAGCGGGACACATTAACTGTGCGTTTAAAATGGTTAGACTTAATTGGGCGTCAAAACAGTTTTGGGCCTAGGCAAAGATGAGGTTTAACATGCTTTTTGAAATTGGATTTCTTAAAGAATCTCATAAAAGGAACTAAGAGTCATATGAGATATGATTGACAAGAGTTGTCTACCTAATTAATTTGATTTTGTGTAATCCGCCTTAGCGGACTTAAAATTAAATTAAAGTTGGATCTTAACCCATTTGAATTATATTATACATTGGATGTATATGAAGGTTATATAATTTAGTGGGAGTATTTTGTTTGAAAAATACATTATTTATCTCTTTAATGAAAACCGGTACTTATTAAATTTTGGAATTTTTTTGCATATTTGTAGATAATGACTAATAACACTCAATCAATGTCGTTGCGATCGATCCTTGAGAAGGATAAGCTCGAAGAGAATGGTACCAACTTTATGGATTGGATCCGTAGCATAAGAATCGTTCTTAGGCAAGAAGATAAGTTGTACATTCTCGATGGGCCTCTCCCCGCTGAACCACCGCCTACTGCCCCTAGGGTAGAAAGAGACAATTACAAGAAACATCGTAATGATTCTAGAGATGTAAGTTGTCTCATGCTTGCTGCTATGTGTTCAAAACTCCAACAAAGTTTGGAACATTTGGAAGCCTATGAGATAGGCGTGGAGTTGAGAACCATGTTTCAAGAGCAAGCTAGGCAAGAGAGGTACAAGACCATTGTTGCATTCACTACTAGTAAAATGAATGAAGGGCAACAAGTGAGTCCTCACTTTCTTAAAATGAAAGGTTATGTAGAGCACCTTGAGAAACTTGGCTATCCAATCCCATTGGAGCTAGCCACGGATCTCATTCTTAATTCATTGCCTAAAAGTTATAATCAGTTTGTAATGAATTATAACATGCATGGAATGGATAAGAATCTCTCTGAGTTGCATGGGATGCTCAAAACTGCAGAGATGAAAATTGTGGAGAAAGGTTCTCCCGTGCTCTTGGTTCATGACGGGAAGAAGGCTAGTGCCAAAGGAAAGGGTAAGGCAAGAGTTGTCAAACCCAAGATAAGCAAGGCAAAGGTTGCCAAGGCTTCTGAGGCAAAACCTGATTCACAAAAGGATGCAATCTGTTTCCATTGTCAAGAAATTGGTCATTGGAAACGTAATTGCAAGGCTTTCTTGGAAGAGCAAAAGAAGAAGAAGAGCAGCAAGGCTGCGTCGACTTCAGGTATCTATATGATAGATATTCTCCTTTCTACCACTGATTCTTGGGTATTGGATACCGGATGTGGTTCTCACATTTGTCTAAATGTGCAGGGACTAAAGAATAGGAGACTGCTTAAAGAAGGTGAAGTAGATCTACGTGTGGGGAATGGAGCAAGAGTTGCTGCATTAGCCGTAGGGACTTATGAAGTCACTTTACCTTCCGGATTAATTCTTGTTTTGAACAATTGTTATTATGTTCCGGATTTAAGCAGAAATATTATTTCAATTTCTTGTTTGGATAATGAAGGTTTTAAGTTTCTTATTGAGAATAAGAAATTTTCTATTTATTTAAATGATGTGCTTTATGGTATTGCTAATTCACTTAATGGCCTTTATATCTTGGATGTCAAGAATGAAAATAATGTCTATCATGTAAATAAGAAATCTAAACCTAATGATGTAAATCATACTTATTTGTGGCATTGCCGTCTTGGTCATATTAATGAGAAGCGTATCTCAAAACTCCATGGGGACGGACTTTTGGGTTCATGTGACTTAGAGTCATATGACACTTGTGAGTCGTGTCTTCTTGGAAAAATGACTAAGACACCTTTTACCAAGTTGGGTGAAAGGGCAAGCGACTTATTGGGGTTGATACATTCCGATGTATGCGGACCATTAAGTAGCAATGCTAGGGGAGGATTTCAATACTTCATAACCTTCACTGATGATTATAGTAGATTTGGGTATGTTTACCTAATGAAACATAAAAGTGAAGCATTTGAGATATTTAGAATATTTCAAAATGAAGTAGAAAAACAACTTGGCAAAAGTATAAAGACACTTCGATCAGATCGAGGTGGTGAATACTTAAGTCAAGAATTTGACGATCATCTAAAGAATTGTGGAATAGTTTCACAATTGACTCCGCCCGGAACACCACAATGGAATGGTGTGTCTGAGAGGAGAAATCGGACTTTGTTAGATATAGTTCGATCAATGATGAGTCAAGTTGATCTTCCAATATCCTTTTGGGGTTACGCCCTAGAAACCGCTGCTTTCACACTAAATCAAGTTCCAACTAAATCGGTTCCAAAGACTCCATATGAGATGTGGAGTGGAAAGAAACCTAGTTTATCTTTCATGAGGATTTGGGGTTGCGAAGTTTATGTCAAGAGACTTATCTCTGACAAACTAGCACACAAATCTAATAAATGTATTTTCGTGGGATATCCTAAGGAAACTAAAGGATATTACTTTTACAACCGAGAGGACAACAAAGTGTTTGTTGCCCGAACTGGTGTCTTTCTAGAGAAAGAGTTTCTCTCCAAAGAAATCAGTGGGAGTAAAATAAATCTTGAAGAAATTCGAGACCCTGAAAATAACATTGAACCAATAGTGGAACAAGAACAAGAACCACAAGGAGTTGTGGAACCTGTTCAAAATACACAAGCATCTCGCAGATCTAGTAGGTTACGATCCGAGCCCGAGAGATATGGATTTCTCGTAACGGATAATAATGAGGTAGAAATCATTGAGAATGATGAACCATCAACCTACCAAGAGGCGATGTCTTCTCCTGATTCGGACAAGTGGCTTGGAGCCATGGAATCCGAATTGCAATCCATGCAAGACAATCAAGTTTGGAATTTGATTGATGCGCCCGAAGGTGTAAAAACCATTGGATGCAAATGGGTCTTCAAGAAGAAGACTGACATGGATGGGAAGGTGCATACTTACAAAGCTAGGCTTGTAGCGAAGGGTTATAGGCAAGTTCATGGTATTGACTATGATGAGACCTTTTCACCCGTAGCAATGATCAAGTCTATAAGAATTTTGCTTGCCATTGCCGCATATCATGACTATGAAATATGGCAGATGGACGTCAAAACCGCTTTCCTGAATGGAAAACTCCAAGAGGATGTGTATATGACACAACCAGAAGGTTTTGAACAAGATTCTAAGGTATGCAAATTGCAAAGATCCATCTATGGATTGAAGCAAGCTTCAAGGAGTTGGAATCTCCGTTTTGATGAATCGGTCAAAGAGTTTGGTTTCATCAAGAACGAAGATGAGCCTTGTGTATACAAGAAGATTAGTGGGAGCATAGTGCTATTCCTTATTTTATACGTGGATGACATATTGCTCATTGGAAACGACATTCCTACACTTCAGTCTGTGAAGACTTGGTTAGGATAGTGCTTCGCAATGAAAGATATGGGTGAAGCCGCATATATACTTGGCATTAAGATCTATAGAGATAGATCAAGGAGGCTACTTGGTTTAAGCCAAAGTACATACATTGGCAAGGTCATTAGAAGATTCCGTATGGAAAATTCTAAGAGAGGCACCTTGCCCGTGTTACATGGAGTTTCTCTAAGCAAGACTCAATGTCCTAAGACAAAAGATGAGCGTGAGAAAATGAATGATGTTCCATATGCTTCGGCAATTGGGTCCATCATGTATGCCATGATTTGTACTAGGCCGGATGTGTCTTATGCTTTGAGCATGACAAGTTGATACCAATCCGACCCTGGCGAAAATCACTGGATAGCTGTAAAAGCGATTCTTAAGTACTTGAGAAGAACTAAAGACTCGTTTTTGGTCTATGGAGGAATGGAAGATGATCTCGTTGTAAATGCTTACACGGATGCAAGCTTCCAAACTGACAAAGATGATAGCCGATCGCAATCGGGTTTTGTGTTTATGTTAAATGGTGGAGCTGTAAGCTGGAAGAGTTCCAAGCAAAGTACAACCGCTGATTCTACAACAGAAGCTGAGTATATTGCTGCATCGGATGCTGCAAAGGAAGCTGTTTGGATTAAGAAGTTCATAACTGAACTTGAAGTGGTTCCTAGTATTGCTAATCCAATAGACCTTTATTGTGATAATAATGGTGCTATTGCTCAAGCAAAGGAACCAAGAGCACATCAGAAATCCAAACACATACTTAGGCGTTTTCATATCATTCGAGAAATCGTTGATAGGGGAGACGTAAATATATGCAGAGTACCTACTGATGACAATGTTGCGGACCCGCTGACAAAGGGACTTCCACAAGCTAAACATGATGGTCATGTTAGGTCCATGGGTATTAGATACATGGGAGATTGGGCCTAGGGCAAGTGGGAGATTGTTGGTAGTGGTGCCCTAGGCACGTTTAATAAACGTTGTAATTGTTATCATTTATTTCATATCAATAAAGAGATGTTTTGATTATTATTGATGTTCATGTTTACTTGTAATAATCTCCATCCCTAGTACTTGTTAAGCACTAGTATAAAGGCTAAATGATCATGCGATGATCATGTTAGATTTATGGGTACTTGTTTGGAACAAGATACTGGACATGACCCGCTGTATGAGATTTATGTCATGGTCCATGTCAAACATATATCTCATATTAGTTATGTCATTTGAATCCTTAGACATGAAGTTATTATAGTCTTCCACTTGATGAACATTATGTTTGACATATTCAAACGCTACCTTTAACCGGGAAGTTATAAAGGGTATGATTGGCATAATCGGATTCACGTAGGGAAGAATAATAAGCTAAATGAATTTGTCCCTCCTCGGAGAGATGTCAAGCTTGGGGCCACTCGTAGGAATGATGTTGATGAAATGTTCGGCCGGACTCAAATGGATTGATTGGATCAATAGCATTTGAATTATCAACATATTCGGAATCGAGAAAGTATTGAACAAAACAAGTTGACTGCTTGACCATGACTTGTGTTCAATGACATCGTGGACAAAGGGATTGTGACATATTCTAAAGGAATGCGAACTTGTATCTAGTTATACTATTTGGGTAGGTATGACGGTTTGCTAGAACCTAATCATATCTTATGGGATCATGTTTGAGCTCATTGCCAACTTAGTATAATCCTAGAGGGTCACACACAATAGAACGAATCTTTAAAAGGACTACATTGGAATTTTGGAAATTCTGGACTTTCTGAGAAGTGGGTGGCCGCACATAATGGATTGGGCGGCCGCACACTCATCTCAGTTTTTGTACCAGTTTTGTTTCAAAATATTGTGCGACCGCACAGATGGTTTTGGGCGGCCGCACAGTGATGTCGGGTGGCAGATTCCTAGTTTGATTAGGAAACGAATTTTGGACGGATTTTGACACAAGTTTCCTATTTGGAATAGGTCATACTTGTGTATAAAAGATCAAATTCGGCCAGCACTCAAAGGCAATGATTTTGTGAGTCTCAAAGAGTTTGAGAGAGGGTTTATTTTGTTCCAAGACATTCTTGGTTGAGGAACAAAATAATACACAAAATAAATTCCATATAGTTCTTTTGATTGTGAAAAGTGTTTCACAATTTGGTCTAGCAACCAAGATCAAAGAAGCTCATTTGATATTCGTTCGAAGTGTGGATACCGCTAGAGGGTGAAAGTCATCATCTTCAAAGTTCGTGTTCAAGCCTTGTGATCGTGATCAAGTCTTCAAGTTTCTCCACAAAAGACCAAGAGAATTTGATAGCCATCAAGGGTTAGTTTATTCCTTATTCTTATGTTGTATTTGATTTAATCATATGAACGGATCCATGGCTTTGGGTTTCAAAATTTTAAATGCTAAATTCCGCTGCGCATGTTTGATCGAAACCCAACAATCTCATGCTGATGATATCGCTTTCTTTCTGAGTTTGTAGTAGTCTGAATAACTTGGTAGCAACGGCATAAGTGTCATCTTTGTGACTGAAAGTTTCCACCCAAGTATATCTAGAGAAATCATCTACTACAACCAAAGTATATCTACTTCCCCCAATACTTGCTGTAGTTGTGGGGCCAAATAGATCCATATGTAGCATTTGGAGGCACTTAGATGTTGACATGCAGGGCTTGCTTCGGAAGGATGATTTATGTTGTTTTCCAAGCTGCCAGGCCTTGCATTTCTTTGCTTGATCAGCAGACACTTGAGGCAGACCGGTAACCAGTTTTGAACCGGCAAGCTTGGATAGATATTTGAAGTTCAAGTGACTAAGTCTCTTGTGCCATAGCCATGAGTTCTCACTGATGTTCTTAGCTACATAACAAACATTAGCAACACCAGTAATAGCACTTAAGTCTACTGCATAAATTTTACCTTTTCTTTTGGCAGTGAGAAGAGTTTCATTGGAAGCAATGTCTTTCACATAGCAACTGGAAGTAGTAAATACACATTGCATTCCTTTATCACAGAATTGTGATATAGATAGAAGGTTATGTTTCAGACCATCCACAAGAGAGACCTTCTGTACAGTAACTGCACCTCTCTTTATGGTACCAATACCGATGATTTTTCCTTTGGGATTATCACCGAAAACCACAGGGGGACCTGATGCTTCTGAGATATCGGCAAGTAGATCTGCAAATCCTGTCATGTGTCTTGAGCAGCCACTATCTAGAATCCACAAATCCTTTGGCATTCTCATCCTTTTTCTCGGTCGCACAAGTTTCAGTAGAGCTACTGCTGCTGGAATCAAATCCTAACCCAGATTGGTCCTTATATGACATTTGGGTCTGTAGGATTGTTTCAACAGCAACTCTAGATTTTGTGTAAGAATCAACAATCCTTGAGAGATAATTGTTTCTTTTCACAAGATCTTCGATCTGAGCTATCAATACTGCTACTTGGCTTTTGAGATCCAGGTTTTCTTTCTTTAGAAGAACAGACTCAAGCTCATGTCCTTTGAGAATCTTAAGTTCAGACACAAGCAAGTCATTCTCTGCAGAAATTCTATTGAAATCAGCAGCCATCACTTTATGAACGCTACTCAGCTTCTCATGATCAATAAAAAGTTCATCCATTGTCTCTACCATTTCAGCTTTGGATATTTCAAGAAAGGGATCAGCTAAAATTTTGGGGGCAGAGGGAATAGGTTTAGGAGAGAAGTCAGGTAGAGAAGAGATGGGTTTAGATAAGCTTTTGGCAATGCTGGGATGCTCGGTGAATGAGAATTTTCTGGTCATTGGTAAGGGTTTAGGTTTGATAACAGTGAATTGAATAGAGTTACACTGACCATAGAGAGAGGTTCCCACTTGGTGAACTCTGTATCCATTTGGGTTCTCTGCTTTGACACTAATCTCTTTGAAGTGTGGTTGAGGTCTTCCAGTAGCTTCTTCTCTGGCTGGAGATCTTGGAGGAGATGGATCTCCGTAGACTGGAGTCGAAAATGTGGATGTATCGGCATCTTCCAAGTCTAGGGTGACAAAGCTTACATCGGCATCTTCATCTTCATCGGCATCTTCATCTGAGTCAGTTTCACACCAAACCGGCAAGGCCTTTTCTGTGCTTTCATTGGCAACAAAGCTTTGAGACTTGGGATGTCTCTTGTTGAATGACTTCCTCACATACTCAGATTTTGGTTGAGGACATTTAGAAGCAAAGTGACCAGGGTTTCTGCAGTTGAAGCAAACAAGATCACCTTTGTTGTTCTTTCCGTCGGTAGCACTTGTTGATGGTTTGTTGTAACTTGCTGGTTTTTGAAAAGTTGGTGTGAATGATTTTGGTTGCTGGTAGCTTCCTTTCTGCATCCTCTTGAAGTCTTTAAACCTTTTGTAGTTCCTAGCGAAGGCGGCAAATTCGTCTTCTTCCATAGGCTGTTCTGAGGTAGTTTCAGAGGTTTTGGAGCTGCAGGGTATAGGATGGGGATCTATAGGAGGGAATTTGTTTGAAGGGAAGGATATCTGTGACTGAGCTGATAGAGACAAATTTTTTAAATTTTTATCGAGAACGTTAAGTTTTTGCAGTTCTCTCTCATACAGAAATAGACTAGACACAAGATTCTGAATAGAAGTCTTGTTCAAGTCTCTCACTTCTCTAACAGCGGTGACCTTGGTATGATATTCATTTCCCAAAGAACTTAGAAAACGAATATTCAGGTCTTTCATAGTATAAATCTTTCCTAATGAAGCACATAAATTACTTACCTCGCAGAATCTGTCATAGGCACTCCTTAGTGATTCACCATCTTGTTTCTTGAAGGATTCAAACTCAGCAATACAATCGTAGAGTCTGTTGTCCTTTACCTGCTCATCACCTTCAAAGTATGCAAGGAGCTTGTTCCAGCATTCTTGAGCCGTGGAGCACAAGTCAATGAGTTTATATTGCTTGTCGTCCAAACCACAAGAAATAATGTGGCATGCTTTTCCATCTAGGGCAGCTGAAAGTTTGTCATCCTCAGTCCATTCCTCTCTTGGTTTCTCGACCAAGGTTTCTTCAATCTGAACATGGGTTTCTTGTTCTGTGTCACGATCAGCATGTTGTGTCAGCGGAGTGGAGGGAATAGGTCTATAGGTGGTTGAGACTTTTAAAGGAATGATTGGACCACCTTCTATGACCTTCATCAACCGATCATCGATTGAGTTCATATACTTCATCATACGAGATTTCCAGACACCAAACTCGTTGACATTCAACAACGGTATGGTAGTGATGTTAAAAGACTGCATGATTTTTCCTGCCATGGTATCGGCAATACAAGCTGCAAAGCTTGGAAATTTCTTTCAAAATTCCAAGCTCTGATACCAATTGTTAGGCCCAATTGGTAGGAAAATAGGCTACAGGGGGGGGTGAATAGCCTTTTTAAAACTTTTATAAAGAAACACTTTTAAATGCAAAGTCACTTATCAGTTTGCAAACTATTATCAGTAAGCACAGCGGGTAAAATATGACTTTGTTTTAACTCACGCAAAATCAGTGTATAAAAGATTTTCAGAGCTTAGTTTAAACACAAAGTTGTTTCTAAAAGTTCAATGCAGTTTCAAGAGATTGGTTAATGGAAATTACAATGAATCAGTAAGAACATATGCAATCTACCGGTGATAGAATTCCAACCGGCAATAATAAGGTAAGCAACAGAGACACAAGGATTTGGAGAGGTTCACAGTGTAAATACTGCTACGGCCTCTACCAAGTTTGGTCAGAACTTGGATTTGGGTTAAGATTACTATTAGATATCTCTAGTCTATTACAAGCACGGCTTTGCCGGTATACAAAGACTAAGTTCTAGAAATTTCTAATGGATCGTAAAACAATTCTGACCAAGTGTATTTGAGCGGCAAGTTCAAGAGAACTTATCTCACTCAGGTGGGTGTGTGAATAACTTAAACAACGTATTCCTTATATGATCTAGTTCGGGAATACTAACAATGTTGATTGAGTTGGTGCACAAGTGTATGTCCTATTAAATGATCTAATGATTATCTGGACACAGAATGTTTGAGTCTTTAATGAATACTCAAAAACATTCAACTCTCTTCAATGCTCTATTTTCACCAACCTTCTTCAATGCTCCAAGTCCACTATTTATAAGAGGAGTAAATGTCTTGAGTCTTGTAGAAGAAGGCTTGGAATTTGAATATCCAGCTGGGTAGTTGAGGAGCATTAAATGCGGTATCTTTAGCATTAATGATGAAGATATGTGGTACACGCATGCTCGCAAAAGTCTGATGGGAAAAGACCCCTTTGTCTCAACCGGTTACCTGCAAAAAGCAAGTAGAGACAGAGTATAGCTAAAAGTAGCTATGTGTCAGACGGCGCAGCAATCATTACAGGGCAGGTAAACTACTTTTAGAGAAAAAGTAAGAAAGGACAGGGACAATCAGCAAGGTTGACTTTAAGAAGAAACGATGTAACCTGAGTGACAGTACAGACTGTCTTTCTTTATCGGCAAGTTGAGAATGAAGTTGATCGGCAACTTGTTTAGCAAGATGATCGGCAACTAGTTTACTGGTCTGCGGATTTGCTTCCTCTTGCTGGTTTGCCTTGTTTGAAGAGTTGGAATACACCTGTGCTGGTCACCAAGAATCCTAAGATTACCTTATAAAGGTTCTAATAAAATTGGGGGATCCTAAGTGATAACTATGATTGGGATTAAGCAATTCTATGTCCTAAACATATATTTGAACAACATTCTGGGACTCCCGAAGAGGGCCTCACTGTCGAGGACCTCGACGCGGTCGCCGAGCTTGTACTCCCCTCTGTCGTGAATGAAATTTCCTCTATTTCCGCTTACTCCTTGGTTGCCAATATTTTGAATAATGATTTAACAAATGAAAATTTAATAACAAATGAAGTTAATCATGAATCTTTAAAAGACGTAAGCCCAGATGAAAAAGATTATTTAATTGAGTTAAGCAGGTTAGCAAAGCAGCGTGGGGAACGAAAGTTAGAGGCCTGTGAGGGAGATTTGTCTACTGTCAATCTGGGGCTGAACGAGGAGGTCAAAGAAATGAAAATTTGAAGCTTCATGAAAGGGGAAGACAGGGAACAATTGATCCGTTTGCTCAAAGAATTTGTTGATGTGTTTGCTTGGTCGTATGAAGATATGCCTGGGTTAGATTCGACAATTGTGGAGCACCGAATTCCCACCTTTCCCGACGCCAAGCCGGTTAAACAGAAACTACGCAGATGCGTTGGCTACCTTAGCCTCCATCATGGAATTCCCTACTGATATCATGGTAAAGCCGTTTGTGGTTAGCAAGAGGTCAATCCTAGCCTACTGCCTGGCAATTGACTTAGATAACGAAGAAAATGAAGAGCCATGGTACACAGATGTATGGAATGTGCTCAGGAATGGGATCTACCCTCCAGAAAAGGACAAAAGGGAAAGAATTGCAATGCGAAGATGGGCCTCACAATTTGTGATTTCCGGAGATCGATTGTACAAAAGGTATCATAACGGACCAAATTTGCTCTGTGTAGACAAGTCTGAAGCGAATAGAATCATGGATGAAGTCCATGGGGGACTGTGCGGACCCCACATGAATGGGCACATGCTTGCTAAGAAGATAGTGAGGCAAGGGTACTACTGGACTACAATGGAAAAGGATTGTGTGATGAGAGTGCGAACTTGTGATCAGTGTCAACGGTATGCTAACCTACAACATCTGCCACCGCACGTTCTCTATCAGTCAACTGCTCCTTGGCCTTTCTCCACTTGGGGAATAGATGTTGTTGGTCAAGTCAAACCGAAAGGTTCAAGCGGGCAAGAATATGTGCTCGTAGCTATCGACTACTTCACCAAATGGGTTGAGGCCGCTGCTTACAAAGTCTTGAATACCAAGAAGGTAGCCGAGTTCATCCGCACCAACATTTTCTACAGACATGGAGTCCCTGATGAGATGATCTCAGATAATGGAACTCACTTTGAAGGGGAAGTCAACCGATTGCTTGACGAATTCCGTGTGATCCGGCACAAGTCCTCCCCCTATCGACCACAAGCCAATGGAGCGGTAGAAGCGGCGAACAAAACCCTTGAGAACATCATTAGAAAGATGGCCATCACCGGAAAGGATTGGCCCGAGAAGTTGCCTTTATCTTTGTGGGGATACCGCACATCCGTCCGGACACCGACTGGGGCTACTCCTTACTCACTTGCATATGGCATGGAGGCAGTTCTCCCGATTGAGCTTGAAATCCCCTCCATGAGAGTTTTACTTGAAAACCAAGTGTCCGAGATTGATTGGCTACAAAGTCGCCATGAAGAGTTAGCATTACTCGATGAAAAGCGATTGCTGGCTTTAGAGCACAACCGCGCGTATCAACGCAGAATCACCAGGGCATTTAACAAGAAGGTCAAAGACCGTGATGTCAAAATGGGAGATCTTGTTTTACGAGAAAAGCCACCAAGCTATGTCGACCCCTGAGGGATATGGAAGTCTCCATGGTTAGGCCCCTACATTGTTAAGAAGATACAATCTGGAGGAGCCGTGTTTCTGCAAACCGAATTTGAAGAAGACCTCGTTCAGCCCTGCAACCTCAGCAAATTGAAGAAGTATTATGCATAGAGGACGCAAAGTTTGGTAATTCCTATCGAGTCAAAAAAAAAAAAAAAAAAAAAATGAGCGCAAAAGACAGCCCCACTAGAGGTAAAAACCCGAAAGGGCAGTTCTAGGTAAAAATCAGGAGGCGCGCAAGAAATTCAAGTAACTGTGTCGAACTACGCTGACCTGAGCCTGAGAAAAGTAATCCCCAGACAGAATCACTGGACCTAAGAGCCCCGAGACCAAAGCTGAGATGGTAGCATTGTCTTCAACAGTCTGAGGACCCAGCCATTCAAGATACGCCAAAGAGGGTTCATAGAATGTGTCCCCTTCGCTCCGGCGTCTGCCTCTGCCGACGTGCGCACCGTTCCTATACCAAAACTCTTTCAACAATTCGTAAATATTGGCATCCACGGGCAAATTGGCCGGGATGGGGTGGTCAGAAAAGGGAACCTCTTGGACTTGTCCAAATTGGCGGGAAATCCTTTGGCCTAGATAAAAGGTGGTAGACCGAAGCCCATCTAACCAAACGAAGGAGTGACTACACTCGTGATAATGTACCTGCTCGGGTTCCAATGCGGAGGCACCCACAGGATGTCTGCCGACCTAATCCGCCAAAAGTGTCCAACCCACTCCTTAACAGTAGTGCAGTTCTGCCTGTTTAAACCTCGCCTCGGAAGCATGGAAGGGGTATAGTCTGGATCAGACACCGGGCGAATGATTCTGAGATGCTCCTGGAGCCATATTTGCAGCAAAATAGGGCTGCCCGATGTGAAAGCGTCACCCCTGGGATAGTAACCGTCCAGCCCGTGCAAGGTTTCTGCCAAAAGGACAGTCATCACGTTACTGGCACCACCTTTGCAGGAGTCAACAATATCCACCATTCTTGAATCAATGAAACCGTCATAAGAGACGAAGAACAGTTCAGCAAAGAGGCACATGACTAAGGCAAATTCCCTGCGGTCAGAATACTCTGGGTTATGAGGGGCAGCCTCACCATAGAGCCCGGGGAAGCAAGTGATATCAAAGTGGGTCCTGTGAAGGAGCCTCCTCGAAAATCCGATATCAAATTCGAAAACCTCAGCGAGCCACCGAACAAGGGTCTTACGAGAAGTTGGCACCATAGCCCTACCACGAGTTGGGTTTCCCGTAATGGCGTAGAATTCATCAAAGGTAGGACACAACTCATCTTGGGTAAAATTAAATAAGTGAGTACCTGTCGACCAGAAGACGGATGTACCGCGGATTCTCTCCCATTGGATAGGAAGCCTCCTTAATGCAAAAAGGAGTTTGAAATGAAAGGTCTCTTCTAGCGCCACTCGCGCACTCTCTGAGTAGGAACTCACCCAATGGTTGAGTCCCTCGCGGTATTCTTCGATGCTAAGCATGGTTGGGCCGAGATGAGCCATTCGAAAAGGGAAGGAAGGTCGGGATTGCAAGGAAAGAAAGAAGGAGAAGGTGTTTGGGATGAAAAATAATGAAACTCCCCCTCCCCTTTTATAGTAGCTCGGAGAAAGGGTTCCAGCTTGCCTCCCTCGAAGGGAACACCTCCCCTTGCCTGGATAAGGCACGAATTCCAAGAAATTTCCAGAAACTGATCAGAAACCTCACCCCCCCCCCTCAGTAGCCGTACGGCTGCTAACCTCTGACCCAGCCAGAATTTTATCTTCTCCACGCTTCCCTAGGTGGATAAGCCTCCCCATGGTTTCATCAATCTGCAACCCTCTAATCCGAGTTTGGTTCATTGTTGGTCATTAATCACAAGTCAGTGTCATTTAATAAGTGAGTTAAAGCAAAAGATTAACATCCCGACTTCAAAATGAAAGAGAGCTCGTGCTCGATCAGATTTGGTCCAAATTTTGTCTAGGCGAATCATATCCGCCACTGCATACAAAGCTAACTTGCAGGTCACAACACACAAAGTCGATGTGGTCATCTCCCCGAGGCGCGAGAGACTTCAGTCAAAACTGAAACAGTGCCAATGGATCACGCGAAGCGATGGTTCACTGCTTAATAAAGCAAAAAAATCTCATCACACAACAACTCAAAAGCCGATGGTTCTAGACATAGCTCGGAGAGCAGTGTATCCTTTGATTGAATGTTTTATGAATTGTCATCTGTTATTTGGTCTTCTCTTGATATTGAGTTGTACCCCCCTTTTTTTGATTAGCGCAAAGTGCTCGATCTTTGAGTGAGTTGGTTTTCCTGAGAGGCGCGAAGCGTCCGGACCTCGATAAATCGTTATTATATCCCCTGGTAGTCTCCTGATTTTGAGATGTACCTCAACTCGGATTGCACCTTGCGTCAATCCTCGAGTAATGTTGATCTTAAGCCTTCTCTGGATTGATTGAGTTGGTTCGAGTCAGAACTACGAGTCGACTTGATTCCCATGGAGGGATACGTAGGAAGTTCACCCCGGTGAACTCAGTCGCCCGTTTTTGCAATTTGTCGGTCGAAGACCGATCCCCAGAGTCAGATGCGACTCGCCTCGATGATGAATTAGGTCATCTCCTGGATTCTGAGATGTACCCCCCGCTCCGATTGTACCTTGCGTCAATCCTTGAGTATTGTTGTTCCACCTAGGTCTTCTCGCCTGCCCGAGTTGTACCTCCCCCAAACTACGTTTGACTTGATTCCCATGGAGGGATACTGTCGCGACTCCGGACCCCGCGGGCCCGAGACCGCGAGCTGGACGTCGACTCTAAAATCCAAATCTGAGAAATACCAGAGTTAAAAATTTCATTTGATACCAAAAGGTAATGATCCAATGTTTTACAAATCCAAGTTTGAAAATAACCAATTACAACTAACATAAACTTCCACAAGTTTATGCCCAACAAAAGATAAATATACAAATCCTAATGACGTCAATGATTGGTACAATTATCCCCAAAAGGTTACACATTGATATAATGTAAACCAACCTATACAACTTTCCCCAAAAGAACGGATACACACTCGACGTCCTCTTTCTCGTGATCAGCGAGACTAATCCTTAGCACCTGGGGGGGGGTTAAGGAAAAACAAAGATAAAAGAAAAGGGGGTGAGATAAATCTCAATAAGTTACTAATGCAACTACATGACATGCTATGATGCAATAAGCAATAAACAATAATAAATATCACATAGCACATAGCATTTAGCATGTATCAGATAGCAGCGGAAAATAAACACATAACAAAGGATATAGCCAAGGTTTTCCAAACCGGAACATCCAAATAAAGGATCGCTGCGCAGCTTCAATAATCAACAAATCATCATCTTCATAAGGGCATGAAAGCCGAAGAGAAACCCCGGTACCGGAACTAATAACCAAATGAAGTGTCACAAAGGACAAGGACCATGACACAAAGTCATGCCCGCTAGCCAGATATATTCACAAAGGAACACTGACTTATCCTTTCCAAGGCCAATCTGGAGAAGGGGTAAAGTAAGGGCAAAACAATGGTCAACATTATAATGGACTTGGCTTTGCCATTATAATCCTTCCCATCGCCCGATGCAACAAATATGCCAGCTGGGCTTCTAATTAAATGCTAAGTAATAAAATACTAGCACGATAAACAACAAAGGATTCCAAAGTAGGGAATCATGCCAATTAATCACCAAGAAGATGAAATGAACAAACAATGCACAATAAAGGTGCGTCAAAGTCCCAATTAACTTTTAATGAATTTCAAACACAAACTTGATCACAAAGGACCCAATTCTATCACTAAAGTGTACCATAATGTTCACTAAGGTCAACTAGAAGGACGCCCAAGACTTAGACCAAAACACGTTCTTCAATCACACAAATTAACAAAATGTAAATTTTCAGAGGACTTTGCGGCCGCCCAAAAGGTATCGTGCGGTCGCCCAAAATCCCTCAAACCAAGAACAAAAGCTTTCAGAATGTTGTGCGGTCGCCCATGAGGTTTTGGGCGGTCGCCCAATACTCTGAATTTCTGGAAATCGGGAAGAACAACATGGTTTCTTCCATTTTTCAAACCCAAACACATTTCAACCAAAATCAAACATTCCAACTGGTATACTAATGTACCAAAATAACTCATAAGTCTAAAGAGACTCATACAACAACATTTAACAACCAAAATCAAGAATCAAACCCCAACATTCATAAATCACCATTTTTGATCAAAAACCCAAATAAATTCCAAACAAATTCAAAACTCATCCGAACTTCAAATGTAACACGTCAAACAATATCTAAACATCATATGAACATTTTAGCATTAAAATGGGGGAAAAGTAACTTACTTGCAATTTCTCAAAGTTGACGGATTTCAAATCTTTTTGATTCTACGCGATCCTAACGACGATCTAAACAATGTTCACGTTTTAAGAAATGAATAATAATGAGAGGAAGAAGGAGTAAATGAAGAGAGAAGGAAAGAGGAAGAAAACTTACCCATGGATGAGAGAGAGAGAGAGTTGTCTGGGAAGGAGAAGGATGAGTGAGGGAGGAGGTGAGGGAGGTGAGGGGAGTAGTAGGGAGGGAGTAGGAAAATTATTTTAAAAACTTACACTAAAGCCCCCTCTCTCACACTACACACACACACTACTCCATACTAACAATTAAGACTCAACACTTCTACACTAGCCCAAATAACTCAAGTAAAATGCTAGGCATAATTATTATAACACATAAATTGCACACATAAATATTTAAATAAATAATAATTTAAATAAATAATAAGCAAATAGTTAAATAAAAATCATTTAATTACTAATAAAATAGAGCCTAGATTTCGGGTCGTGACAGATACGTAGGCATTCCACCCCGGTGAACTCAGTCGCCCGTTCTCATAAATATTTTCTCATGTCGATTTTGTCCCCAGCAAAGAGACCACACATCTCAATGCAGTCCCCAGCAAAGAGACAACACATCTCAATGCTCCCCCCGAAAATTTCTTGTTTTTTAATAAACCTGAACTACGATTGGTCTGATTCTCGAAAGAGATACGTAGGTAAACCGGAAACCCGGTACCGACCATTATTTGTCACTAGTTTGATTGCTTGTTTGAGTTAGAACTACGGAGGCTTGATTCTCGAAAGAGATACGTAGGAAGTCCTACTTTGGACCCATCCGTTACACCCTAGACGAGATCGAATATCTCTTAGTGAATCGTAGAATCCCCTTTCCATTACAAGGAGATTCGACGAGGGGCTCTGTAGATACCCCGATCTCGCACCCCTTATCAAACCCTTTTTGAATGGTCTAAACCCTAAAATTGACCTGAAGCCCAGATTTGGCTATGCGGGAGCGCCGTATGCCTTATCGGTGTATCGAATGGATTAACGGACTTCAAATTCATGATCAAAGCGAAAAAACGAGTAAACAAGCATGTACTTCAATTTTTGAGCTGCGGGACCCGAAACGGGGCCCGCACCCTTAGAACTGCTCGTTATTATCCATTCTGTGCATTAAAAATATATTATTGTCATTCCTTGCTCATTAACATATTTCAGATAGATGTACGTGACCACAAAATTATTTCAAGCAACTTCCATGTTGGGACCGCGGACAACCGGGACACCGTTGTGCGCACACTCGGACAAAACTTGGACTGTTGCGGAACCAATACCGGAGCAGGAATTGTGATCATCTACGTTGAAAATTCAAGGCATAAATGATGATGACCAACCACCATCCAGCTAATGGCAGCAAGTAGATGGCCAATCAAGTAGGCCATGGTCCAATCAGAGCGCGACACGTGGCACTTTGGGAAAAGGGGACGGCAAGGTCCAGCCGTACGGATACTTTGGGAGCTCCAGACCTGCAGTTTGTTCTTCAGCAACTTGGCCACAAAAGTCTTGATTTTGATCATTCCTAGCTGCAAATGGACGGGGTAGCCACCCCCTAAACTGATCCCTAAGCCTCCCTAGAGGGCCTAAGGTCATTTCCCACCTCCCTCCTCCATATACTTACCTCCCTCATCCATTTTATCATAGAGCAACACACACACTTCATACACAACTCTCCAACTCACTCCATTCCATATTCAGCCCTTTTCGCTCTCTCCCAAGCATCCACAACCCCCTCAAATCCCAGTCATTAAACCACCACCACACCACCATATCACCACCCTAAACACTACACAAAGCAAATCTAACAACTCACTCAAACACTCTCTCAATCTAAGGCAAACACCTTAAGAAAAGCAACAAAAAAAGTCTTCCCTTGGAAGCAAAGGAAGCACACCTAGGTAATCTTTGTTCTTGTAAAGTTCATCCATGTAAAATATATATCCTTATGTGGTTTGGAAAAGGGTCTAGCCACTTGTTAGGCTAGACCCCGATTTGATGTCCAAAAGATGTAATGTTGATACTCTTGTTGTTCTTTCTCTCTAAATGATGATATCCCATGATTCAATGCTCAAATGGCTGTTGTTTTGGTGTTTTTCATATATAGATCTATGTGTATCCAAAGTTTCATGTTCATAGTATCTCATTTGAGTGGGTTTTCATGGGTGTTTTCACCCCTTTTGTAAATGTTCAGCAGACTGTCCATCTGCACCTTTCTGTCTTGTGTCTTTGTTTATGCATAGCAAATATTGTTTTTGGTCTTAGGCCACAAAAGATATTTTGTTCTAGACAAATAGAATAATACTAGCATGTAAAAATATTATTTTTACCCTGAGTGGAAGAGGTTCTTTCCATTTTTTGTTTCAACTCTGTTCTCAGATTTACATATCTCCCTTTCTGACACCAAAATTTCAGAGGTGTTTTCTGTGACTTAAACTTTCTTTATGTCCTTGAAACTTTCCACATCTAAACTTTTATATGTTATGAATAACTTTCATGTTTAGTGTTTTCCATGATTCCCCCGTTTTCATGATGAAAAAGGTGAGTCTTTTATGGATGTATGAATGTCTGTCAGATCTGGCTGTTTAAAGTTCTATCTTGCATGCCTTATTTGGACACCATAACATGCTCCTAAAATCAGAGGAAAAATCATGGTTGATACTTGATGTGTTAGGGAGTTTTCCTAACTTTCACTTTCCATATTGTGCAAGCATGAGAGCAGGTACACAAAGGAAAAGAGCGCAGCAGTCCCTAAAATCTTTGGGGACGGAGTTTGGACATTCTTTTTTATGGGATTTGTTTCCCTTTTTTTTGTTCACCATTGTACATTATAATCCCCCACCCCTTTTGTGTTTCCTTTACTGGATGTGAATGCTAAACCATTTTCAAAACCAAGTGAGAGTCCACCCAAACCGACTCTCATTTGTGAATTAAAAGCAAACATACCTAGAATAGGAAGACTCCTATGTATATTAAATCACCATTTTTGTTAGGGCATAAATCAAGGTAAAAAGGCATAAAATGAATCTAAGCGGCATGCATGCTAGAGACCATCACGGGCGAGGAGAGTGTCTAACCCCTTCTCTTCTCGTAACTTAGCCCCCGAACCCACTTTCTCTAAAAAAAAGGTTTTATCTTCGTTTTTCCTAAAATAAAATGAGGTGGCGACTCTTGACTGTTTTGATTCCATCGAGAGGAAACCATTGTGTGGGAACCGAGCGCATTTCCAAAAGCGCATTAGCACGAAAACGAACCCGAATCGCCCTCGCGGGACGATCATTTCGCGGTTCGGCCTTCGAGCGCGGGCTCTCACATTCACCATCTTGTTTCTTGAAGGATTCAAACTCAGCAATGCAACCGTAAAGTCTGTTGTCCTTCACCTGCTCATCACCTTCAAAGTATGCAAGGAGTTTGTTCCAGTATTCTTGAGCAGTGGAGCATAAGTCAATGAGTTTGTATTGCTTGTCATCCAAACCACAAGAGTTAATGTGGCATGCTTTTCCATCTAGGGCGGCTGAAAGTTTGTCGTCCTTAGTCCATTCCTCTCTTGGTTTCTCAACCAAAGTTTCTTCAATCTGAACATGGGTTTCTTGTTCAGTGTCACGGTCAGCATGTTGTGTCAGCGGCATGGAGGGAATAGGTCGGTAGGTGGTTGAGGCTTCTAAAGGAATGATTGGACCACCTTCTATGACCTTCATCAACTGGTCATTGATTGAGTTCATATAATTTATCATACGAGATTTCTAGACACCAAACTCGTTGACATTCAACAACGAAATGGTAGTGATGTTGAATGACTGCATGATTTTTCCTGCCATGGTATCGGCGAACAAGCTGCAAAGCTTGGAAATTTCTTTCAAAATTCCAAGCTCTTATACCAATTGTTAGGCCCAATTGGTAGGAAAATAGGCTAGAGGGGGGGTGAATAGCCTAATTAAAAAAATTTCAAAAAAACACTTTATATATGCAAAGTCACTTATCAGTTTGCAAACTATTATCAGTAAGCGCAGCGGAGAAGAGATGACTTAGTTTAACTCACACAAAATAGTATGAAAGGTTTTGAGAGCTTGGTTTAACACAAAGTGATTTCACAAAGTTCAATGCAGTTTCAAGAGATTGGTAAATATAAATTATAATGAATCAGTAAGAACAAGTACGATCTGCCAGTGATAGAGTTCCAACCGGCAAGGACAAAGTAAGCAACAAGGGACACAATGATTTGGAGAGGTTCACAGTATAAATACTGCTACGTCCTCTACCAAGTTTGGTCAGAACTTGGATTTGGGTTAAGAGAACTATTAGATATCCCTAGTCTATTACAAGAGCGGCTTTACCGGATACAAAGACCAAATCTAGAGATCACTAATGGATCGTGATACAAATACTGACCAAGTGTTTTTGAGCGGCAAGTCCAAAAGAACTTATCTCACTCAGGTGGGTGTGTGAATAACTCAAACAACGTATTCTTTAGAATAATCTAGTTCGGGAATACTTACAATATTGATGAGTTTGTGCACAAGTGTTTGTCCTAATAAATGATCTAATGATTAGCTGGACAGAATGTTTGAGCTCTTATGAATGCTCTAAACAATCAACTCTCTTCAATGCACTATTTTCACCAACCTTCTTCAATGCTCTAAGTCCTCTATTTATAAGAGGAGTTAATGACTTGAGTCTTGTGGAAGAAGGCTTGCAATTGAATTTCCAGCTGGGTAGTTGAGGAGCATTAAATGCGGTATCTTTGGCATTAATGGCGTAGATATGTAGTACACGCATGCTTGGAAAAGTCTGATGGGTAAAGACCCCTTTGTCTCAATCGGTTACCTGCAAAAGCAAGTAGAGATAGAGTAGAGCTAAAAATTGCTATGTGTCAAACGGCACAGTAATCATGACTGAGCAAATAAACTACTTTCTGATAAGACAGTACAGAAAGGTCAAACACAATCGGTAAAATTGACTTTAAGATAGAACGATGAAACCTGACTATCAGCAAAGTCCAGACTGTCCTTGCTGTTTGTCATGAAGTCGGCAACTTGGTTGTGAACTAAGTAGCAAGTTAATCGGCAACTTGAATGCTGGTCTGCTGATTTGATTACTGTTGTCCTCTAGCTGGTTTGCCTTGTTTTGAAGTGCTATAAAAACACCTGTGCTGGTCACAAAGAATCCTAAGGGTACCTGAGAAGGTTCTAATGAAAATTGGGGGATCCTAAGTGTTAACTATGATTGGGATTAAGCAATTCTTTGTCCTACACATATATTTGAACAACACTAGGACCTCACTAGAATAAACCAAAACTCTAGGACTATCCTGGAATTAAACTTAGAAAAATCCAGAAGCTCGCCAGGCTGAGTCGTATGGATAGTATGGGTACTAGAAGGGACCATCCGTACGGCTGGTTTCGCTGCCTTTAGTCCCTATAAATTGAGCCCTTGCTGATCATTTCAGGGGGAGAAAAATAGTTTGGAGAGCAGAAACTCTGTTGAAATACGAGCAGAAACACAATATTTGTGAAAATTGAGTAAAAGAGAGGAACATAAGCTAGAATCAAACATTGGTGAGGCCTCCTACTCCCCCGCCTCCTCTCCACTCCTTTGTTTGCTTGTTCATGTTCTTATCTATGCAATGTCTTTATATTTCTTGAACTATTATTAAATGGAACCAAGCCTTGAAATGATTCATGGTACCCTCATGCCTTACGCATGATTAAGGGTTACAAACCAAAGATTATCAAGGCTTGTTATGATTAATGCAATTTACTTTTATGTCATTTACTTTATGTCATTTACTTTCATGTCATTTTTATTAATGTCGTTTAACTTAATGTCTTTACTTTTGGCTTGGTGATCCATTGCACATTTTGAGAGAGCCATTGCACATTTATGATATTTATGTTTATGTTATGATGATCAAGTTTGGGTGGTAAAGTCTTGATCTTTACTCTTCAAACTTTGGTATAAGTCCTAATAATGTCCCTTTGGATGATAAAGACTCAATCTTTATTCATCTAAAGGTTGATTTTTTATGTTTCAAGGCTTTGTCTTGGATGAATCACCCATTTGGAGGGTTAAAGTCTCCATCTTTAACCATCCAAATGGTTGTTTTGGCTCAAATGCATAGGGATGATTGGTATACATGTTCTTGTACCACAAAGTAATCTGAAAAGATCACATTCTGTCCAGTTGCAGCAGGATGCCCTGTTTTTGCCTGCAACTGGACTGTTTCTGATAAATCTGTAAATTCCCAGGACAACCATCACTAACCGTACGGATGGTTTGTCCAGGGAATTGTTTTTTCAGTTTTAATCCCATTCTGTCAAAACTTTTGTAAATAAACCCTTTTCTGTTAACTCTTTAATTGTTTTCTATTAAAAGTCAGTTTCTCCCATTTTAAAAATACACACATACACTTGCACATTTTTATCAACAAACTTGGGGAGACTCGGTTTTTCTGAGGCGGATTGGGTAAATGATGAAAAGTTCTTCCCAAGACGTAACCTGACCTTTGAACTCACTTTCTCAAACCTTTTCCGTTAAATTGGGTTTAAAAATTAATTTAACATGGAGACTCCATTTCTTGAACATAAAGTTCCGTGTTTGATTCTCGATTAAACTTTTCCATTCCCGCGGGTATCTTACAGTGGCGACTCCGCTGGGGAATAAAGTGTTTCCAAACATCTTTTTTGAATCTTTGGGGGCACTTTTGTGTGGGTCAAACTCCCGTCCCCGTTTGTTGACTTTGTGCATGTTTTGTGTGTATTTTATGTTGCAGTTTTGATTTCTGGAAATGAAACTGTTCTGGAAACACAATAAACTTGGGCTTGATGGATCAGAAACTGGAAAACTGCAAAAAAAATAAAAAATGGGACACCTCCACTAGCCGTACGGCTTAGTTTGCCCGGGCCCACAGAATGTTTCAAATTAACAATTTCTTGCAGGGCATAAACATTCAGATGGTCCCCTTTGCTTCTGCTAGTCCAGGTTCCAATTTACAGTTGTAGACAGCCCGCCTTGGACCAGTCACCCCGATTGCACAATTGGTTTTGTGTTTCTCCCTCTTCTAAGCGTTTTCTGTTAGTTTTTGTTACTTTGGTTAAGTTCCAGAAGGACTCCGTTAAGTCCAGGGACTAAACTGAATAACAGTTCTAACTTTCTAGTCCATTCTGTCAGATTTTGCCTTTCAGAGTCGCGCGCCTCCGCCCCTTAAGGCCAGATGTGCGCGCCTTCCGCCGCCTAGGTGGGATGCGCGCGCTTCTGGGGTGCGTCAGTTACAGATTCTGCCCAAGAATCTCTCTCTTGCTCATTATACATGATTTTGCCAGGGAAAGATTTCTTGGAGACTCCGTTTGGCTCCAAAAACAGTCACTTTTCAACTATAAAAACCCCTCCAATCCATCATTGGAGGGGGACTTGGAAAATCATTACTCTCAAACCTTTTTACTCACTCCTCTCATAGACTTTTCTTGGGACTTCTTCAACAAAGCATTCAATCTCTTCTTCAAGGCTTCACAAGAGATTCTTTTTGAAGGATACTATAGGTAAAGGTCTTAAACACTTCTCCTCTCCTTCTTCTTCTTCTTCTTCTTCTTCTTCTTCTTCAAATCAAATGTGCAATCACCCAAAACCATTTGGGACATGACACCAACGGTCCTTTCATTACATTGAATTGGCCTAGGAGTCATCTCCCTACATTTCAAACTCTAAACCCCCTTTTTATCATCATTTTAATAGGAAGAACACATTTATCTTAAAAAGTGAATTACGAACAAACAAGACCGACTTTGCTAGGGTGAAATGGGTGTTTAAGTACTTCCCATTTCATAACCTAACCCCCGAACCCCTCATCCCAAAGAATCTCTATTTTCGTAAATCAAACTTAGGCTCATAAACATTAGGTTTTCTTACGTTCCTCTAAAAACGTGGGTGGCGACTCTTAAAAAAACAATTAGACATCCTAGGATAATTCACCGCTCTAGCCAAGTGGGGGTCCTCCCGGGGTATCTACAGTGGCGACTCCGCTGGGGACGCTTGAGGGTTAAACTTGTGTTTTTGTTCATAATTCACTTTTCTGGGCATTCTGGAAATTGACATGGGAAGCGCGCGCCTCGGACCTTCATGGTCCAAAGCGCGCGCGTCCCGCGTCAAAATCCAGAATCTCCCGCCTTCCATGTGTTCTTCCTATTCTTCCTACTATTCTGTGCTAACAAACATTGCAGGGGTTCCATCACACAATCAGGACCAGGGCAATCCCCTAAGTCCATAAGTTTCTGATAATCTGACAGGTGAGCCCAGAAGCGGGCGCCTCCCAGTTTCTATGCGCCAGTCGCGCGCTTCCCACAACATTATCCCGAGGCGCGCGCTTCTGGGCCAATTTCCAGGGCAACAACAGGTTTCAGTGACTGGACAGAACAGTGGGGTGTGGGCACAGTTGCCTGCATCAGGACAGAATTGAACCCTTGGACTGTTTAATTTTATGTTTTTATTTACCGGTCACACGGGTGATTCGGGAGTTGTAATTTATGTGTTTACGTGTTCTTATCTTTTCTTTTCAAAAAAAAAAAAAAAAAAAAAGTTTTGTCACGTGATAGACCTCACACCACGTGCACATTATTCCTATCAACTGCTCACTATCGAGTCGCACAAGTCCAAACCCAAACCCGTCGAGGCCCGTCCTAGAAAGTTTCAAGCTCCACTCGGCCTTGTCTCTTTCGAAGCGGTAAACCTCAGCCCGTGGCGTAGTTCATGACTACATGCCGGGGATGACCTTTGAGCCTCATATTCAAGCCGAGCACAAGCCACACAATTCTAGTTAGGGTCTAACACTCCGTGGCTCAAGTCGGTTTCCATGTACCGAGATTTCCCTAAACTAATGTCTTCAAATCATACATGCCAACTTGTTGAAACGGACGCAATAAAAATCCATCCCCAAAAGTGGTTATTTTGGACGAAAATAAAAATCCGTCCCCGCATGTATGCTTTACTACACTAATTTAGTTTAATCCCGATACAGATAGGATTCACAAACGCGATGGAATCCGATGAGTATATGGGACCGCGAGATGGTCTATATACTAGTGTGACGATTCCATTATCTTCTTAGAAACCCCAAAAGGGATCCATTCCCTCCGACTTATAAAAAAAAGAGTCTTTTTCTTATGTGGTTCGAGTCGTGTGCCCAACTGTGTGTTCTCAACCTCCTCATGGACCGAAAGTGTGAACCGAGACTGACAAGGGCTACTTCTCCAATTATAGGTCCGATTGGTACTCTCCGCATCTACAGAGATTCATCCAACAGGCTTGTCCGTGAACCGATCACTCCAACAGCTTCTACATCATCAATGGCCGGTGACTCCAACACCAACAACGCGATGACTCTCGAACAGCTTTCTGCCATGGTTCAAACACTCCAACAACAAGTCACCACTCTCAACAACGAGGCTCAAACCAAAGAAGCCTTGTGGCAAGCTCATGTCGACAGTCAAAGGGAGGCCCACGAGGCCGAGGTTGACCAACTGAAAGCCAAGCTCCTCAAACTCTCCAAGAACAAGGGGGTTAATGACAACGAGGAATCCGAGTGGACCAAGGGTTTGTTTGAAAGCCCGTATGTCAACGCCCGCACCAAAAAAGTGGGGGAACCAAGCACCGACAACAGCGACCCCAAAATGGTCGATTCCATCATGGCCTACATTGATAAAAAATTCGACGGCCTCAACATGGGAAAAGGCTCCAACACAAGCCTTTATCAGTCATCCATCCTCATGAGCACGATGGCCGCTCTTCCCGACAAATTCAAGATGCCCGACATTAGCAAGTTTAAGGGCAACTCATGCCCGATGGCCCACATCGAGACTTACATTTGGGCTATGGTTCCGAAGAAGGTCTCCCCAAAAGTTATGGCTCAATGCTTTCCTCTCACCCTCGAGGGGGCGGCCAAGGATTGGTATGAAACTCTCCCGCTCACTGTCCGTCTTAATTGGGATGCCGCTATGCTTGCCTTCAAGAATCAATATCAAGGCAACACCACTCACCGGCCCACAAGGAAAGAGCTCGAGAATACCACTCAAAGAGACAACGAGTCCTTCATTGACTTCACAAGGAGATGGAATGACAAGCTCTCTGAAATTGTTGAGAGGCCAAACACAAAAGAGCAAATGGACATCTTTCTCAAGTGTCTCAAGATCGATCTCCGCACCCACCTAAGTGGGGCTTGCTACTCCGACTTCTCCCAAATGTATGAGGCGGGGGTACGCATGGATGACTTGCTCAAGGAGATTAAGAAGGCCACTCCTACCTACCGATACAAGGCCGCCTCTAGTTCAAACAAAGAGGCTTCTGTCAATGCCGTTACTACTGACAAGGGAAATTACAAGAAGGTTCCCCCACCACAAGGCAAGCGGTTCCAAAACGACCGTGTCTACACTCCTCTCAACGGCATGACCATCACCGAGGCCTATGAAGATCTAAAGGCCAAGGGACAAATCACCCCTCTTCAAGGGTACAAGCAACCACAACCGCTCCGTGCCAATCATGCCCACCACAAATGGTGTGACTACCATCAATGCACCGGCCACCTCACCGAGGATTGCTTCTCCATCCGCAACACCATCCAAGACTCATAGACAAGAAGGAATTCATAATCCCTAATGAGGGTGGTGTCAATGTAATAGAGGTAGGAGAGTTCGAATGAACCACTCATTCGATTCCAATTGTGAATGAGGGCTCCGATGATATAAATAAACTTGATAATTCTTGTTATGTTATGACTTATGATGAGATTATGAGGGAAGTCTTAGAGAATAGGAAGAAGAAGCTACAAGGGACCGTGAACGTGCTCACTCGCAGCGGCTGAGTAACAACTAGCACAATCCCTCCCAATACTGGAGCAACCAGCACCTCTTCTCAAAGATCGCAAGCACGCGACATACCCGAAGATCCTTTGTTAACACAGCTCAAGAAGACGCAAGCCAACATATCCATCTGGGACCTTATTGCATCATCAAAGAGACACCGAGACCTCGTCATTAAGAACTTGGATGACACATCAGTCTCTCCCGACATGACTCCCGAGGACCTCACGGTAATGATAGGTCACATTCACTTCGGCAATGTCATCACTTTCGCCGACATGGACCTCCCGCCATTTGGGTCCGAACACAATGAAGCCATCTACCTCAAAGTAAGGGCAAGGGGGAGACCCATCTCAAGAGTTCTAGTAGATGGTGGTTCCGCACTCAACTTAATGCCAAGCCGAGTTATGGGCATACTGGGGCTTAAAAGCTCCGATTTACGACCCTCCGCCCAAGTCATTAGAGGGTACGACAGCACTGCCCGTACAGTCATGGGAATGTTAGAAGTTGATATCGAATTTGGAAGCATGATCATATCCGTCCCATTCCAAGTACTTGATGTCCCTGCTTCATTCAACCTACTGCTGGGCCGACCTTGGATCCACAGTCCAATGCGGTACCTTCCACTCTCCATCAATGTGTCAATATCAGAAATGGGGACGAGATAGTCACTATCATGGCCGAGAATGTCACCATCCACAGAAATGGGAGACAACCCGTTCACCAAGTCCAACACGGGATAGAAGATGCCACTCTCTCCGGCGTCAACACCATTGACAAAGAAGGGGGAAACAGACAGTGGGTCCCCAGCAATCCTAAAGTCCTCCGCATGATGAGGAACATGAATCACTTTCCCGGTCTTGGCCTGGGGAAGCATCAACAAGGGATATTACACCCCGTGGAAGTTCCTGTTGTCAAAAACAAATTTGGTCTGGGATACGAGCCTACCAAGGATGACTTGAAGTACGAGCAAGCAGTCAAGAATCAAAGGACCCAAGCTCGCAAAGAAGGTCGACGATATGAAATCCCTGACTTGAAACCCTACCGCAACACACTAAACGGTTATTTTGTTCGCCAAGGGGAGGATGTTCCGTACATGATCTTTCCCGAACCATGGGTTAACGACAAGGGCGTCAGAAAGCCCGGTCTTGAGATCTTCACCGATTGTGGAATACCGGCACTAGAAAGGGAACCTACTCCAATGTCACCCCGAGAGTGGTGGGGCAAGAAGGTGACTATAGAATCCGAGGTAGAGATTACCGTGGGGGAAGAACAATCCGATCTAGCCTCCATGTTCGAAGAATTTGCCATCATGGACGATTGTCAAGTCAACGCCATCTCCGACAACACAAAAATGGAGAGTCCATCTATTAGCAAGATTCAGCCAAGCTCAGAGCCAATCAACAACTGGTATTCAACGAAGGGTCCCTTAGTATCCGAAGACTTCTTGGTCCAAGAAATGGGTTGCATACCCCGCACATCAACGAAGGAAGAGCGGCTCACACTTACTTTCGAGTCCGATAGTGTTTCTAATGCCCTCACCCAAGAGGATATGGAGGCAATAGCCGAGCGTGTGTTTCCTTTCTTTGCTAATGAAAAATTTGATATTTCTGAGTACCCCGAGATTGCAAACATCATAAATGATGAATTAACTAATAATAAACTTAATGAACAATTTAATAACGATTCAAATTATGATGAAATAGACCACGAAAACATAACATACCTAAATGAACTAGCTCAACAGGTTCGTTGTCGTGGTGAAAATGGTCCAGGGGCTGATGAAGAATTGCATACTGTTAATCTGGGTACCGACGAAGAGCCCAAAGAAACGAAGATTGGCAGCTTCTTCAAGGGGGAAGACAAAGATAGATTGACTGCACTGCTCAAAGAGTTCGTGGATGTATTCGCATGATCGTACAAAGACATGCCGGGTTTGGACAGAAAGGTCGCAGAGCACAGAATTCCGATCAGAGAGGATGCCAAGCCAGTAAAGCAGAAGCTCAGAAAGATCAAGCCAGAATGGTCTCTACAAGTCAAAGAAGAGATTGAAAAGCTCCTTAGTGTGGGTTTCATCAAAGTCATTGAGTATCCGACTTGGCTAGCCAACATTGTGACAGTCAGAAAGGCAAACGGCAAGGTTCGAGTTTGTGTGGACTTCCGAGATTTGAACAAAGCTTCCCCGAAAGATGATTTTCCACTACCAAACATCGACATGCTCGTCGATTCAACTGCAACTATAAAGTCCGCTCATTTGTGGACGGTTTTGCCGGTTACAATCAGATTCTCATGTCCGAAGAGGATCAACACAAGATAGCTTTCACAACTCCGTGGGGGACCTTCTGCTACACAGTCATGCCGTTCGGACTAAGGAACGCTGGGGCTACCTACCAGAGGGCTGTTACGGACCTATTCCACGATATGATTCATGAAGAGATCGAGGTCTATGTAGACGATATGATCATCCATTCGAAGGGAACCAATGGTCAACATTTGATCGATCTTTGCAAATTCTTTGAAAGGCTTCGACAACACAAGATGAGACTCAATCCCGCAAAGTGCACTTTTGGGGTCATCAAAGGAAAGGTTCTTGGTTACATGGTCACTGAAAGAGGAATTGAAGCCGATCCCTCCAAAATCAAGGCAATCATTGACATGCCTCCCCCAAGGACGCAGAAAGAAATCAAAGGTTTCATGGGCAGACTTCAATACATCAGTCGGTTTGTGCACCAACTCACTTCTATGTGTGAGCCAATCTTCAAGCTACTAAAAAAGAATGTGGCTCTAGAAAGGACCGATGCATGCCAAGAAGCCTTCGACCAAGTGAAGCATTACTTGACATGCCCTCCAGTTTTGGTTCCACCACACGAAAAGAAGCCTCTCTTGCTCTATCTCACTGTCAATGATGAAGCCCTAGGGGCTATGTTAGCACAAGAACAGCGAAACTCCACAAAGGAGAATGCCATCTACTTTGTCAGCCGACAGTTTCAAGGAGCTGAAAAGAACTACTCTATCTTAGAGAAGTCTTGTGCTGCATTGGTTTGGGTTACTCAAAAGCTCAAGCATTACATGGAGACCTTCCCAATCAAGTTGGTAGCAAAAGTGGACCCGCTCCGCTACATCTTCGAGAAGCCTTTCATGTCAACAAGAATATCCAAATGGTATTTCATGCTCGTCGGCTATGATATCACTTACGTCACACTCAAATCCATCAGGGGGAAGGTGTTCAGTGATCAGCTTGCTGAATTTCCGTGTGACGAAGTGAAGGAGGAAGATGTACAGTTCCCCGACGAGCATTTAATTTGCGCTACAACAGAGGAAAATAAGTGGCAACTTTTTTTCGATGGCGCAGCCAATAAGCATGGATATGGCATAGGGATGTTACTTGTTGATCCAAAGGACATGTATACCCCAATCGCCATCCGCCTCGAATTTGAAGCCACTAACAACACAGCTGAGTACGAAGCTTGCATAGCGGGGCTCGAAGCAGCCCTCGAAAGAAATGTCACAAGTTTAGAAGTATTCGGTGATTCCTTGCTCATCATCAATCAGACATCTGGAAAATGGAAGATTCAAGACTCGACTTTGCAACAGTATGGTCAACATCTCGAGGAGTTGGTTGAACAATTTCAAGAAATCACCTTCAATTACCTGCCAAGGGACAAGAACCGCTTTGCTGATGCACTAGCCACCATCGCTTCACTGGTCGAAATACCTGAGGGTAAAATGGTGAAGCCCTTCAAAATTTCCCGACGAAACAGTCCGGCATACTACATGAGTATTGAGATCAACAAGGTCCAAGCAAACTCCCCGTGGTACGCAGATATCATGAATTTCCTAAGGATGGTACTTATCCCGAGAACAGCAATAAGAAGTCTCAAATGGCATTGCAAAGACTAGCCTCCCGATATGTACTGATTGGGGACAGAGTCTAGAAAAGGCATCACGAGGGGATCAATCTCCTATGTGCAAATGAGACCGAAGCTTAAGAAATAATGCATGAGATCCACGAAGGTGATTGTGGGCCTCACATGAATGGGTTTATGTTGGCCAAGAAGATACTCCGCATGGGTTATTATTGGGGTACCATGGAAAGAGACTGCATCGAGAAAGTCAAGAGGTGTGCCAAATGCCAATTCCATTCCAATCTACAGCACGCTCCACCCTCACAGCTTTACAATATGACCACGCCTTGGCCTTTCTCTTGTTGGGGCATAGACATCATCGGCAAAGTTCACCCCACTGGGAGCAACGGGAAATCTTTCGTCGAAGCACAGGCTTACCGAGTTCTCAACGCCAGGAAAGTGGCCGAATTCGTGAAAACCCACATCATGTGCCGATACGGCGTTCCTCATGAGATCATCTCGGACAACGGGTCTCACTTCGAGAAAGAGATGGACGCACTCCTGGTAGAATACAAGATTACTAAGCACAAGTCATCTGCATACCGCCCTCAATCAAACGGCGCGGTCGAGGCAGCTAATAAGACAATCGAGACCATTGTGAAGAAAATGGCCTCCACTGGAAGGGATTGGCCCGAAAAGTTACCTCTAGCATTATGGGGCTACCGCACGTCAATACGGACAGCGACTGGAGAAACTCCTTACACACTGGTATATGGTTCCGAAGCTGTGCTACCGATAGAGCTTGAAGTTCTGTCCCTGCGGGTCCTACTCGAGAACCAAGTCAATGAAGTCGATTGGATGCAAAGTCGATATGAACATCTAGCCCTACTCGACGAGAGAAGGCTAAGAGCGATCGAACGTACGAGGGCCTATCAACAAAGAATGGCTAGGGCTTTCAACAAAAAGGTGAAGCCCCGAAACATCAGCGTGGGAGATTTGGTCCTAAGACAACACCCTCCTAATGCCATGAACCCCCTTGGAAAATGGGGACCCCGATGGATTGGTCCGTACGTAGTCAAGAAGATACTAAGCGGCGGTGCAGTCCGACTCGTGGATTTAGACGGAGATCAGCTGCCAAAGGAAGTCAACCTCGACAAATTGAAGAGGTTTTATGTCTAATAAACGAAGACCATAAAAAAAAAAAAAAGAGCTCGCTAGGTCGAAAACCCGCAAGGGCGGCCTAGGCAAAAATTAGAGCACGTGCAAAAAAGAAGCCCGCTAGATTGAAAACCCGCAAGGGCGGTCTAGGCAAAAAACATGGTGCACACAAAAAAAAAAAAAAATGGTCTTCGTTTGTTTGAACTACGGAGACCTGAGCCTCTACACTAGAGGAACGTAGGCAACCTTCGGGTGCGGTCTAAAACATAAACAAATACCCAAATCGTTTCAAATTAACGAGATGCAATTTTTATTCATTCACTAAATCATCTTCATCATTACAATGAAAATGTCGAGCTAATAAAAGACTTAAAACATTAAATCCTAAACAAGTGGTCTATTCTAAATTGCAATCTCATGGGGTACAAAGAAATATTTAATCTTTATTCGGTTTGGGGACCCATCGCTTTTGGGGACGGCCTTTAGTCTTCTTGGAGGGAGGCGGAGCATTCTCGAGACCACCAAGACGAGTGTAGATACCCTGATCTCGCACCCCTAAAAACCCACCTTGAATCGGTCATAACCCGAAAATTGACCTAAAACCCTCGATTTGGCTGTGCGGGACAGCCGTGAGCCTTATCGGTGCATCGAATGGATAAACGGACTTCAAATTCATGATCAGAGCGAAAAAACGAGCAAATAGACAAAAAATTTATTTTTCGAGGTGCGGGACCGGAAACGGGGCCCGCAACCCCCCGAACTGCTCGCTATTATCCATTCTGTGCATTAAAAATATATTATTACCTTTCCTTGCTAATTGACATATTTCAGATATACCGGCGTGACCACAAAATTATTCCAAGCAACTTTCATGTTGGGCCCGCGGACAACCGGGACACCGGAGCGCGCACGACGGAGCGGAAAACCGGAGCCGGAAAAATGGTTATCCAAATTGGAAAATATCTCAAAATATCTTATCAACTGGTCAAGAAGAGCAAAAAATATATTATTGTCGTTCTTTGCTCATAAAAATATTTAAGATATACCGGCCTGACCAGAAAAAATATTCCGAGCAACTTTCATGTTGGACTCGCGGACAACCGGGACACCGGAGGCGCGCACAACGGAGCAGTTACGGAGCGAAAAGCCGGAGCCGGAAAGATGGTTATCCAAATTGGAAAATATCTCAAAATATCTTATCAATTGGTCAAGAAGAGGAAAAAATATATTATTGTCGTTCTTTGCTCATAAAAATATTTCAGATATACTGGCCTGACCAGAAAAATATTCCGAGCAACTTTCATGTTGGACTCGCGGACAACCGGGACACCGGAGACGCGCACAACAGAGCAGTTGCGGAGCGGGAAGCCGGAACAGAGATAAGGAAGATGACTTTAAGCCTTAGTCAAGAAGGATAGATGATGAATCCACCAATTTACAACCTCCCCCCTCCAAGTTACAACCAATTTACCACCTCCCTCCTCCTATATACACCACTCTCATCCATTTCAAAAAAAAAAAAGACACACAAAAAACAAAAAGAAAAAAAAAACCCTACCATCCTCCACTCTCATTCTTTCTCAACAAGAACACCACCACCACACCATCACCACACCACCACTCATCCACCACCACACCACCATAAAACCACCACACAAACACTAAACACAAACTCTTTCAACACAAGGCCAAAACCTTGAGAAAACAACCCAAAAAAGTTTCCCTTGGAAGCAAAGGGAGCACAACCTAGGCATCATTTCCCCCTTGTAATCATCTAAAAGGGTAAGATGTAATGTTTATGTAATTTCTTGAGGGGTTTAGCCACCTTGTTAGGCTAAACCTCCATTTTATATTCAATAATACAATATTGTTACTCTTGTTGTTCTTCTTATTAAATGATGACATATAATGATGTTTTGAGCTCTTGATCATGCTAAGCTTTTGATCTTGTGTATATATATCATGTATGTATGTGTGTCATATCTTTGTTTGTGGTGGATTCAAGAAGTTTTCCAAAGAACAAACTTGTTTTATCTTATAAACCTTGAATCTGCCATGCTTTGTTTTATCTTAGCATAGAACATAATGAAACCATATCTAAATGCTTTGGATGGTTGTTGTTTCATGTTTTTAACATGTATATATATGCATGTACAAAGTTTCATGTTCATACCTTTTCATTTGAGTTAGTTTTGATAGGTGTTTTCATGACATGAGTGAGATGCCAATAATCTGTCCATATGGTACCTTACTGCCTTGTTGCTATTTGTACTCCTAGAAAACGTGGGTTTTGGTCTTATACCACAAAATATAACTTGTTCTACACAGAACAAGGAAGAGTAACATGTAAATATCATATTTTTAGCCTCAGTGGAAGAGGAACTTTCTATTTTTTGTTTAAACTCTCTGTTCTCAGAATCAGCATGTTCTTGTTTGGACATGTAAATGTCAGAAGTGATTTGGGTGACCTAAAATTATTTTATGGACTTGAAACTCTCCAGATCATAACTTTAACATGTTAGGAACAACTTTCATGTTTTCTGTTTTCCCTGATTCCTTTGTTTTAATGATGAAAAAAGTGGATACTTTAGGGATGTATGAAATTCTGTCAGACTGGGCTGTGAAAAGAATTGCCTTGCATGCTTTGTTTGGACACCATAACATGCCCCTAAAATCAAGGGAAAAATCAGGGTATATGTTTAATGTGTTAGGAAGTTTTATTGACCTTTACTTTCCATATTGGATGAGTACAAGAACAGGTACGCAAATAAGAGTGAGCAGCAGTCCCTGAAAATGCTTGGGGACGGAGTTTTGGACATTTATTTATTTGGGAATTGTTTCCCTTTTTGTACAAAATGTAAATATTAACCCCCCACCCCTTTATGTGTTTAATTTTATGTACATAAATGATTAAAACCATTTTCAAAATCAAGTGTGAGTCCATTCAAACCGACTCTCATTTGTGAATTAAAACAAACCTTCCTAGAATAGGAAGACTCCCCATTTATTAAATCACCATTTTGTTAGGGCATAAAACCAAGGCAAAAGGCATAAAAAGAACTTACGTGGCATGCATATAGAGACCATCATGGGCGAGAAGAGTGCCTAACCCCTTCTCTTCTCGTAACTTAGCCCCCGAACCCACTTTCTCTGAAAAAGGTTTTATCTTCATTTTCCCTAAAATAAAATGAGGTGGCGAATCTTGCAATCAATCACAGCATCAAGAGGAAACCATTGTGTGAGAACCGAGCGCATTTCCAAAAGCGCATCAGCACGAGACGGGTGCAAACCGCTTTCACGGGCGGTCATTTCGTGGTGATCCGATCATCTCGGGCGCGGGCTCTCACAGTGGCGACTCTGCTGGGGATGGGGGTTGGAATTGAGACATGGTTATGAGAATGGGCGACTGAGCTCACCAAGGTAAGCTGCCTACGTATCCCTTGCGGGAATCAAATGGCGGCGTAGTACTGGGGAGGTACAACTCGGGCCCCCGAGATGACCAAGGTGGAATAACATAACTTCAACTGGGGAACGTACAACGTTGCGCAGTTCGGGGGAGGTAATCTCTGGCGCCCGAGATTACCTCCCCGAACTGCGCAACGTCGTACGTTCTCCCTTCATGATTTCCATTTCTTTGCAAAGAGAGATCAAATCTCAATGAACCCTTTACTCGGATTGTACCTTGCGTCAACCCTTGAGTCGTGTTGGTCTTAAACCTTCTCTTAATTGTTCGAGTCGGTTCTAATCAGAACTACGACTCGACTTGATTCCCACGGCGGGATACGTAGGCAGTTCACAACATTGGACTCAGTCGCCAATTCTCGCAATTTGTTGGTCAAATACCAACCCCCCAGCAAAGAGACTTCGCTTCTCAATGCAACTCCCCAGCAATGCTATGTTGTTCCACCCTGGTCTTCTCAGGCGCCCGAGATTACCTCCCCCGAACTGCGCAACGTCGTACGTTCCCCAGTTGAAGTTATGTTATTCCACCTTGGTCATCTCGGGGGCCCGAGTTGTACCTCCCCAGAACTACCCCGTGATTTGATTCCCGCAAGGGATACGTAGGCAGCTTACCTTGGTGAGCTCAGTCGCCCATTCTCATAACCATGTCTCAATGACAACCCCCATCCCCAGCAGAGTTGCCACTGTGAGAGCCCGCGCCCGAGATGATCGGATCACCACGAAATGACCGCCCGTGAAAGCGGTTCGCGCCCGTCTCGTGCTGATGCGCTTTTGGAAATGCGCTCGGTTCTCACACAATGGTTTCCTCTTGATGCTGTGATTGATTGCAAGAGTCGCCACCTCATTTTATTTTAGGGAAAATGAAGATAAAACCTTTTTCAGAGAAAGTGGGTCCGGGGGCTAAGTTACGAGAAGAGAAGGGGTTAGGCACTCTTCTCGCCCATGATGGTCTCTATATGCATGCCACGTAAGTTCTTTTTATGCCTTTTTCCTTGGTTTTATGCCCTAACAAAATGGTGATTTAATAAATGGGGAGTCTTCCTATTCTAGGAAGGTTTGTTTTAATTCACAAATGAGAGTCGGTTTGAGTGGACTCACACTTGGTTTTGAAAATGGTTTTAATCATTTATGTACATCAAATTAAATACATAAAGGGGTGGGGGATTAATATTTACATTTTGTACAAAAAGGGAAATAATTCCCAAATAAATAAATGTCCAAAACTCCGTCCCCAAGCATTTTCAGGGACTGCTGCTCACTCTTCTTTGTGTACCTGTTCTTGTACTCATCCAATATGGAAATTAAAGGTCAAGAAAACTTCCTAACACATTAAACATATACCATGATTTTTCCCTTGATTTTAGGGGCATGTTATGGTGTCCAAACAAAGCATGCAAGGCAATTCTTTTCACAGCCCAGTCTGACAGAATTTCATACATCCCTAAAGTATCCACTTTTTTCATCATGAAAACAAAGGAATCAGGGAAAACAAAAAACATGAAAGTTGTTCCTAACATGTTAAAGTTATGATCTGGAGAGTTTCAAGTCCAGAAAACAAGTTCAGGTCACCCAAATTGCTTCTGACATTTTCATGTCCAAACAAGAACATGCTGATTCTGAGAACAGAGAGTCTAAACAAAAATAGAAATAGCCTCTTCCACTGAGGCTAAAAATATGATATTTACATTTTACTCTTCCTTGTTCTGTGTAACAAGTTCTATTTTGTGGTATAAGACCAAAACCTACGTTTTCTAGGAGTACAAATAGCAACAAGGCAGTAAGGTACCATATGGACAGATTATTGGCATCTCACTCATGTCATGAAAACACCTATCAAAACTAACTCAAATGAAAAGCTATGAACATGAAACTTTGTACATGAATATATATACATGTTAACAACATGAAACAACAACTATCCAAAGCATTTAGATATGGTTTCCTGATGTTCTATGCTAAGATAAAACAAAGCATGGCAGATTCAAGGTTTATAAGATAAAACAAGTTTGTTCTTTTGGAAAACTTCTTGAATCCACCACAAACAAAGATATGACACTCATACATACATGATATATATACACAAGATCAAAATCTTAGCATGATCAAGAGCTCAAAACATCATTATATGTCATCATTTAATAAGAAGAACAACAAGAGTAACAATATTGTATTATTGAATATAAAATGGAGGTTTAGCCTAACAAGGTGGCTAAACCCCTCAAGAAATTACATAAACATTACATCTTACCCTTTTAGATGATAACAAGGGGGAAATGATGCCTAGGTTGTGCTCCCTTTGCTTCCAAGGGAAGACTTTTTTGGGTTGTTTTCTCAAGGTTTTGGCCTTGTGTTGAAAGAGTTTAGTTTGTGTTTAGTGTTTGTGTGGTGGTTTTATGGTGGTGTGGTGGTGGATGAGTGGTGGTGTGGTGATGGTGTGGTGGTGGTGTTCTTGTTGAGAGAGAATGAGAGTGGATGATGGTAGGGTTTTTTTTTTCTTTGTTTTTTGTGTGTCTCTTTTTTTTTTTGAAATGGATGAGAGTGGTGTATATAGGAGGAGGGAGGTGGTAAATTGGTTGTAACTTGGAGGGGGGAGGTTGTAAATTGGTGGATTCATCATCTATCCTTCTTGACTAAGGCTTAAAGTCATCTTCCTTATCTCTGTTCCGGCTTCCCGCTCCGCAACTGCTCCGTTGTGCGCGTCTCCGGTGTCCCGGTTGTCCGCGAGTCCAACATGAAAGTTGCTCGGAATATTTTTCTGGTCAGGCCGGTATGTCTGAAATATTTTTCTGAGCAAGGAACGACAATAATATATTTTTTCCTCTTCTTGACCAATTGATAAGATATTTTGAGATACGTAGGTCTGATTCTCGAAAGAGATACGTAGGCAGCCTGAATTTTCAGGCACGACCACATACTTGCAAAAAATCTTATGCAGGTACGAAGTTGGAACCACACAATGAATCACATCTTGGTTTCACAAAGAGGTTGCTTATTGCAAGCGATCAAAATCCCACAAGAGTTGCAGGAGCTCCAAAAGCGAAGAAGCTTAAACTGTGAAATAATCAAAAACCCCTATTAGGAGAATCAGGGATCCAAAATGAGGTTGCAGCACTAAAAAAAGTACCGATGGGTCACGCGAAGCGATAGTTCATTGCTTGATAAAGCACAAAAATCTCATCACACAGCAATTCAAAGGCAGAGGAATCTGAACAGCGCATAATGCAGCGTATCCTTGATTTTATTTTGTGCATATAAATAGCTTCAGTTGTTTATTGCCCTTGGTCTTCTCGAAAGAGCGAGATTACCTCCCTTGAACTGCGCAACGTCGTAGGTCCCCCCTTTTTGAAAAGATATGTTATTCTACCTTGGTCTTCTCGAAAAAGCGAGATTACCTCCCCTGAAACTGCGCAACGTCGTAGGTCCTCCCTTTTTGAAAAGATATGTTATTCCACCTTGGTCTTCTCGAAAAAGAGAGATTACCTCCCCTGAAACTGCGCAACGTCGTAGGTCCCCCCTTTTTGAAAAGATATGTTATTCCACCTTGGTCTTCTCGAAAAAGCGAGATTACCTCCCCTGAAACTGCGCAACGTCGTAGGTCCCCCCTTTTTGAAAAGATATGTTATTCCACCTTGGTCTTCTCGAAAAAGCGAGATTACCTCCCGTGAAACTGCGCAACGTCGTAGGTCCCCCCTTTTTGAAAAGATATGTTATTCCACCTTGGTCTTCTCGAAAAAGCGAGATTACCTCCCCTGAAACTGCGCAACGTCGTAGGTCCCCCCTTTTTGAAAAGATATGTTATTCCACCTTGGTCTTCTCGAAAAAGCGAGATTACCTCTCTTGAAACTGCGCAACGTCATAGGCCCCCCTTTTGAAAAGATATGTTGTTCCAGCTTGGTCTTCTCAGGCACCCGAGATTACTTCCCCGAACTGCGCAACATCGTACGTTCTCCATTTATGATTCCCATCCCCTTGCAAAGAGAGATCGAATCTCAATGCACCCCTTTACTCGGATTGTACCTTGCGTCAATCCTTGAGTCGTGATTGGTCTTAATCCTTCTCTTAAATTGTGTGAGTCGGTTCTAATCAGAACTACGACTCGACTTGATTCCCACGGCGGGATACGTAGGCAGTTCACAACGTTGGACTCAGTCGCCAATTCACGCAATTTGTTGGTCAAATACCAACCCCCCAGCAAAGAGACTTCGCTTCTCAATGCAACTCCCCAGAAATGCTATGTTGTTCCACCCTGGTCTTCTCGGGCGCCCGAAATTACCTCCCCCGAACTGCGCAACGTCGTACGTTCCCCAGTTGAAGTTATGTTATTCCACCTTGGTCATCTCGGGGGCCCGAGTTGTACCTCCCCAGAACTACCCCGTGATTTGATTCCCGCAAGGGATACGTAGGCAGCTTACCTTGGTGAGCTCAGTCGCCCATTCTCATAACCATGTCTCAATGCCAACCCCCATCCCCAGCAAAGAGATATCGCATCTCAATGCTACCCCCTGCTTTAAATTTTAATAAACCTGAACTACGTTTGGTCTGATTCTCGAGAGAGATACGTAGGTAAACCGGGAAACCGGAACCGACCATTGTCTGTGTTTGATTGATAGTTTGAGTTAGAACTACGGAGGCTTGATTCTCGAAAGAGATACGTAGGAAGTCCTACATTGGACCCAGCCGTTACACCCTAGACGAGATCGAGTGTCTCTTAGTGAATCGTAGAATCCCCTTTAACCAGGAGATTCGACGAGGGGCTCTGTAGATACCCTGATCTCGCACCCCTAAAAACCCACCTTGAATCGGTCTAAACACGAAAATTGACCTAAAACCCTTGATTTGGCTGTGCGGGACTGCCGTGAGCCTTATCGGTGCATCGAATGAATAAACGGACTTCAAATTCATGATCAGAGCAAAAAAATAAGCAAATAGGCAAAAATTTCGTTTTTCGAGGTGCGGGACCGGAAACGGGGCCCGCAACCCCCAAACTGCTCGTTGTTATCCATTCTGTGCATTAAAAATATATTATTACCTTTCCTTGCTAATTGACATATTTCAGATATACCGGCGTGACCATAAAATTATTCCAAGCAACTTTCATGTTGGGCCCGCAGATAACCGGGACACCGGAGCGCGCACGACGGAGCAGTTACGGAGCGAAAATCCGGAACCGGAAAGATGGTTATCCAAATTGGAAAATATCTCAAAATATCTTATCAATTGATCAAGAAGAGGAAAAAATATATTATTGTCGTTCTTTGCTCATAAAAATATTTCAGATATACCGGCCTGACCAGAAAAATATTCCGAGCAACTTTCATGTTGGACTCGCGGACAACCGGGACACCGGAGACGCGCACAACGGAGCAGCTGCGGAGCGGGAAGCCGGAACAGAGATAAGGAAGATGACTTTAAGCCTTAGTCAAGAAGGATAGACGATGAATCCACCAATTTACAACCTCCCCCCTCCAAGTTACAACCAATTTACCACCTCCCTCCTCCTATATACACCACTCTCATCCATTTCAAAAAAAAAACGACACACAAAAAACAAACAAAAAAAAAAACCCTACCATCCTCCACTCTCATTCTCTCTCAACAAGAACACCACCACCACACCACCACTCATCCACCACCACACCACCATAAAACCACCACACAAACACTAAACACAAACTCAAACTCTTTCAACACAAGGCCAAAACCTTGAGAAAACAACCCAAGAAAGTCTTACCTTGGAAGCAAAGGGAGCACAACCTAGGCATCATTTCCCCCTTGTAATCATCTAAAAGGGTAAGATGTAATGTTTATGTAATTTCTTGAGGGGTTTAGCCACCTTGTTAGGCTAAACCTCCATTTTATATTCAATAATACAATATTGTTACTCTTGTTGTTCTTCTTATTAAATGATGACATATAATGATGTTTTGAGCTCTTGATCATGCTAAGCTTTTGATCTTGTGTATATATATCATGTATGTATGAGTGTCATATCTTTGTTTGTGGTGGATTCAAGAAGTTTTCCAAAGAACAAACTTGTTTTATCTTATAAACCTTGAATCTGCCATGCTTTGTTTTATCTTAGCATAGAACATCATGAAACCATATCTAAATGCTTTGGATGGTTGTTGTTTCATGTTTTTAACATGTATATATATGCATGTACAAAGTTTCATGTTCATAGCTTTTCATTTGAGTTAGTTTTGATAGGTGTTTTCATGACATGAGTGAGATGCCAATAATCTGTCCATATGGTACCTTACTACCTTGTTGCTATTTTTACTCCTAGAAAACGTGGGTTTTGGTCTTAGACCACAAAATAGAACTTGTTCTACACAGAACAAGGAAGAGTAACATGTAAATATCATATTTTTAGCCTCAGTCGAAGAGGCTATTTCTATTTTTGTTTAAACATGTTCTTATTTGGACATGAAAATGTCAGATGTGATTTGGGTGACCTAAACATGTTTTATGGACATGAAACTCTCCAGATCATAACTTTAACATGTTAGGAACAACTTTCATGTTTTGTGTTTTCCCTGATTCCTTTGTTTTCATGATGAAAAAAGTGGATGCTTTGGGGATGTATGAAATTCTGTCAGACTGGGCTGTGAAAAGAATTTCCTTGCATGCTTTGTTTGGACACCATAACATGCCCCTAAAATCAAGGGAAAAATCAGGGTAGATTTTTAATGTGTTAGAAAGTTTTCTTGACCTTTACTTTCGATATTGGATGAGTACAAGAACAGGTACACAAAGAAGAGTGAGCAGCAGTCCCTGAAAATGCTTGGGGACGGAGTTTTGGACATTTATTTATTTGGGAATTATTTCCCTTTTTGTACAAAATGTAAATATTAATCCCCCACCCCTTTATGTGTTTAATTTGATGTACGTAAATGATTAAAACCATTTTCAAAACCAAGTGTGAGTCCACTCAAACCGACTCTCATTTGTGAATTAAAACAAACCTTCCTAGAATAGGAAGACTCCCCATTTATTAAATCACCATTTTGTTAGGGCATAAAACCAAGGCAAAAGGCATAAAAAGAACTTACGTGGCATGCATATAGAGACCATCATGGGCGAGAAGAGTGCCTAACCCCTTCTCTTCTCGTAACTTAGCCCCCGAACCCACTTTCTCTGAAAAAGGTTTTATCTCATTTTCCCTAAAATAAAATGAGGTGGCGACTCTTGCAATCAATCACAGCATCAAGAGGAAACCATTGTGTGAGAACCGAGCGCATTTCCAAAAGCGCATCAGCACGAGACGGGCGCGAACCGCTTTCACGGGCGGTCATTTCGCGGTGATCCGATCATCTCGGGCGCGGGCTCTCACAACGAGAAAAGACACTCGGACGAGACGGAGCTTCATCAACAACCTTCTCCTTGCCCTTGCTGGAAGGAGCTTTGACCGGAACAACCACGGGACGCTTCCACACATGAGAAGAATTCCCCTTGCCTTTCTTCTTCTTAGGCAAATAACGAGGCCTATAATCCCTCACGTGGACCACCGGCTTCACAGAGTCCACGGCAACAACATCCTCATTTGGTCTTCCCAAACGATCAAAAACGCTAGGACGCGTCTTCACAATTGGAGCAATGGGGACGGACTTATCACCTTCGGGGACGGAAACCTTGACTTCAAAAGTAAAGGTCATCGGGGCCATCGCTACGAGAATTTTGAGGTATAGAGTAAAGAAAAGGATGCAGAGTATTGCTGTGTGATCATCCTGATCGAAAATGATTTGAATTTATAGCTATTGGAGTGCCCTGCTCAGAAAAGAAAGGGGCTGAAATTTAGCAAGCCAGAAACGCGCGCCTCCGACAAGCGATCCCAGATGCGCGCGCCTCCCGCCACCAAAGCCAGGCGCGCGCGCGTTTGACAGCAGAAAGAAACAGAACATGCCCTTGTCAGTTCAAGAAGGAAGCCCAGGCACGTTCAAACGCCTTCTATCTACAGAAAAGATCAATCCCACCGACAAGAGAAGCTCAAAACGACGGCAGCAAGCACTCGGAAGGGCACACATTAATTTTGTCCGCCCTTAAGGCATGTCTAAAAACTGAAATAAGATAGAAACTCCCATTCAAAGTAGGGTCTCTTTCATTTTCTCGAAGATCAGTTTTTACAATTCATCCCCAGCACAAAGCATTCCGCAGTCAACTGTGCCCGTACCCCATTAAAAGTCAAAGTCAAACAGTCAAACTTCAAAGTATGACTCACGACAACAACTTGGTCCGGGATGATCCACGGAACCAATGCTTTATCATCAAACAAGATCTACATCCATTCAAAGCAAAACGGTCCTCCGAGTCCCGCACTTCAGCAAATGGTCCTCCGGGTCCCGCATTTCAGCAGACGGTCCACTAGGTCCCGTACTTCAGCAGACGGTCCTCTAGGTCCCGCACTTCAGCAGAAGGTCCTCTAGGTCCCGCACTTCAACAAACGGTCCTCTGGGTCCCGCACTTCAGCAAACGGTCCTCTAGGTCCCGCACTTCAGCAGACGGTCCTCTAGGTCCCGCACTTCAGCAAACGGTCCTCCGGGTCCCGCACTTCAGCAAACGGTCCTCTAGGTCCCGCACTTCATTAGATGGTCCTCCGGGTCCCGCACCTCAGCAAACGGTCCCTCAGGTCCCGCACTTCAGCAAACGGTCCTCCGGGTCCCGCACTTCAGCAAACGGTCCTCCGGGTCCCGCACTTCAGCAAACGGTCCTCTAGGTCCCGTACTTCAGCAGATGGTCCTCTAGGTCCCGCACTTCAGCAAACGGTCCTCCGGGTCCCGCACTTCAGCAGACGGTCCTCTAGGTCCCGCATTTCAGCAAACGGTCCTCCAGGTCCCGCACTTCAGCAGACGGTCCTTCGGGTCCCGCTTCCAACAAACGGATCTCGCTATCAGCAAACGGGTCCCGCTTCCAGCAAACGGATCTCGCTATCAGCAAACAGGTCCCGCTTCCAACAAACGGATCTCGCTATCAGCAAACAGGTCCCGCTTCCGGCAAATGGATCCCGCTCTCATCAAACGGATCCCACTATTGGCAAAACCGCTCACACAGGGAGCGCACCTTTATCTCTCAAAGCCGCTCACACAGGGAGCGCACCTCTATCCTCCGCAATTTCAAATTCCTGCTTTTATCGAGTCTTTTCCTTTTCTTGGTGATGTCCTAGGCGGATGTCTGTCTTTCGTCGGCGCGTTTGCTTCACAATCCACGCCGCCGAGGGGCTCTGTAGACACCACGCCTTGGACCGCTCACCCCGATTGCACACTTGGTTTTGTGTTTCTCCTTCCTCTAAGCGTTTTCTGTTAGTTTATGTTACTTTGTTAAGTTCCAGACGGACTCCGTTAAGTTCAGGGACTAAACTGAATAACAGTTCTAACTTTCTAGTCCATTCTGTCAGATTTTGCCTTTCAGAGTCGCGCGCCTCCGCCCCTTGAGGCCAGACGCGCGCGCCTTCCGCCGCCTAGGTGGGATGCGCGCGCTTCTGGGATGCGTCAGTTACAGATTCTGTCACGACCCGAAAACCCGTCTCTATTTTCTAATAATAAATATTTAATTATTTATTTATTTCTTATTTAATTGTTTAAATTATTATTTAATTAATAATTATGTGTGCATTTTATGTTTCATAATAATTTATGTCTAGCATTTTATTTGGGCCATTTGTGCTAGTGTAGTATTATTTGGTCTTAGTTGTTAGTAGGAAGTATTAGAGTTTGTGTACTTAGTGGGGAGGGGGTCTAAGTGTAAGTTTTTAAAATAATCATCTCCCTACTCCCTCTCTTCTCCCTCACCCTCTCCCTCATTTCATTTCCTAGCATTTTCTCTCTCTCTCTCTCTCTCCTTGGCTATTTGGGTAAGTTTTTCTCTCTCCCTTCTCTCTTCATTTTCATCCTCTTCCTCTCATCTTTTCTTATTGCTTATTTTATGAAATGTGCTTGGATCGTCGATAGGATCATAGGGAGCTAAGAATATTCGAATTCCGTCAACTTTGAGAAATCCGGGTAAGTTGCTTTTCCCCCATTTTATGCTAGAAATGCTACTCCATGTTTATTTGATGAGATGAATGCCATTTGTTGCATCTTGGGTGGATTTGGGAGTGATTTACATTTTGTTCATTTTTGTGAAAATTTGGTATTTGAATCATCCTTGATTGAGGTTCTCTAGATGATGTTCTAGGAGTTCTTTTGGCTTCCAAGTGGTGTGGGTACTTTAGTTTATATATTGGTAGTGTTAGTCTTGAGTTTAGCTTGAAATGGTGAAGATTTGGGTTGAAAATGGAAGAAACCCAGAATTTTGGCCGGAATTTGCCCCTCCGGGCAAGGGGGCGCGCGCACCCTCTCAGGGGAAGCGTGCGCACCCTTATGCCCCTTAGTAAACAAACCTTATGTACTTGAAGGGCGCGCGCACCATTTTCTTGAGAGCGTGCGCTCCCTCTTTGTTTCAAAACTCAAAAACCTTCTGATGCCATGGGGCGTGCGCACCCTTTTCTCGCGAGTGCGCGCACCCTCCTCTGGCCTTTTTGATAGAACCTTCTGATCCTCCAGGGCGCGCGGACCCTTTCCGCGCGGGCGTGCGCCCCCTCCGCTGTACAAGTCCTGAGCTTCATCCTCTTGTACCTTTCGTAGACAATCTTCAATAGTTCATAACTCCCTCATCCGGACTCCGTTTTAGGTGTATAAATTATTGTTTTAAAGCTCTCCTTGAGCTCTTCGAGATGAGTGAGTAGTTTTGGTTGTGTTCTTAAGTTAACTAGATCCTTTGTGATTGAATGTGATATGGGAATTGTGTTATCATTGTTGAGATTATTGGAACACTTTAATTATGTGTTGTTGGTTCATTTCACTTTCTTGGTGACTTCTTGATAAGGATTCCGTACTTTGGAATCAGCGGTTGTTTATTTAAGCTAGTGTTTATTACTTAGCTTTCATTTGAAAGTCCAGCTGGTTAATTGTGTATCGAGTCAGGCAATGGATAATACTATAATGGCACAAGCCAAGCCCAGTATAGCATCGCCCATTGGTCATTCTTTCCCCATCCAGATTGGCCTTGGATGGGATGAGCTAGCTCCTTTTGTGAGTATTCTAGCTACACGTTTTGGAGCATGACTTTGTGGCATGGCTCCCGCCCTTTGTGGCATGTTACTTTGTTATTGGTTCCGGTACCGGGGGTTTTCTCTTCAAGCTTTCATGCTGCTATGAAAATGTTGATTGTTGATTGTTGAAGCTGCGCAGCGACCTTTATTTGGTTCTTTCAGTTGGGAAATCTTGGCTAATATCCTTTGTTAATTGTTTATTTCCGCTGCTATCTGTTAAATGATAAATGCTATGTGCTAAGTGATATTTATTATTGTTTATTGCTTATTGCATTTAGCATGTCATGTAGTTGCATTAGTAACTTATTGAGATTTATCTCACCCCCTTTCTTTTATCTTTGTTTTTCCTTAACCCCCCCAGGAGGAAAGGATTAGACTCACTGATCACGAGGAGGACGTCGCGAGGGTTGAGCTTTTGGGCAAGTTATTATTGGTGGGTTTACATTACATAAATGTGTAACCTTTTGGGGAATAGTTGTACCAAACTTGACGTCATTAGAATTTGTATATTTTATTATTTTGGGTGTAAGCTTATGGAGCTCACACTAGTTTATATTTTGTTGTTCAAGTTGGATTTCAAAACCTTATGTTATCATCTTTTGGTATAAAAGGAAAATTTTATCTTCATTATTTTAGAGTTTATTGTTTAAGTCGATGTCCAGCTCGCGTATTCCGGGCCCGCGGGGTCGGGGTCGCGACAGTTGGTATCAGAGCTATGGTTTAGCTCTAAGTATAAGTCTAGGTGGACTAGTATGACCTAGGAGGGTAGTTGTGTTCGGAGTGAGTAACGGTTGATGTTTTATGCAGGTAATTGTTTCCAATGGCTAGAAGAAGAACGGGTGAAGGTTCTAGTGGGGCTCAGAATCAGAATGATCTTCGGGAAGAAAACCGTGCTATGTTCCAAGGCATGTTTGAGGCGGCCATGAAGGCAATTCATGACCAAGGGCCAAGAGAGGAGCATGTGCCACCTCCGCGATACGGGTTGGAACAATTTCTGAAATTAAAACCAAGGGAGTTCGACGGTGAGCCCGATGTGAAGAAGGCCGAACTATGGATCGAGTCAATGGAGAAAATTTATGATGTGTTTGGGTGCACGGATGAGGATAGGGTCCGGTTTGCGGCTTATAAGCTTGTGGGTGCCGCCGAGCATTGGTGGAAAGGAGTTAAGGCGAGTTGGGATGATACCCACACAGTGTATGCATGGGAATTGTTTGTGCGGAAGTTCAAAGAGCATTTCATTCCGGTAGTAGATCAAAACCGAAAGGAGATCGAGCTTCTCAACTTGGAGCAAGGTTTGTTGTCTATAGCTCAGTACTCGGCTAAGTTTACAGAATTAGCCCGGTATTGTGACTATCTTGTGAGGACCGAAGAACAGAAAGCTATGAGATTCATCCGGGGTTTGAAGACTTCTATTCGGACTCAGCTTATAGCCCAAAGGATTGTAACATTCCAGGATGCGGTAGACCGTGCATACTTAATCGAGCAAGACATAGAGGAGCATCAGAAAAAGGTCGAGGTGACTAACTCTAGCAAGCAGGGAGGGCAGAGCAAGCCACAATCCCGTTCTGATAATCGAGGTAATTTTGGGGGACAATCTCAGTCCCGAGGGCAACCAATCCCAAGGAACCCGGGCACTACTGTCGGGAACCAAGGGAACCAAAATAGGAGACTTTGTTCATATTGCCAAAGGGGAGGACACTCGGAGGACCAGTGTTGGAAGAAACAGGGGAAATGTATTAATTGTGGGCAGTTGGGGCATTTTGTGAAGGATTGCCCGAGATTCAGAGGTCAAACGACTGGGGTAGGAGCTGGTGCTCCACAGGGTTAGAAAAGAGATGCTGCGGGGAAGCCCGAGGTCCAAGGAAGGGTATTTTCCATGAATCAACAACAAGCTACCGATGATCCTTCTGTTATTGGAGGTATTGTTTCTGTGTTTAATGTGAGCGCCCGTGCGTTAGTAGATCCAGGATCATCGCATTCTTACATATCTGTGCAATTTGCTTCCTTGCTAAATGCTGAATTTGAGTCTTTACCTTATGTACTAGAGGTGTCGACCCCTATAGGAGAATGTTTGGTGACCGATAGAGTATTTCGTGCTTGTGATGTGCTTATATGTGGTCGTGTCTTGTGTGCGGACTTGGTAGTCCTTCCAATTTAAGACTTTGATGTTATTTTGGGTATGGATTGGTTGAGCAAGTTTCATGCTTCTGTTGATTGTCGTAGGAAAGTTGTTACTTTTTCTATTCCCAATATGCCTAAATTTGTTTTCGAGGCTATGCCTTTGGGTAGCAATATTCGTATCATTTCTTATGTGAAAGCTAGGAGATTGTTGCACCGTGGTTGTGAAGGGTACTTGGCTAGTGTGCTTGATACTAGGAAAGAATCCCCTAGTTTGGAGAGTGTTCGGGTAGTTAGAGAATTTCCCGATGTTTTCTCTTCTGAATATGATATTGTAGACACCTCGCCTTGGACCTCTCACCCCGATTGCATACAAAGTATTTTTATTTAACTTATTTTCATTAATTTCTGTTACTTCGGTTAAGTTCCTAACTGATTCCGTTAGTTTTGGACTAAACTGCATAACAGAGTTAACTTTTTGGGTCATTCTGTCATTTTTCACCCGCGGGCGCTTCCGGCACTGCCAGTGAGCCGCGCGCGCGTCCCGCCCCAAAAGCCGGACCCGCGCGCTTCCCACTTTGGCAGTAACGGATTGCACCTTATTTCCCTCCCTTTTCTTATTTACAAACATCTTTTCTTGATCACAAAAGCCACCTTTTTACATCCACATTCATCCCCCCTTTTCTCATTAACTCCCAATCCCAAATTCTAAGCCTTTTCCCAAAAACTAATATTTCTTTCATTTATTATTTGATTTCTTTTATTTCTTTTATTTTTCTTTTATTCATTTATCTTATTTGTGATTGGCTCATTCCATTTCACATGGATGACCTATTTCCCTCCATCATTTCCCTCTCTTTTTTACCTATAAAAACCATCATCCTCTACCTTGGAAAAGGACTTCTTTTGGAACTTCTTTTTGGACTCCAACCTTGATTCACCAACTACATTATACACAAATTCTCCCAACAAGAGTTCTTAGTAACAAGAATCTACACAAATTGTTCTACAACAATTTCATTACAACAATAACACTTTCAAGTCAAGGTTCCAAGTCCTCTTTCTCAAGGTACAACTCCATTTTCTTCCTTTGTTTTCTTCTTCTTGATGTATGCAATCCCCATTAATGGGACATGACCAACATGACTACTTCACATATTGAAGTTAGTTAAGGTTATCTCCCTACATTTTAATCTTAACTTTAATTCACCATGTTAATTTCTCTTCATCTCTTAATGTAATTCTTTAACATTACTTGTTATATGTAATCTTTATCATTAAATAAATAAAACAATTCTATTTTATTTCCCCTTTATTTCCCCTTTTCTTCTCATCACAATTGTTAGCACATTTTTATTTAATTAATTGAAGGACATGTAAATATTAGAACACCAATAGTAGCAAGACCCGCGTAAGCGGGGCGGTGTGGGTGTTTAAGTACTTCCCACTCCGTCACCTAACCCCCGAACCCTTCTCTCCTGAATCTCTGGTTTTGTACATAAATTAGGCTATTTCTAGGTTTTTCTTATGTTCCTTTAAAAACATAGGTGGCGACTCTAAACAATCTAAAACAAGTTAGACATCCTAGGATAATTCACCGCTCTAGCCAAGCCGTGGTTCCCCGGGGTATCTACAGTGGCGACTCCGCTGGGGACGATTTAGAGGGTTAAACTTGCGTTTTTCATTTTTTGTGTTATTTTATTTTATTTTATTTTCTGGGCATTCTGGTAAAAAGGGTAGGAAGCGCGCGCCTCCGGCCTTCTTGGCCTAAAGCGCGCGCGTCCGACCCCAATTTCCAGAATCGCCCATCTTCCTTCTTGTCCTTCAATTCCATGTTTCTATGCTAACGTTTACTGCAGGGGAAAAAGTTCTATAATTTAGGGTCAAGGCAATCCCTTGAACCCGCTGATTTGCAGGTTCTCACCCAGAAGCGGGCGCCTCTACCCTTCTTCCTCACACGCGCGCGCCTTCCGAATAGGCAACCCAATGCGCGCGCTTCTGGGGGCATTCCCGGAACAAAACAGTGCACAGAAACAGAACAGAATGACAGTGTGTGGGCACCGGGCCTGCACAAAACTTGTTTTACTTTCTGTTTATTTTTATCGGTCACACGGGTGATTCGAAAGTTGTAATTATGTGCTTATTTGTTTTTTTTTATTTCTTTTGAAAAAAAATAAAATGTTTTGTCACATGTTAGACCTCACACTACATGCACATATTCCTATCAACTGCTCACTATCGAGTCGCACAAGTCCAACCCCAAACCCGTCGAGGCCCGTCCTAGAAAGTTTCAAGCTCCACTCGACCTTGGCTCTTTCGAAGCGGTAAACCTCAGCCCGTGGCGTAGTTCATGACTACATGCCGGGGGTGACCTTTAAGCCTCATATTCAAGCCGAGCACAAACCACACAATTCTAGTCTAGGGTCTAACACTCCGTGACCAAGTCGGTTTTTTCATGTGCCGAGATTTCCCTAAACTAATGTCTTCAAATCATACATGCCAACTTGTTGCAATGGACGAAATAAAACTCCGTCCCCAAAAGTGGTTATTTTGGACGAAAATAAAAATCCGTCCCCGCATGTATGATTTACTACATTAATTTAGTTTAATCCCGACACATGTAGGATTCACAAGCGTGGTGGAATCCGATGAGTATATGGGACCGCGAGATGGTCTATATACTAGTGTGACGATTCCACTATTTTTCTAGAAACCCCAAAAAGGACTCCGTCCTTCCGACTTTGTAAATAAAAAAAAAAAATAGTCTTTTTCTTTATGTGGTTGAGTCTTTTTCCTTTGTTGTGGGTGAAGTTACTTTACTCAAAAGGTGTTTGTGGGGTCATCCTAAGATCAACCGTGTTCTCTCCATAAGTCCAATGGCTTCAAATGGCAACGACAACGGCATTCCCGTGTCCAATGAAGGGTTATTCGGCATGGTGGAAGCATTGAAAGAGCAAGTTGATACACTAGCCGAGAATGTCCGCCGCAAGGATGATCTATGGCGAGCTCGTTACAAGCATGTGAAAACGGTCCACGAGAAAGAAGTTGCTCAACTCAAGAACCGATTAAAGGGGCTCACGAATGAAGGAAAGGTCCAAAGCATTGATACCGGTTTGGTCAACACTCTCATGTCCTACATTGACCAAAGGCTTAGTGGGCTAAATTTGCACAAGGGCCCAAGCACCGATCTTCATCAAGATTCTCTCCTCATGAACACAATGGAGGCTCTTCCCGAAAAGTTCAAGATGCCCGATATGGGCAAGTTCAATGGCAACTCTTGCCCCGACGCTCATGCTGACTCCTACATTTGGGCCATGCTACCAAAGAAAGTGTCTCCTCAAATAATGGCACAATGCTTCCCGCTTACTCTCGAGGGGGTCGCAAAAGATTGGTATATGGGTCTTCCAGTTTCCACCCGCCTCAACTGGGATGCCGCTATGCTTGCCTTCAAGTCACAATATCAAGGCAACTCCATATTCCGCCCCACCAAGAAGGAATTAGAGAGCACCGTGCAAATGGGTAATGAATCATTTGGGGACTTCTATCGCCGTTGGAATGACAAGCTAGCCGAGATGGTTGATAGGCCTTCCAAGAAGGAACAAATGGACATCTTCTTGAAATGTTTGAAAATGGACTACCGCACTCGTCTTAGTGGGGCTTTTCACTCCGATTTCTCAAGCATGTATGATGCGGGGGTTAGAATTGACAATTTGCTCCGAGAAGTGGCCGAGTCCTCCTATGACACAAGCTTCAACGACAAAGGGTTCCCAAGAAATGACATGGAAGAATGTAGTGACATGGAAGACTACAACGACAATGAGGACTACAACGACAATGGGGACTACAACAACAATCTCCGTTTCTCTTTCTCTACCTAGTAGTAGGAATAAAAAAAAAAAAAAAAAAAAAAAAAAGAATTAAAAGTCCTTTAATGTGTGCATTAATGTTTTCTCTCGTCCAATGATAAATTTTGAGTCAATCATTAAATAAAAGTCGTTCTTGTCCTCATACACTCTTCCAAGTTGTTCAATTAATTCTTGGCAAAATGATGAAAAAATGTCTAAACAAGTTTTGGAATGAAGACCATCGCTTGAACGCCTAGGGGCTAAACATCGATGACGGCATCAACAACGAAGACATCAACAACGACGAAATCAAGACAAAGAAAGGTGGAGCAACGATCATGAAGCAAAGTTTTCGAAAGGGGATTAAAAAAAAAAAAAAAAAAAAAAGAGCTTGCTAGGTTGAAACCATCAAATCAACCTAGGCAAAAGTTAGAGCACACAAAAAAAAAAAAAAAAAAAAAATCCCCCTCAATCAAAGAAGTTCACATCAAGATCATCATCATCATCCACCAACGAAGGACGAAGCAACAATTCATCACGAAGAATGGAGAATCCACAACAACTACGGTGACCTGAGCCTCTACACTAGAGGAACGTAGGCAACCTGCGGGTCCGGTCTCATGCAAGAAAGAAGATATGTTTAGCCCTAGCGCGTTATGGTGATCGGCCTTCATCTCGAACTTGTCAAGACATCTTTGTACGATTCATTTGCCAACGAATTAATCACCAAAAAGATTGAACAACTTTCTTAGATTTGAAATCATTTCGCGCTCCTTGTCGAGTCTAGGGACTTCTATTCTTTCTGCATACTCCCAATTCCTTGCAATCAAATTGGGGCTTTCCTTCTCTTCTCTCTTAATGACTCACTTTCCTTCGTGAGTCATTCAATTCAATAAAAAAAAAAAAAAAAAATACATGTCAATACTAGGGACACTTCCCTAGTCGAGTCAATGTCACTCATCTTTAGTGACAAAAGGTTTTCACCGCAAAATCACATGACTCTCATCCTCAGCTAGAGTCAATGCACACTTCCTCATTAATCGAGTAAAAAATGAAGACGCAAAAGAGATGCCCGCTAGATTGAAAACCCGAAAGGGTGGTCTAGGCAAAAAACAGGGTGCGTCATAAAAAAAAATGAGAGAGTGAGAGAGAGAAGGGAAAGAGAAATGGAGATCCCCGGCCTCTAAAGAAGACAAGTTCTACATTGAATCTCCTCAGCAAGTCAATTCCCCACCGAGTCAACTTTGGGATTGCAAAAGGCTCGACAAGATATAGCACCGTCAAAGGTTGTCTTGGGTTATCGGCATCACTCTCCAGCAGTGTGCATTTTTGGGTTCATGAAAAGAAGGCCCGTGGTAGCCAAGACCCATCCGAGAACGAGCCTATCATAAAAGGGCACGAGGTTGCACAAATAATCCCTAGCTAGTCAATTGGCTTGGGCAACAAATAGCAACAACATGTGTCTCAGTTTTCAAAGCGTTTTCAAGTATGTGCTTCTAATGTACGCCGAAAGGCTCCCGAGAAATGGAGTAGCTCTTGCCATATCTTCTCATGTTTATTCCCTCACACTCTTGCTTTACTCAACAAATGGTGACGCCCTAGGGGCTATGTGACTCAAGAACAAGGACTTCTTTTGCTTCACTTGACAATCAATACGCCCTTGAGGCTATGCTCGAAAAAAAAAGATGTGTGAGACTATCCTCAAAGTCTCTCAAAAAGGGATGTCAAAAACGCCCTCTTGTCACGTGTGCCCATGCTCGTTCCCCCAATAAAGGATGGACCTTTCTCGCAATCAATGATGGCACTCTAAGGGCTACGGTCAAGTCTTAAAGGCTCCCTCGGCAAAGAGTAATTAACTCCCCAGCAGTATCCCCAACCGGGTCATGTGCAACATTGGAAGCTTCCTCAATTCGGCACCGAAGGTCTCAACGGGCTTCGCAATCTACAATCTTTTGGGCTACGGCATTACATTAATTCAAGCAAAGGGCAGTATTAGGGCTTCGCGACCGACAGTCTTTTGGGCAACAATACTCGAGCAAGTGCAATGTGGAGTAGTCTTATGGCTCCATGAGAACAATCAAGATTCAAGGGTCTCTCAACACTTCAAAGGCCTCTTGGTTTTAAATGAAGACTCCGATGTTATGAATGAAGTTGATGATTTTTGTTAGAACTTTCAACGAGATCATGAAGAAAGTCTTAGAGAAAAGGAAAAAGATTCAATATGCTATACTCTAATCAAAACAGGGTTATAGCGGGAAATGCCACGGCCAATCCCAATGTTTCTGCAATTCAGCACCCCCTTCTCCAAGATCAAAAGCACAAGGTGCAGCTCAGATAAAGTTGGGCCACAGCACTAGTTGCATCCGAAGATCCGTCATTAGTTCAACTCAAGAAGAGTCAAGCAAGCATACTCATTTGGGACTTTATCACACCAAGACCTTATCATCCGCGACCTCGACGGCACCGCAAGACATTACTGCGTCCTTTGACATAAGCCCTCAGCCATTTGGGTATCGACCACAATAAGGCCATTCATCTCCCCAGTAAGAGAAAGAAGGAGATCTCTATCAAGAATTCTACCAAACGAGATAATTTGGGGCTTTACAATGAAAGGTCTTAACATCCCGCCATCTACAAGCCCACGACACTAGGGGCTTTGCAATCTCTCGAAGCTTGGCATCAACGATCTCCTCTTGGGGCTTGCTCACTACAACAACAAAGGGCGATTTACTCGAATGGTCCAAGAGCTGATTTATCTTGGAGCTATGCAAGTCCCTCAAAATTTGGCATCAAAGGCATTCTAGGGGCTTTACAATCAGCAACCCCTCATCTCGGCATCAAAAGCCTTTTTGAAGCCCCAAACCGACAAATCTCTTGGGGCTAGACATCAATCTTCGTTGGGCACACCAGCGACAACAGAATTCAAGCGAGGCAATCCAGACTTTGACTGAGCATGACTTGATCTTGGGTTGGCTTTACAAACACACAATGGCTAAAATGGTTCACCCACGAAAAAAAAAAAAAAAAAAAAAAAAAAAAGATTTTTTCTTTCTTTTTCTCCTTCTATGTGCAAAAATATGTGCTTTACTTTGCCTTGCTCCATAGCTTCTTCCCCAGAGTTCTCCATCATCCTTGAACTACGCTGGTCTGATTCCCTTCAAGGGATACGTAGGCAGCCTTTGGCACGACCAACCCATCATCCAGAGTACCATCTCGCCAACCCAACATCAAGGGCATTCTCTCATCAACATCTAAAGAATGGACATTCTCCATCAAAGCATCCTCCGCGGACATCAGGAATCCATCTCCACTCAAGCAGCAATGGTAAGTGAAGGTATGAATACATCCAATGCTTTCCTCAAAATCACACCGCACACAAGATCACTCTCTACATTCTTACTTCTATCTCATTGCAAGGGTGTTCCAAAATCCCATCACACCACGAGCACAATTTCTCTCTCTTCATTTCACACTTCATGCATCTTCTTGCAAGAACACATATACCTGTCAAGCACACACATAACAGGTACCACCACGAAGTCAACAGCATCCGCTACTCAAATCACTTCATCCCCGCTAGAAAGTGGTCAACCGTGCCCACACCCCACAAAGTCAACAACATAAGCAGATGCGGCTCCAAGTCGGCAACTCGGTCCATATCGAGACAAGCTCCCATGAGCTCCAAGTCGGCAACTCGGTCCATATCGAGACAAGCTCCAATGAGCTCCAAGTCGGCAACTCGGTCCATATCGAGACAAGCTCCCATGAGCTCCAAGTCGGCAACTCGGTCCATATCGAGACAAGCTCCCATGAGCTCCAAGTCGGCAACTCGGTCCATATCGAGACAAGCTCCCATGAGCTCCAAGTCGGCAACTCGGTCCATATCGAGACAAGCTCCCATGAGCTCCAAGTCGGCAACTCGGTCCATATCGAGACAAGCTCCCATGAGCTCCAAGTCGGCAACTCGGTCCATATCGAGACAAGCTCCCATGAGCTCCAATACAACACTCTAGCAAAAGTCGCTCATGCAGGGAGCGCACCCCTATATCTAGCAATTTCAAATTACTGCTTTCATCGAGTCTTTGCTTTCTTTTCTTTCTTTTTCTTTGTCGATGTCCTCGGCGGGTGTTTTTACTTTCGTCGACACGTTTTGCTTTGCAATACACGTCGCCGAGGGGCTCTGTAGACACCCCGCCTTGGACCTCTCACCCCGATTGCATACAAAGTATTTTTATTTAACTTATTTTCATTAATTTCTGTTACTTCGGTTAAGTTCCTAACTGATTCCGTTAGTTTTGGACTAAACTGCATAACAGAGTTAACTTTTAGGGTCATTCTGTCATTTTTCACCCGCGGGCGCTTCCGGCACTGCCAGTGAGCCGCGCGCGCGTCCCGCCCCAAAAGCCGGACCCGCGCGCTTCCCACTTTGGCAGTAACGGATTGCACCTTATTTCCCTCCCTTTTCTTATTTACAAACATCTTTTCTTGATCACAAAAACCACCTTTTTACATCCACATTCATCCCCCCTTTTCTCATTAACTCCCAATCCCAAATTCTAAGCCTTTTCCCAAAAACTAATATTTCTTTCATTTATTATTTGATTTCTTTGATTTCTTTTATTTTTCTTTTATTCATTTATATTATTTGTGATTGGCTCATTCCATTTCACATGGATGACCAATTTCCCTCCATCATTTCCCTCTCTTTTTTACCTATAAAAACCATCATCCTCTACCTTGGAAAAGGACTTCTTTTGGAACTTCTTTTTGGACTCCAACCTTGATTCACCAACTACATTATACACAAATTCTCCCAACAAGAGTTCTTAGTAACAAGACTCTACACAAATTGTTCTACAACAATTTCATTACAACAATAACACTTTCAAGTCAAGGTTCCAAGTCCTCTTTCTCAAGGTACAACTCCATTTTCTTCCTTTGTTTTCTTCTTCTTGATGTATGCAATCCCCATTAATGGGACATGACCAACATGACTACTTCACATATTGAAGTTAGTTAAGGTTATCTCCCTACATTTTAATCTTAACTTTAATTCACCATGTTAATTTCTCTTCATCTCTTAATGTAATTCTTTAACATTACTTGTTATATGTAATCTTTATCATTAAATAAATAAAACAATTCTATTTTATTTACCCTTTATTTCCCCTTTTCTTCTCATCACAATTGTTAGCACATTTTTATTTAATTAATTGAAGGACATGTAAATATTAGAACACCAATAGTAGCAAGACCCGCGTAAGCGGGGCGGAGTGGGTGTTTAAGTACTTCCCACTCCGTCACCTAACCCCCGAACCCTTCTCTCCAGAATCTCTGGTTTTGTACATAAATTAGGCTATTTCTAGGTTTTTCTTATGTTCCTTTAAAAACATAGGTGGCGACTCTAAACAATCTAAAACAAGTTAGACATCCTAGGATAATTCACCGCTCTAGCCAAGCCGTGGTTCCCCGGGGTATCTACAGATATGCCTCCAGATCGTGAGATAGAGTTTTGTATAGACCTTTTGCCGAGCACGGCTCGGATTTCAAAGGCACCGTATAGGTATGCTCCCGCAGAGTTGAAGGAACTAAAGGTTCAGTTGTAAGAGTTGCTTGATCGAGGGTTTATCCGCCCTAGTGTTTCCCCGTGGGGAGCACCGGTTTTGTTTGTGCGGAAGAAAGATGGTTCTTTGAGATTGTGTATTGATTACCGAAAGTTGAATCAGGTTACAGTGAAGAACAAGTATCCTCTACCTCATATTGATGATTTATTTGATCAGCTTCAAGGGTCTGTGGTGTTTTCTAAACTTGATTTGAGGAGTGGGTACCATCAGTTGAAGATTCGATCTGAGGATATTCCGAAGACTGCCTTTCGCACTCGGTATGGTCATTACGAGTTCTTAGTTATGCCGTTTGGGTTGACTAACGCGCCTGCCGTGTTTATGGATTTAATGAACCGGGTTTTCCATCCTTATCTTGATTCGTTTGTGGTAGTCTTCATCGACGACATTCTCGTCTACTCTAAATCTCGAGAGGAGCATGAGCAACACTTGAGGACAGTTTTATCCGTTCTTGCGAGGGACCAGTTGTTTGCGAAGTTTAGTAAATGCGAATTTTGGCTCGAGAAGGTTTGATTTCTGGGTCATGTTATCTCTAAAGATGGGATTTCTGTGGATCCTTCAAATATAGAAGCCATAGTGGATTGGAAGAGACCCGAGACAATGACCGAGATCAGAAGTTTTCTGGGTTTATCTGGGAATTACAGAAGATTTATAAAAGGGTTTTCAAGGATTGCTACTCCGATGACTCAGTTGACCCGGAAGGATGTATCGTTTGTGTGGAGTGAAAAGTGTCAAAGTAGCTTTGATGAATTAAAGAAGAGATTAACTACGGCTCCTATTCTTGCGTTACCAAATGGAAATGACGATTTAGTAATTTACAGTGATGCTTCAAAAGAGGGTTTGGGTTGTGTTTTGATGCAGAATGGGAAAGTAATTGCTTATGCTTCGAGGAAGTTGACCCCTAGTGAACAGAATTACCCTACTCATGATATGGAGTTGGCGGCGATAGTCTTTGCGTTGCATAAGTGGAAGCATTACCTATATGGAGCGAAGTTTGAGATTTTTACCGATCACAAGAGTTTGAAATACCTCTTCTCTCAAAAGGAATTGAATAACCGTCAGCGTAGGTGGATGGAGCTTTTAAAGGATTATGATTGCACCATTTCTTACCATCCGGGCAAGGCAAATGTTGTAGCTGATGCGATCAGTCGAAAGTTTTATGTGGCATCAATGATGATTCATGAATGGAAATTGCTAGAGGATGCTCGAGATTGGCGCCCCCAAGAGTCGAAGCGTGGAGTTATTTTTGCGAACCTTAATGTATTCCCCACATTAATTCGACAAATAAAAGATACTCAGAAGGATGACCCAGAGTTGAGGAAGATTATGGATAATGCTCGGGATAGACAGTATGTGGACTTCCAGCTTGACTCCGAGGGAGTGTTGACTTACCGTAGCAGATTGTGTGTGCCGAATATCGGTGGGATTAAGCAGCGAGTTCTTGATGAGGGTCACAAATCCCGGTATACCAATCATCCCGGGAGTACGAAGATGTATCAGGATTTAAAACAGCAATTTTGGTGGATTAACATGAAGAGGGAGATTGCAGATTATGTGTCGAAATGTTTGACCTGTCAACAAGTTAAAGCAGAGCATCAGAGACCCGCAGGTCTACTTCAGCCTCTTGAGATACCCGAGTGGAAGTGGGAACACATTACGATGGATTTTGTAACCGGACTACCCAGGACTCGAAGGAGGTTCAATGCAGTTTTGGTGATCGTGGACAGGTTGACTAAATCTTCTCATTTCTTACCCGTTGACATTTCCTATTCGATGGAGAAACTTGCGAATTTGTATATTCATGAGATCGTCAGATTACATGGTGTTCCAGTTAGTATTGTGTCAGACAGAGATCCCAGGTTTACATCCCGATTTTGGCAAGCGTTACAGAAGGCTTTAGGTACCGATTTGAGGTTTAGCACCGCATTTCATCCTCAGACTGACGACCAGTCTGAAAGAACCATTCAGATTCTCGAGGATATGTTACGGTCTTGCACAGTTGACTTTCCAGATTCGTGGGATCCACACCTACCGCTTGCAGAGCTCGCCTACAATAATAGTTATCAGTCGAGTATTCAGATGGTACCGTATGAGGCTTTGTATGGGAGGAAATGTCGGTCACCTATTTGTTGGGACGAGGTTGGGGAAGCAAAACTTTGGGGTGTTGACATGGTTCAGGACTCGGTGGAAAAGGTTAAAATTATTCGGGATCGATTGAAGACTGCCCAGAGTCGACAGAAGAGCTATGCCGACCACCGAAGACGTGATCTTAATTTTCAGACCGGAGATTTTGTGTTCTTAAAGGTGTCTCCGAAGGTTCGGGAAGAAGGGTAAGTTGGCTCCGAGGTTTGTTGGACCGTTTGAGATTTTGGGGAAAGTGGGACTTCTAGCATACCGTCTTGCGTTACCATCTTCTTTGGACCGGTTACATAATTTTTTTCACGTTTCTATGCTTCGGAAGTATGTTCATGATCCATCTCACGTGTTACCGAGGGTACCGGAGGATATAGAGCCTGATATGACCTACGAGGAACGACCGGTTCGGATTTTAGATACTAAAGTCCAAGAGTTGAGGAACAAGAGCATTCCGTTGGTTAGAGTTCTTTGGAAGAATCATAATGTTGAGGAATCGACTTGGGAGCTTCGAGAGGAGATGGAGCGTAGATATCCGTGGCTTTTTAATTCGGGTAAGTCTCGTTAAATTTCGGGTCGAATTTTCTTTAAGGGGGAGTGAATGTCACGACCCGAAAACCCGTCTCTATTTTCTAATAATAAATATTTAAATATTTATTTATTTCTTATTTAATTGTTTAAATTATTATTTAATTAATAATTATGTGTGCATTTTATGTTTCATAATAATTTATGTCTAGCATTTTATTTGGGCCATTTGTGCTAGTGTAGTATTATTTGGTCTTAGTTGTTAGTAGGAAGTATTAGAGTTTGTGTAGTTAGTGGGGAGGGGGTCTAAGTGTAAGTTTTTAAAATAATCATCTCCCTACTCCCTCTCTTCTCCCTCACCCTCTCCCTCATTTCATTTCCCAGCATTTTCTCTCTCTCTCTCTCTCTCTCCTTGGCTATTTGGGTAAGTTTTTCTCTCTCCCTTATCTCTTCATTTTCATCCTCTTCCTCTCATCTTTTCTTATTGCTCATTTTATGAAATGTGCTTGGATCGTCGATAGGATCGTAGGGAGCTAAGAATATTCGAATTCCGTCAACTTTGAGAAATCCGGGTAAGTTGCTTTTCCCCCATTTTATGCTAGAAATGCTACTCCATGTTTATTTGATGAGATGAATGCTATTTGTTGCATCTTGGGTGGATTTGGGAGTGATTTACATTTTGTTCATTTTTGTGAAAATTTGGTATTTGAATCATCCTTGAGTTTAGCTTGAAATGGTGAAGATTTGGGTTGAAAATTGAAGAAACCCAGAATTTTGGCCGGAATTTGCCCCTCCGGGCAAGGGGGCGCGCGCACCCTCTCAGGGGAAGCGTCCGCACCCTTATGCCCCTTGGTAAACAAACCTTCTGTACTTGAAGGGTGCGCGCACCATTTTCTTGAGGGCGTGCGCTCCCTCTTTGTTTCAAAACTCAAAAACCTTCTGATGCCATGGGGCGTGCGCACCCTTTTCTCGCGAGCGCGTGCACCCTCCTCTAGCCTTTTTGATAGAACCTTCTGATCCTCCAAGGCGAGCGCACCCTTTCCGCGCGGGCGTGCGCCCCCTCCGCTGTACAAGTCCTGAGCTTTATCCTCTTGTACCTTTCATAGACAATCTTCAATAGTTCATAATTCCCTCATCCGGACTCCGTTTTAGGTGTATAAATTATCGTTTTAAAGCTCTCCTTGAGCTCTTCGAGTTGAGTGAGTAGTTTTGGTTGTGTTCTTGAGTTAACTGGATCCTTTGTGATTGAATGTGATATGGGAATTGTGTTATCATTGTTGAGATTATTGGAACACTTTAATTATGTGTTGTTGGTTCATTTCACTTTCTTGGTGACTTCTTGATAAGAATTCCCTACTTTGGAATCAGTGGTTGTTTATTTAAGCTAGTGTTTATTACTTAGCTTTCATTTGAAAGTCCAGCTGGTTAATTGTGTATCGAGTCAGGCAATGGATAATACTATAACGGCACAAGCCAAGTCCAGTATAGCATCGCCCATTGGTCCTTCTTTCCCCATCCAGATTGGCCTTGGATGGGATGAGCTAACTCCTTTTGTGAGTATTCTAGCTACACGTTTTGGAGCATGACTTTGTGGCATGGCTCCCGACCTTTGTGGCATGTTACTTTGTTATTGGTTCCGGTACCGGGGGTTTTCTCTTCAAGCTTTCATGCTGCTATGAAGATGTTGATTGTTGATTGTTGAAGCTGCGCATCGAACTTTATTTGGTTCTTTCAGTTGGGAAACCTTGGCTAATATCCTTTGTTAATTGTTTATTTCCGCTGCTATCTGTTAAATGATAAATGCTATGTGCTAAGTGATATTTATTATTGTTTATTGCTTATTGCATTTAGCATGTCATGTAGTTGCATTAGTAACTTATTGAGATTTATCTCACCCCCTTTCTTTTATCTTTGTTTTTCCTTAACACCCCCCAGGAGGAAAGGATTAGACTCACTGATCACGAGGAGGACGTCGCGAGGGTTGAGCTTTTGGGCAAGTTGTTATGTGTGGGTTTACATTACATAAATGTGTAACCTTTTGGGGAATAGTTGTACCAAACTTGACGTCATTAGAATTTGTAAATTTTATTATTTTGGGTGTAAGATTATGGAGCTCACACTAGTTTATATTTTGTTGTTCAAGTTGGATTTCAAAACTTTATGTTATCATCTTTTGGAATAAAAGGAAAATTTTATCTTCATTATTTTAGAGTTTATTGTTTAAGTCGACGTCCAGCTCGCGTACTCCGGGCCCGCGGGGTCGGGGTCGCGACAGATTCTGCCCAAGAATCTCTCCCTTGCTCATTATACATGATTTTGCCCGGGAAAGATTTCTTGGAGACTCCGTTTGGCTCCAAAAACAGTCACTTTTCAACTATAAAAACCCCTCCAATCCATCATTGGAGGGGGACTTGGAAAATCATTACTCTCAAACCTTTTTACTCACTCCTCTCTTACACTTTTCTTGGGACTTCTTCAACAAAGCATTCAATCTCTTCTTCAAGGCTTCACAAGAGATTATTTTTGAATGATACTATAGGTAAAGGTCTTAAACACTTCTCCTCTCCTTCTTCTTCTTCTTCTTCTCCTTCTTCTTCAAATCAAATGTGCAATCACCCAAAACCATTTGGGACATGACACCAACGGTCCATTCATTACATTGAATTGGCCCAGGAGTCATCTTCCTACATTTCAAACTCTAAACCCCCTTTTTATCATCATTTTAATAGGAAGAACACATTTATCTTAAAAAGTGAATTATGAACAAACAAGACCGACTTTGCTCGGGCGAAATGGGTGTTTAAGTACTTCCCATTTTGTAACCTAACCCCCGAACCCCTCATCCCAAAGAATCTCTGTTTTCATAAATCAAACTTAGGCTCATAAACATTAGGTTTTCTTACGTTCCTCTAAAAACGTGGGTGGCGACTCTTAAAACAACAATTAGACATCCTAGGATAATTCACCGCTCTAGCCAAGTTGTCACGATCCGAAAACCCGTCTCTATTTTCTAATAATAAATATTTAATTATTTAGTTATTTCTTATTTAATAGTTTAAATTATTATTTAATTAATAATTTATGTGTGCATTTTTATGTGTTATAATAATTTATGCCTAGCATTTTATTTGGGCCATTTGTGCTAGTGTAGAAGTGTTGAGTCTTAATTGTTAGTGGGGAGTTTATTTGTAAAGGGTAGTAATGGGGGAGGGGTCTAATTGTAAGTTTTCAAAATAATTCTCCCTACTCCCTCCCTCACCTCCCTACTCTTTCACCCTCACCTCACTTTTCCCTCTCTCCCAGCAATCTCTCTCTCTCTCTCAATTGGGTAAGTTTTCTCCTCTCACTTATCTCTACATTTCCATCATCTTCCTCTCATATTTCCTTATTTTTCATTTTACTAAATGTGTTTAGATAGTCGATAGGATCGCGTAGAATCAAAAATATTTGAATTTCGTCATCTTTGAGCAATCTCAAGTAAGTTGGTTTTTGCCCCATTTTTATGCTAAAGTGTTCATTTCATGTTTATATAATGCTTTAGTTGATACATTTGATGTTGGATTGAGTTTGGAATTTAATTGGAATTTATTTTGGTTTTTGGTCAAAAATGGTGCTTGATATGAATGTTGAGTTTGATTCTTGGTTTGGGGTTATTTATGAGGTTGATTAGGTCCCCTTTTCATCCTAGATGTTGTTGTGATTCATTGTGGAACTAGTGGAAAGATTTGATTTTGGGCATTTAGGAAATGGGTGTATTTTGGGTTGAAAATGAAGAACCCAGCTCTGTTTTCCCGGCCAAGAACCAGGCCGAGCGCCCGCCCGGGTTGGACCAGGCACCCGCCCGCCTACCTTTTTCCAGCAGCCAGACCTTCTGTTGAAATAAGCGCCCGCCCGCCCCCTGGCAAGCGCCCGCCCGCCCGCCTGCTTTGGAAACTTACCTTTTGCTTGGTTATGACAAATGACTTCCCTAGTTTTAAATTATCTACTCAAATTAACTTAAATTAACATCGTGGAACACGTTAGTAATTGGAATTGGTTCCTTTGTGAATAAATATGTTATGAAATTTATTTAAGTACCGTTTTGGGAATGTGGATCATCTTTGATGTGTTGTTTGGATTGGTTTGCCTTTGTGGTAATTTATTTGGATTGGTTCCCTACTTCGGAATCATGAGTTGTTTATTTAAGCTAATAATTATTACTTAGCTTTTATTTGAAAGTCCAGCTGGTTATTGGTGTATCGAGTCAGGCAATGGATAATGCTATAATGGCACAAGCCAAGTCCAGTATAGCATCGCCCATTGGTCCTTCTTTCCTCATCCAGATTGGCCTTGGATGGGATGAGCTAGCTCCTTTTGTGAGTATTCAAGCTAGGCGTTTTGGAGCATGACTTTGTGGCATGGCTCCCGCCCTTTGTGGCATGTTACTTTGTTATTGGTTCCGGTACCGGGGATTCTCTCTTCAAGCTTTCATGCTACTATGAAGATGTTGGTTGTTGATTATTGAAGCTGCGCAGCGACCTTTATTTGGTTATATCAGTTGGGAAACCTTGGCTAATATCCTTTGTTAATTGTTTATTTCCGCTGCTATCTGTTAAATGATAATTGCTATGTGCTATGTGATATTTATTATTGTTTATTGCTTATTGCATGATAGCATGTCATGTAGTTGCATTAGTAACTTATTGAGATTTATCTCACCCCCCTTTTCTTTTGTCTTTGTTTTTCCTTAACCCCCCCCCCCCCCGGGTGGAAAGGATTAGACTCGCTGATCACGAGGCAGGACGTCGAGTGTGGATATAGCTTTTTGGGGAAGGTTGTTATTCGGTTTGCATTATTTAAATGTATAACTTGGGGATAGTGTCACCAAACAATGACGTCGTTAAGAATTGTACATGTTATATTTTGGGGTGTAAGCTTGTGGAGCTTATAAGTCTAGGTGGACTAGTATGACCTAGGAGGGTAGTTGTGTTCGGAGTGAGTAACGGTTGATGTTTTATGCAGGTAATTGTTCACAATGGCTAGAAGAAGAACAGGTGAAGGTTCTAGTGGGGCTCAGAATCAGAATGATCTTCGGGAAGAGAACCGTGCCATGTTTGAGGCGGCCATGAAGGCAATTCATGACCAAGGGCCAAGAGAGGAGTATGTGCCACCTCCACGTTACGGGTTGGAGCAGTTTCTGAAATTAAAACCAAGAGAGTTCGATGGTGAGCCCGATGTGAAGAAGGCCGAACTATGGATCGAGTCAATGGAGAAAATTTATGATGTGTTTGGGTGCACGGACGAGGATAGGGTCCGGTTTGTGGCTTATAAATTGGTTGGGGCCGCCGAGCATTGGTGGAAAGGAGTCAAAGCGAGTTGGGATGATACCCATACAGTGTATGCATGGGAGTTGTTTGTGCGGAAGTTCATAGAGCATTTTATCCCGGTAGTGGACCAGAACCGAAAGGAGATCGAGCTACTTAACTTGGAGCAAGGTTTGTTGTCTATAGCTCAATACTCGGCTAAGTTCACAGAATTAGCCCGGTATTGTGACTATCTTGCGAGGACCGAAGAACAGAAAGCTATGAGATTCATCCGCGGTTTGAAGACTTCTATTCGGACTCAGCTTATAGCCCAAAGGATTGTGACATTCCAGGATGCGATAGACCGTTCATACTTAATCGAGCAAGACATAGAGGAGCATAAGAAGAAGGTCGAGGTGACTAACACTAGCAAGCAAGGAGGACAGAGCAAGCCACAATCACGTTCTGATAACCGAGGTAATTTTGGGGGACAATCTCAGTTCCGAGGGCAACCAATCCCAAGGAACCTGGGTACTACTTCCGGGAACCAATGGAACCAAAATAGGAGACTTTGTTCCTATTGCCAAAAGGAAGGCCATTCTGAGGACCGGTGTTGGAAGAAACAAGGGAAATGTATTAACTGTGGGCAGTTGGGGCATTTTGTGAAGGATTGCCCGAGATTCAGAGGTCAACCGTCTGGGGTAGGAGCTGGTGCTCCACAGGGTCAGAAAAGAGATGCTACGGGGAAGCCCAAGGTCCAAGGAAGGGTATTTGCCATGAATCAATAACAAGCCACCGATGATCCTTCTGTTATTGGAGGTATTGTTTCTGTGTTTAATGTGAGCGCCCGAGCGTTAGTAGATCCAGGATCATCTCATTCTTACATATCTGTGCAATTTGCTTCTATGCTAAATGCTGCATTTGAGTCTTTACCTTATGTGCTAGAGGTGTCGACCCCTATAGGAGAATGTTTGGTGACTGATAAAGTCTTTCGTGCGTTTGATGTGCTTATATGTGGTCGTATCTTGTGTGCGGACTTGGTAGTCCTTCCTATTCAAGACTTTGATGTCATTTTGGGTATGGATTGGTTGAGCAAGTTTCTTGCCTCTGTTGATTGTCATAGGAAAGTTGTTACTTTTTCTATTCCCAATGTGCCTAAATTTGTTTTTGGGGCTATGCCTTTGTGTAAGAATGTTCGTATCATTTCTTATGTGAAAGCTAGGAGATATTTGCACCGTGGTTGTGAGGGGTACTTGGCTAGTGTGCTTGATACTAGGAAAGAATCCCCTAGTTTGGAGAGTGTTCGGGTAGTTAGAGAATTTCCCGATGTTTTCTCTTCTGAATATGATATGCCTCCCGATCGTGAGATAGAATTTTGTATAGATCTTTTGCCGGGTACAGCTCCGATTTCAAAGGCACCGTATAGATTGGCTCCCGCAGAGTTGAAAGAACTAAAGGTTCAGTTGCAAGAGTTGCTTGATCGAGGGTTTATCCGCCCTAGTGTTTCCCCGTGTGGAGCACCGGTTTTGTTTGTGCGGAAGAAAGACGGTTCTTTGAGATTGTGTATCGATTACCGAAAGTTGAATCAGGTTACAGTGAAGAACAAGTATCCTCTACCTCATATTGATGATTTGTTTGATCAGCTTCAAGGCTCAGTTGTGTTTTCTAAACTGGATCTGAGGAGTGGGTACCATCAGTTGAAGATTCGATCGGAGGATATTCCGAAGACTGCCTTTCGCACTCGCTATGGTCATTAGGAGTTCTTGGTTATGCCGTTTGGATTGACTAACGCGCCTGCTATATTTATGGATTTGATGAACCAGGTTTTCCATCCTTATCTTGACTCATTTGTAGTGGTCTTCATCGACGACATTCTTGTCTACTCTAAATCCCGAGAGGAGCGCGAGCAACACTTGAGGACAGTTTTATCCATTCTTGCGAGGGAGCAGTAATTTGCGAAGTTTAGTAAATGCGAATTTTGGCTCGAGAAGGTTTCATTTCTGGGCCATGTTATTTCAAAAGATGGGATTTCTGTGGATCCTTCAAAGATAGAAGCCATAGTGGATTGGAAGAGACCCGAGTCAGTGACCGAGATCAGAAGTTTTCTGGGTTTAGCCGGGTATTACAGAAGATTCATAGAAGGGTTTTCGAGGATTGCTACTCTGATGACTCAGTTGACCCGGAAGGATGTACCGTTCGTGTGGAGTGAAAAATGTCAAAGTAGCTTTGATGAGTTAAAGAAGAGATTAACTACGGCTCCTATTCTTGCGTTACCAAACGGAAATGACGACTTAGTGATTTACAGTGATGCTTCGAAAGAGGGTTTGGGTTGCGTTTTGATGCAGAATGGGAAAGTTATTGCGTACGCTTCGAGGAAGTTGACCCCTAGTGAACAGAATTACCCTACCCATGATATGGAGTTGGCTGGGATAGTCTTTCCGTTCTATAAGTGGAAGCATTACTTATATGGAGCGAAGTTTGAGATTTTTACCGATCACAAGAGTTTGAAATACCTCTTCTCTCAAAAGGAATTGAATAACCGTCAGCGTAGGTGGATGGAGCTTTTAAAAGATTATGATTGCACTATTTCGTACCATCCGGGCAAGGCTAATGTTGTAGCTGATGCGATTAGTCGGAAGTCTTATGTGGCATCAATGTTGATTCGTGAATGGAAATTGCTAGAGGATGTTCGAGATTGGTGTCCTCGCGAATCGAGACGTGGGGCGATTTTTGCGAATATTAGGGTATCTCCGACCCTAATTCAACAAATAAAAGATGTTCAGAAGGATGACCCAGAGTTGAAAAAGATTATGGATAATGCTCGGGATAGACAGTATGTGGATTTCCAGCTTGACTCCGAGGGAGTGTTGACTTACCGTAGCAGATTGTGTGTGCCGGATATTGGTGGGATTAAACAGCGAGTTCTTGATGAGGGTCACAAATCCCGGTATACCATTCATCCCGGGAGTACGAAGATGTATCAGGATTTAAAACAACAATTTTGGTGGATTAACATGAAGAGGGAAATTGCAGATTATGTATCGAAGTGTTTGACCTGTCAGCAAGTTAAAGCAGAGCATAAGAGGCCCGCAGGTTTACTTTAGCCTCTTGAGATACCCGAGTGGAAGTGGGAACACATTACGATAGATTTTGTAACCGGACTACCCAGGACTCGAAGGAGGTTTAATGCAGTTTGGGTGATCGTGGACAGGTTGACTAAATCTTCTCATTTCTTACCCATTGACATTTACTATTCGATGGAGAAACTTGCGAATTTTTATATTCATGAGATTGTCAGATTACATGGTGTTCCAGTTAGTATTGTGTCAGACAGAGATCCCAGGTTTACATCCCGATTTTGGCATGCGTTTCAGAAGGCTTTGGGTACCGATTTGAGGTTTAGCACAGCATTTCATCCTCAGACTGACGGTCAGTCCGAGAGAACCATTCAGATTCTCGAGGATATGTTACGGGCTTGCACAGTTGACTTTCCAGATTCGTGGGATACACACCTACCGCTTGCAGAGTTCGCCTACAATAATAGTTATCAGTCGAGCATTCAGATGGCACCATATGAGGCTTTGTATGGGAGGAAATGTCGGTCGCCTATTTGTTGGGACGAAGTTGGGGAAGCAAAACTTTGGGGTGTCGACATGGTTCAGGACTCGGTGGAAAAGGTTAAAATTATTCGGGATTGATTGAAAACGGCCCAGAGTTGACAGAAGAGCTATGCCGATCACCGAAGGCGAGATCTTAGTTTTCAGACCGGTGATTTTGTGTTCTTGAAGGTGTCTCCGAAGGTTGGTATCCGAAGGTTCTTAAAGAAGGGTAAATTAGCTCCGAGGTTTGTTGGACCGTTTGAGATTTTGGGGAAAGTGGGACTTCTTGCATACCATCTTGCGTTACCATCTTCTTTGGACCGGTTACATAATGTTTTTCACGTTTCTATGCTTCGGAAGTATGTTCATGATCCATCTCACGTTTTACCGAGGGTACCGGAGGATATAGAGCCTGATATGACCAACGAGGAACGACCGGTTCGGATTTTAGACACCAAAGTCCAAGAGTTGAGGAACAAAGGCATTCCGTTGGTTAGAGTTCTTTGGAGGAATCACGATGTTGAGGAGTCGACTTGGGAGCTTTGAGAGGAGATGGAGCGTAAATATTCGTGGCTTTTTAATTCGGGTAAGTCTCGTTAAAATTCGGGTCGAATTTTCTTTAAGGGGGAGTGAATGTCACGACCCGAAAACCCGTCTCTATTTTCTAATAATAAATATTTAATTATTTAGTTATTTCTTATTTAATAGTTAAATTATTATTTAATTAATAATTTATGTGTGCATTTTTATGTGTTATAATAATTTATGCCTAGCATTTTATTTAGGCCATTTGTGCTAGTGTAGAAGTGTTGAGTCTTAATTGTTAGTGGGGAGTTTTTTTGTAAAGGGTAGTAATGGGGGAGGGGTCTAAGTGTAAGTTTTCAAAATAATTCTCCCTACTCCCTCCCTCACCTCCCTACTCTTTCACCCTCACCTCACTTTTCCCTCTCTCCCAGCAATCTCTCTCTCTCTCTCCATTGGGTAAGTTTTCTCCTCTCACTTCTCTCTACATTTCCATAATCTTCCTCTCATATTTCCTTATTTTTCATTTTACTAAATGTGTTTAGATCGTCGATAGGATCGCGTAGAATCAAAAATATTTGAATTCCGTCATCTTTGAGAAATCTCAAGTAAGTTGCTTTTCCCCCATTTTTATGCTAAAGTGTTCATTTCATGTTTATATAATGCTTTAGTTGATACATTTGATGTTGGATTGAGTTTGGAATTTAATTGGAATTTATTTTGGTTTTTGGTCAAAAATGGTGCTTGATATGAATGTTGGGTTTGATTCTTGGTTTGCGGTTATTTATGAGGTTGATTAGGTCCCCTTTTCATCCTAGATGTTGTTGTGATTCATTGTGGAACTCGTGGAAAGATTTGATTTTGGGCATTTAGGAAATGGGTGTATTTTGGGTTGAAAATGAAGAACCCAGCTCTGTTTTCCCGGCCAAGAACCAGGCCGAGCGCCCGCCCGGGTTGGACCAGGCGCCCGCCCGCCTACCTTTTTCCAGCGGCCAGACCTTCTGTTGAAATAAGCGCCCGGCTGCCCCCTGGCAAGCGCCCGCCCCCCCGCCTGCTTTGGAAACTTACCTTTTGCTTGGTTATGACAAATGACTTCCCTACTTTTAAATTATCTACTCAAATTAACTTAAATTAACATCGTGGAACACGTTAGTAATTGGAATTGGTTCCTTTGTGAATAAATATGTTATGAAATTTATTTAAGTACCGTTTTGGGAATGTGGATCATCTTTGATGTGTTGTTTGGATTGGTTTGCCTTTGTGGTAATTTATTTGGATTGGTTCCCTACTTCGGAATCATGAGTTGTTTATTTAAGCTAATATTTATTACTTAGCTTTTATTTGAAAGTCCAGCTGGTTATTTGTGTATCGAGTCAGGCAATGGATAATGCTATAATGGCACATGCCAAGTCCAGTATAGCATCGCCCATTGGTCCTTCTTTCCTCATCCAGATTGTCCTTGGATGGGATGAGCTAGCTCCTTTTGTGAGTATTCTAGCTAGGCGTTTTGGAGCATGACTTTGTGTCATGGCTCCCGCCCTTTGTGGCATGTTACTTTGTTATTGGTTCCGGTACCGGGGATTCTCTCTTCAAGCTTTCATGCTACTATGAAGATGTTGGTTGTTGATTATTGAAGCTGCGCAGCGACCTTTATTTGGTTATATCAGTTGGGAAACCTTGGCTTATATCCTTTGTTAATTGTTTATTTCCGTTGCTATCTGTTAAATGATAATTGCTATGTGCTATGTGATATTTATTATTGTTTATTGCTTATTGCATGATAGCATGTCATGTAGTTGCATTAGTAACTTATTGAGATTTATCTCACCCCCCTTTTCTTTTGTCTTTGTTTTTCCTTAACACCCCCCCAGGTGGAAAGGATTAGACTCGCTGATCACGAGGCAGGACGTCGAGTGTGGATATAGCTTTTTGGGGAAGGTTGTTATTCGGTTTGCATTATTTAAATGTATAACTTGGGGATAGTGTCACCAAACAATGACGTCGTTAAGAATTGTACATGTTATATTTTGGGGTGTAAGCTTGTGGAGCTTATATTAGTGGTACTTTGTTATTATTAAACTTTGATTTACAAAACTTTGATTTATCACCTTTTGGTATAAAAGGAAATTTTTAACCTCATTATTTTAGAGTTTATTGTTTAAGTCGATGTCCAGCTCGCGCACTCCGGGCCCGCGGGGTCGGGGTCGCGACACAAGTGGGGGTCCTCCCGGGGTATCTACAACAGCCTTTATTTGTGTACATATGCCTTTGCTTTCTTGAACCGAAACTTGTTTTCCAAAGCCCGGTTACGCACAATTTTTGGACATAAAATCTCGGGTTTTTTCAATGCCTCATTGTCCGTAACCTTTTTTTTTATAAAATTTTAGTTTTCCAAGCCTTTTTTTATTGTGCACAATCTTTTTGTACAAATTGATTTTTAAAGGGCCTTGCTCCACTTGCAAAAATTTCTTGGTTTTCAAAACCTTCGATTGTGCGCAACCTTCTTCATGTACAAAATTTGATTTTCAAGATTCTTACTTGTTCATATCTTTGTTTGATTTCTTGTGCAAATTACTTGTTTAAATTGCTTGCCCATATCTTGTATATACTCTTGTTCATGATATTAAAACGCACCGAATAATCCCATTTGAACTCAATAGGGAACATGGAAGACTTCACACTACGCGCACTCGACCTTGTGCACATCTCAAAAACCCTCAAAACCCGGGATGGATGCCACGATGCAGCTTGATTAGTGCTCTTGTGCCCTTCTCGCGCGCACGGGTCCATTCCGCCTCCCCTTCCGAGCCGAGTCAACCACACATTGTCCGTGACGCATAAATACCGTGACCATGGTTGGTTTTTGGTCTAGCTTACATCATCACATCCCTATCACATGTCCAAACGTTAATTATGGCCAAGTGAATGCCCAAGCTCACGACTCCTTGTGAAAGAAAGTGTGACCAAGGTCATCTTTGACCCGATCCTTGACCTATGGGTTAATTCGAACTATAATGAACCAAAGTCATGTATTAAGGATAGGTTGACACCGTATCATTAAGTCCTAATGCTTGGCCATCCAAATCATCCTTAAGCCCAAGGTTAAGGTCCAAGGTCCCTCATTAAAATGAGGTCATGCTGAAATTTCGTTAAAGCATTAAATCAATTTTGACTGGGGCTTAATCATGATAAGGATGGCACGCGTGTTAGGCCCAATTGGTAGGAAAATAGGCTAGAGGGGGGGGGGTGAATAGCCTTTTTAAAACCTTTTCAAGGAAACACTTTAGAAGAAAAGTCACTTATCAGTTTGCACACTATTATCAGTAAGCGCAGTGGAGAAGATATGAATTGGTTTTAACTTACACAAAATCAGTATGAAAAAGGTTTTGAGAGCTTGGTTTAACACAAAGTGATTTCTAAAAGTTAAATGCAGTTTCAAGAGATTGGTCAATGGAAATTACAATGAATCAGTACAAACATATACGATCTGCTGGTGATAGAGTTCCAACCGGCAAGGATAAAGTAATCAACTGGGACACAATGATTTGGAGAGGTTCACAGTGTAAATACTGATACGTCCTCTACCAAGTTTGGTCAGAACTTGGATTTGGGTTAAGAGTTCTATTAGATATCTCTAGTCTATTACAAGCACGACTTTGCCGGAAATCACTAATGGATCATAATACAAATCTGACCAAGTGTTTTTGAGCAGCAAGTCCAATAGAACTTATCTCACTCAGGTGGGTGTGTGAATAACTCAAACAACGTATTCCTTAAATGATCTAGTTCGGGAATACTAACATTGTTGTTGAGTTGGTGCACAAGTGTATGTCCTATTAAATGATCTAATGATTATCTGGACAGAATGTTTGAGCTTCAATGAATACTCTAAAACATTTAACTCTCTTCAATGCTCTATTTTCACCAACAGTCTTTAATGCTCTAAGTCCTCTATTTATAAGAGGAGTGAATGTCTTGAGTCTTGTAGAAGAAGGCTCGCAATTTGAATATCCAACTGGATAGTTGAGGTGCATTAAATGCGGTATCTTCAGCATTAATGGCAAAGATATGGAGTACACGCATGCTTGGAAAAGTCTGATGGGTAAAGACCTCTTTGTCTCAATCGGTTACCTGCAAAAAGCAAGTAGGGACAAAGTATAGCTAAAACTAGCTATGCGTCAGACGGCGCAGTAATCATGACAGAGCAGTTTAACAACTTTCTGGTAAGATAGTACAGAAAGGACAGAGACAATCAGTAAGTTGACATTGAGATAGAACAACAAAACCTGACTGTCAGTAAGGTTCAGATTGTCCTTGCTGATTATTTGTGTCATCGGCAATTTGAGTAGTAAGTTGATCGGCATGTTGAATTCTAGTCTGCTGATTTTGCTTCCTTTTGCTGGTTTGCCATGATTGAAGAGTTGGAATACACCTGTGCTGTGGCGACCCCGACCCCGCGGGCCGGGAACTCGCCAGCCGGACGTCGACTTAAACCAATAAACACCAAAATACTGAAGATAAAAATTTCATTTTTTACTAAAAGATTTAACACAAGGTTTTAGAAATCCAAGTTTAACCACAACTTAATAAAACTAGTATAAGCTCCACAAGCTTACACCAAAAACAAAACATTACAAACTTAATGACGTCATTGTTGGTAATACTATCCCAAAAGGTTTTACACTTAAGTAATGTAAACCAAATAACCACCTGCCCAAAAGTCACAAACCCTCTTGACGTCCTCCTCATGATCAGCGAGTCCTATTCCTTTCCTCCTGGGGGGGGGGGGGGTTAAGGAAAAACAAAGATAAAAGAAAGGGGGTGAGATAAATCTCAATAAGTTACTAATGCAAATACATGACATGCTATGATGCAATAAACAATAATAAAACTCACATAGCACTTAGAAATTATCAGTTAACAGATAGAAGCGAAAATAAACAATTAACAAAGGATATTGAGCCAAGGTTTCCCAATCTGATAGAACATAAGGATCGCTGTGCAACTTCAACCAATCAACCAATCAAACCATTTTCATAGTAGCATAATAGCTGAAGAGAAAACCTCGGTACCGGAACCATAACCATGTAACAAGGGAAAATGACACAAAGTCATAACCCGAAACCAACTAGCTAGAATACTCACCAAAGGGAGCTAGCTCATCTCAACCAAGGCCAATCTAGAAGAGGAAAATAAGGGCAAAACAATGGACAACACTATAATGGACTCGGCTCGTTGCCATCATAATAATCCCCATCGCCCAACACAACCACAAATACCAGCTGGACTTTCAAATAAATGCTAAGTAATAAATACTAGCTTAAATAAACAACCAACGATTCCAAAGTAGGGAACCATGCCAAATAATCATCATAACAATAAATCAATCCAAAAATACCTCAAGAAGAAGTCCAAAATCTCAAGTTAACACTTAACCAAATTTCATCACATATCTAGTCACAAAGGACCCAATTCCAACACTAGAGTGTACCAAGATGTTCACAAAGGCTAGCTAGAGTAATACCCAAAACCCAGACTAAGAATGCAACCTAGTCTTAAACAAACAAAAATATGATTTCCAGAAACAGGGGGCGGGCGGGCGCTCGCTATAGGTCAGGCGAGCGCTCATTTAGCCAGAAGGTTAGCCGATGGAAATTGGCCAGGTGGGCGGGCGCCTGACTCAACCCGGGCGGGCGCCCGGTCGGTGAACTGGGCAGAATTACAGCTGGGTTTGTGATACCTTTCTCACCATTTCACAACCCATTAAAATCAACACTTCTAACTAGCATAACAATGAACCAAAACAACATATAAACTTATAAGGGACCTAAATAACAACATCTATCAACCCAAACTAAGATTTAGCCCCAACATTCATATTATCACAAATTTAACCAAAAATCCAAATAAATTCTAAACTCAACCAAAACATCATATATATCATAGAGCATCATTCAAACAAGTGATGAACATTTTAGCATAAAAATGGGGGAAAAGTACTTACTTGAAATTTATCAAATATGACAGAATTCGAAATTTCTTAGCTCTACACGATCCTATCGACGATCTAAACATTTTTCATAAAATGAGCAATAAGAAATAACGAGAGGAAGATGATCAAAATGAAGAGAGAGGGAGAGGGAGTTTACCTTCAACAATGGAGAGGAGAGGTTGAGTGTGTGTGTGTGTGTGTGAAGGAGAGTGAGGGAGAAGGTGAGGGAGAGGGAGGGAGTTAGTAAAATTATTTTCAAAATGTTACACTTAGGCCCCCTCTAGCCCTACTAACACATAACCCATATTCCCCACTAACAACTAAGACTCAATAACTCTACACTCACACAAAAGATCAATTAAAATGCTAGGCATAAAATATTATGAGATATAAATGCACACATAAATATTTAACTAGATAAATGAATAAGCAAATAAATAAATAAATAAATATTTACTATTAAGAAAATGGAGACGGACTTTCGGGTCGTGACATGTGCATGGTCACAAAGAATCCTAAGGGTACCTTACAAAGGTTCTAATAAAATTGGGGGATCCTAAGTGATAACTATGATTGGGATTAAGCAATTCTATGTCCTAAACATATATTTGAGCAACAATCTCCTCCTAATTGCTTAAGTCCAACCACCCTCTCCAAGAACATCTATCTTAGCTTAGTAAAAGAATGTATAAGGAATGTCTATTTATTATCATTCCCTAAGCCAAGTCACACACTAGATGTCTTAGAAAAGTAAAGAAAATGAAAATACAGAAAAAAAAGGAAAAGAAAATGGATAGTTGATTCAATGGTCAGCAGGAGAATAATAATCTGCAAAATAAAGTTAGCATGAATAGCAGCAAATATATTATAAGAACATAACACAAAAATAAGCAAACTCACAAATAAATGTTAGCCAATAATTTGTTGGAAATATCTTTGAAGATCAGCAGGATATCTATATCATTGGCTATATTGACTTAAGACACGAGAGGGTCATCTTGTTGATCAGCAACCTTTGATGTAGATCCAGTACGCTTGACCTTTTTCTTGGCTCTGGCTTCTTCTTTATCAGCTTTTCTTTTCTGTCTCCACTGAGCACTTTGTAGTCTCTCAGTCAGCATCTGGTTATTGGATTCAAGAGCGGCAAACTTCAATTGAGCATCAGCAAGAGCAGACTTGGATACAGATAGCTCTTTTTCAGTTCTTTCTAGGTCTCTGATCTGCAATCTCTGCTCATCAACTAGTTGCTGTTGAATAGAATGCATGCTTCCCAAACTTTCTGATAAGGCAATCAGTCTTGATTCCCTGTATCGCCCAGATCGGCATGAGTAACAGGCACTTGCAGATCTTCAGTATCCCCTTCAAGGTGACTGAAGTATTCATGCATACTATTCAGTACCATGGGCTTTGAAAGACTAAGAGAAGAATGCAACAAAAAGGAAGGAATAAAATCCTCATTTATTAGGTCGGCATCTTCTATAAGACCATCAGGAGTGGGCACAGACAACTCATCATCGGAGGATAGAACGATAAGTAATGGAGAAGCTGGCACCGGAAATGGAGAAGATGGCTGAGGCAAGACTTATTAAAGGAAAGAAGCATCAGCAGTATATCTATCGGCAAGAAGGAACTCATCAGTAACAGAGGTAGAAGCAACAAGATCGGCAGTAACTACATCGGCACGGATGATCGGCAAAAAAATTGAGGATGAATAATAACTGCTCGTTCAGCCGGCAGATGGAACACACCATTGTCTTCTAGAGAAAGAAAGATAGCCAAAATGAAGTTCAAGTAAGCACGACCCTCAAGAATCATGGTCATCAACCCGGCATTCATCAGCCTTGAGGTATTTTTTTTTTTTTAGAAACCAGGGCGGCACCTGGGAAGATTTTATTAATTATAAAATATAAGTACAAGAGGGGGACAACCACCCGACTCATTGCCGGATATGGAGCCGGACCTCGAAATCCAAAAAATAAACCAACTCCTCAAAAGGTAAAACCATCTAAAAAATAAAAGCCTGAAAAAATTAAACCAAAGAACAATCCTAATAAATTCAAATGAGCCCAATGATCCATCAAAAGTCCAAGACACGGGCCCGTGTGCCTCTTTTACAACCGAAACGAGTCCGTATGCCTTCCTTGCACTCAAGAAACTATTCCACAGAACCAAACACCATAACCAAGCCGCAGCAAACACCAACAACATCAAATAATTATCAACGCTCAACATAGTATCCACTTTCATCAAAACGTAACGCGTCCAAGACACTCCGTGGAAGCTCCCTTGACGATCCATATGTCCAAACCGTTTTATGAATATGAGCTTCAAAAGCCAATCTATCCGCAACCCCATTTGCTTGACGAAGAACATGACGTAACTCATACCCTCCAATCAAACTTTCACATTCCCGCAATTCATACGTGTATTGCCACGGAAAATTATTTCGCCCTTTTAAAATATTCACAGCTACTAAGGAATCTGAGTTTACCTGAACAGAAAGTAAACCCCAAGAATGACATAAGCGCAGGCCATCACGTAAAGCAAAGATCTCCGCCTTCATGTTGGTTCCATCTCCGTAGTAGTGTGAAAAGGCACAAACAAAAGCCCCCATACCATCCCTTATAATACCACCACCCGTGCACTGGCCGTTTATCGCGGAACCATCCGTATTCAAAGTAAAAACATGAGAGCGCGAAGGCTCCCATCTTAACAGCCTCTGCCGCCTAAACTTATGCTCTGCCACTTTGAGGCCTAAGCTCTCCAACAAGTCACGGTCATTCCCACTAGGAGCCCCTTTCGGGACTAGGAATGAGCACATCTCAATAAGAGAATTTTTAACCCCATCCACAATTTTGGCACTATTCATAACAGTTCCTTCGAAAATCGATTTACACCTTGCTTTCCAAATCTCCCAACAAGTAAAAAAGCATAATACCCATACGAACTAAACCAACCTGTCGGCGCTTTGACTGTCCACCACACCAAACAGTCCACAAATGATGTAAATCAATATAATTATGAGTCAAAGGGAAAAGACTAACCCAATGCCTCCAAACAGACTGCGCAATCGCCGACTGTAGAAGTAAATGATTAAGAGTCTCCCTATGACCACCTCCAGGACAGCACACACATCGAGATGGGATATTGAAGCCCCGAGACTCCAATTTTGCATCCACCGGAAGACCATTGTGCATAGCCCTCCACCAGAAACCACTGACCTTTGTAGGGATGTTGGGATGCCAAACCTTAGCACCCCATTCCACCAAAGGGCTGCGGACCCGAATATAATCCCACCATGCAGCTGTCTCAAAAGTTCCCATTTTTGTAAGAGTGAAGACCGGACGATCCTCACTATGCTCATCAATATGCACCCTACGAACATTGGCATGTAGATCCTGCGGGATAAACTGAAGCATGTCCTCCAAAACCTGAATACCATCTCTCACTGTCAAAAGTTGATCTTCAGGAAGCGGGCCCCCAAGTCGAACCCCACACCAATTATCAGTCCAAAATCTGATATCTCCTCTGCCAACAACCTAACGACTGCAATCATCTAACTGATGTAAATATGACGATGCAGCTTGCCACACATGCGAACTAGAGGCTGCAGGTTGACATTTATACTTGACACGGACCCATTGTGACCATAGGGAATTGCCTCTGGTGGCCACCCACACCAACTTGGCTAACATAGCCTGATTCATATCCCCCACCCTCCGAATTCCCAAACCACCTTCCTGGATAGGTCTACAAACCACATCCCAAGAAACCCAATGAGCCCTTTTTTCACCTCCACTGCTCCATAAGAAGTTGGACATAATGCTTTCCAACTTACGAGTTACAACCTTAGGAACATTGAGCACACCCAAAGAATAAATAGGAATGCTAGAAAGCACAGATTTGATGAGAGTTACCTTCCCACCAAATGACAGAAGACGTGCTTTCCAACCATCCACCCTTTTCATCATCTTTGCTTCTAGCTCCGCAAAGTGTACCCTCTTGACTCTAACTTTGAACAACGGGATCCCCAGATATTTGAGCGGAAACTGCTGGTGCGTGCAACCCGACCATCTTCGAATATTTTCTATCTCGAACTGTCGCCTTTTAGCACCCACATAAAAACCACTCTTCTCCAAATTAATCAATTGACCCGAAGACCTCTCATACATACTCAAAACCTCACGAAGACCCTCAATGGATCTCTGACGCCCGTTACAAAACAAAAGCATGTCATCCGCATAAAGCAAATGGGTCAATGGAAAATTCCCCCTACCATGTTCAAACGGCCTAAACACCTCTTCCTGAACACCTCTGTGCTCCTTACCGTTGTACATTTGCAGCCAAAAATCTTGAAGAATCCAATGTTGGGAATTCTGCCTTTCCAGAGTTCATAAGGGGTCTTGTTATGGAATTTGTTGATGAGAGATCTGTTCTGAGTGAAGCAGGCGGTATTGATGGCTTCAGCCCAAAAGTATTTCGGCAGCCTAGCTTCAGCAATCATGGTCTTACCAGCTTCAATGAGAGTTCTGTTCTTTCTCTCAACGACACCATTTTGTTGTGGTGTGCCGGCAGCTGAGAAGTTGTGGTCTATTCCATGATCATCACAATACTGAGCTATACCATTTTTCTAGAATTTAGTGCCATTGTCTGATCTCATACTGATGATATCGCTTTCTTTCTGGGTTTGTAGTAGTCTGAATAACTTGGTAGCAACGGCATATGTGTCATCTTTGTGATTGAAAGTTTCCACCCAAGTATATCTAGAGAAATCATTTACTACAGCCAAGGTATATCTACTTCCCCCAATACTTGCTGTAGTTTTGGGGCGAAATAGATCCATATGTAGCATTTAGATGCACTTAGATGTTGACATGCAGGGTTTGCTTTGGAAGGATGATTTATGTTGTTTTCCAAGTTGACAAGCCTTGCATTTCTTTGCTTGATCAGCAGACACTTGAGGTAAACCGGTAACCAGATTTGAACCGGCAAGCTTGAATAGATATTTGAAGTTCAAGTAACTGAGTCTCTTGTGCCATAGCCATGAGTTCTCACTGATGTTCTTAGCTACAAAACAAACATTCGCAACACCAGTAATAGCACTTAAGTCTACTGCATAAATGTTACCTTTTATTTTGCCAGTGAAAAGGGTTTCATTGGAAGCAATGTCTTTCACATAGCAACTGGAAGTAGTAAATACACATTGCATCCCTTTATCACAGAATTGTGATATAGATAGAAGGTTGTGTTTCAAGCCATCTACTAGAGAGACCTTCTGTACAGTAACTGCACCTCTCTTAATGGTACCAATACCGATGATTTTTCCTTTGGCATTATCACCGAAAACTACTAGGGGACCTGATGCTTCTGAAATATCGGCAAATAGATCTGCAAATCCTATCATGTGTCTTGAGCAGCCACTATCTAGAATCTACAAATACTTGCTTGCACCAGTTGAGGCCATGAAGCATTACTGAAATAAAACGGTATGCTTATGGTCCCTGTTTTTCTTGGGTCCGAGGGTTAGTTCCTCTTTGGCAACCACATCTGGCCACCACTTGAGGATGTAACCTCAGTGTGTCCAGATAGGTGCTTCAAGAGGCATTCATGAGCCTTGTGACCATAATCAGAATAATGAGAACATCTCACTTGATTGATAGACTGTGGAGTCGGTAGAACATTATTCTGTTTAGTCAGTGCATCGACGGAACTAGAGGATTGAACAGGCACAAACTTAGTAAGTTTAAAGGTGCTAGTGTTACCTTTCTTTCTATTTTGTTTACCTTTGGTAGTTACCTTGTTAGGCACTTGTCCATCGGCAACAGAAGTAGTTAGATCGACAGCATTTGTTCTGCTGATATATTTACCAAGAATACCGTTATCAGCAGATTCAGTATCAGCAACCTTATCTTGACTTTGTTTATGCTTATCTTTCCTAGGGTTCTGCTTCTTAGGATACTTCATCACCACAGCACTGTATACTGCAGGCTTAGCATTCACATGCACTGAGTTAACAGAATAACATTCAACTTTCTCATCCTTTTTCTTGGTCGCACAAGTTTCAGTAGATCTACTGCTGCTGGTAACAAAACCTAACCCAGATTGGTCCTTAGATGACAATTGGGTCTGAAGGATTGTTTCAACAGCAGCTCTAGATTTTGCGTAAGAATCAAACTTCATGGTTAGATGATTGTTTCTTTTCACAAGATCTTTGATCTGAGCTCTCAATACTTCTACTTGGCTTTTGAGATCCAGGTTTTATTTCTTTAGAAGAATAGACTCAAGCTCATGTCCTTTGAGAACCTTAAGTTCAGACACAAGCAAGTCATTCTCTGCAGAAATTCTATTGAAATCAGCAGCCATCACTTTATGAACGCTACTCAGCTTCTCATAATCAATAAAAAGTTCATCCATTGTCTCTACCATTTCAGCTTTAGATATTTCAGGAAAAGGATCAGCTTCTCATAATCAATTGGATGTTCAGTAAATGAGAATTTTCGGGTCATCGGTAGGGGTTTAGGTTTGATGGCAGTGAATTGTATAGAGTTACACTGACCATAGAGTGAGGTTCCCATTTGGTGAACTCTGTATCCATTTGGGTTCTCTGCTTTGACACTAATCTCTTTGAAGTGAGGTTGAGGTCTTCCAGTAGCTTCTTCTCTGATTGGAGTTCTTGGAGGAGATGGATCTCGGTAGACTGGAGTCAGAAATGATGATAAATTGGCATCTTCCAGGTCTAGAGCAATAAAGCTTACATCGGCATCTTCATCTTCATCGGCATCTTCGTCTGAGTCAGTTTCACACCAAACTGGCAAGGCCTTTTCTGCGCTTTCATCGGCAACAAAGCTTCGAGACTTAGGATGTCTCTTGCTGAATGACTTCCTCACATAATCATATTTTGGTTGAGGACATTTGGAAGCAAAGTGACCAGGTTTTCTGCAGTTGAAGCAGACAATGTTGGGTTTCCAAGTAACATGCGCAGCGGAATATAGCAATTTAAAATTTTAAGAAACCCAAAGCCATGGATCCGTTCATATGATTAAATCAAATACAACAAGATGAATAGAGGAATAACTAACCCTTGATGGCTATCAAATTCTCTTGGTCTTTGGTGGAGGTTTGAAGACTTGATCACGATCACAAAGCTTGAACACGAACTTTGAAGATGATGATTTTCACCCTCTAGCGGTATCCACACTTCGAACGAATATCAAAGGAGCTTCTTTGATCTTGGTTGCTAGACCAAATTGTGAAACACTTTTTCACAATCAAAAGAACTATATGGAATTTATTTTGTGTATTATTTTGTTCTTCAACAAAGAATGTCTTGGAACAAAATAAACCCTCTCTCAAACTCTTTGAGACTCACAAAATCATTAGCCTCGAGTGCTGGCCGAATTTTGTCTTTTATACACAAGTATGACCTATTCCAAATAGGAAACTTGTGTCAAAATCCGTCCAAAATTCGTTTCCTAATCAAATTAGGAATCTGCCACCCGACAGTATTGTGCGGCCGCCCAGAATGCACTGTGCGGTCGCACAACTATCTGAAGCAAAACTGGTACAAAACTGAGATGATTGTGCGGCCGCCCAGTCCATTATGTGCGGTCGCCCACTTCCCAGAATGTCCAGAATTTCCAAAATTCCAATGTAGTCCTTTTTAAAGATTCGTTCTATTGTGTGTGACCCTCTAGGATTATACTAAGTTGGCAATGGGTTCAAACATGAAACCATAAGATATGATTAGGTTCTAGCAAACCGTCATATCTACCCAAATAGTATAACTAGATACAAGTTCGCATTCCTTTTAGAATATGTCACAATCCTTTTGTCCACGATATCATTGAACACAAGTCATGGTCAAAGAGTCAACTTGTTTTGTTCAATACTTTCTCGATTCCGAATATGTTGATAATCCAAATGACATTGATCCAATCAATTCATTTGAGTCAGGCCGAACATTTCATCAACATCATTCCTATGAGAGGCCCAAGCTTGACATCTCTCCGAGGAGGGACAAATCCATTTAGCTTATTATTCTTCCCTACGTGAATCCGATTATGCCAATCATACCCTTTATAACTACTCGGTTAAAAGTAGCGTTTGAATATGTCAAACATAATGTTCATCAAGTGGAAGACTATAATAACTTCATGTCTAAGGATTCAAATGAGATAACTAATATGAGATATATGTATGACATAGACCATGACATAAATCTCATAAAGCGGGTCATGTCCAGTACCTTGTTCCAAACAAGTACCCATAAATCTAACATGATCATTTAGCCTTTATACTAGTGCTTAACAAGTACTAGGGACGGAGATTATTATAAGTAAACATGAACAACAATAATAATCAAAACATCTCTTTATTGATATGAAATAAATGATAACAATTACAACGTTTATTAAACGTGCCTAGGGCACCACTACCAACAATCTCCCACTTGCCCTAGGCCCAATCTCCCATGTATCTAATACCCATGGACCTAACATGACCATCATGTTTAGCTTGTGGAAGTCCCTTTGTTAGCGGTCCGCAACATTGTCATCAGTAGGTACTCTGCATATATTTACGTCTCCCCTATCAACGATCTCTCGAATGATATGAAAACGCCTAAGTATGTGTTTGGATTTCTAATGTGCTCTTGGTTCCTTTGCTTGAGCAATAGCACCATTATTATCACAATAAAGGTCTATTGGATTAGCAATACTAGGAACCACTTCAAGTTCAGTTATGAACTTCTTAATCCAAACAGCTTCCTTTGCAGCATCCGATGCAGCAATATACTCAGCTTCTGTTGTAGAATCAGCGGTTGTACTTTGCTTAGAACTCTTCCAGCTTACAGCTCCACCATTTAACATAAACACAAAACCCGATTGCGATCGGCTATCATCTTTGTCAGTTTGGAAGCTTGCATCCGTGTAAGCATTTACAACGAGATCATCTTCCATTCTTCCATAGACCAAAAACGAGTCTTTAGTTCTTCTCAAGTACTTAAGAATCGCTTTTACAGCTATCCAGTGATTTTCGCCAGGGTCGGATTGGTATCTACTTGTCATGCTCAAAGCATAAGACACATCCGGCCTAGTACAAATCATGGCATACATGATGGACCCAATTGCCGAAGCATATGGAACATCATTCATTTTCTCACGCTCATCTTTTGTCTTAGGACATTGAGTCTTGCTTAGAGAAACTCCATGTAACACGGGCAAGGTGCCTCTCTTAGAATTTTCCATACGGAATCTTCTAATGACCTTGTCAATGTATGTACTTTGGCTTAAACCAAGTAGCCTCCTTTATCTATCTCTATAGATCTTAATGCCAAGAATATATGCGGCTTCACCCATATCTTTCATTGCGAAGCACTTTCCTAACCAAGTCTTCACAGACTGAAGTGTAGTGTCGTTTCCAATGAGCAATATGTCATCCACATATAAAATAAGGAATAGCACTATGCTCCCACTAATCTTCTTGTATACATAAGGCTCATCTTCGTTCTTGATGAAACCAAACTCTTTGACCGATTCATCAAAACGGAGATTCCAACTCCTTGAAGCTTGCTTCAATCCATAGATGGATCTTTGCAATTTGCATACCTTAGAATCTTGTTCAAAACCTTCTGGTTGTGTCATATACACATCATCTTGGAGTTTTCCATTTAGGAAAGCGGTTTTGACGTCCATCTTCCATATTTCATAGTCATGATATGCGGCAATGGAAAGCAAAATTCTTATAGACTTGATCATTGCTACGGGTGAAAAGGTCTCATCATAGTCAATACCATGAACTTGCCTATAACCCTTCGCTACAAGCCTAGCTTTGTAAGTATGCACCTTCCCATCCATATCAGTCTTCTTCTTGAAGACCCATTTGCATCCTATGGTTTTTACACCTTCGGGCGCATCAATCAAATTCCAAACTTGATTGTCTTGCATGGATTGCAATTCGGATTCCATGGCTCCAAGCCACTTGTCCGAATCAGGAAAAGACATCGCCTCTTGGTAGGTTAACAGTTCATCATTCTCAATGATTTCTAACTCATTACTATCCGTTACGAGAAATCCATATCTCTCGGGCTCGGATCGTAACCTACTAGATCTGCGAGATGCTTGTGTATTTTGAACAGGTTCCACAACTCCTTGTGGTTCTTGTTCTTGTTCCACTATTGGTTCAATGTTATTTTCTGGGTCTCGAATTTCTTCAAGATTTATTTTACTCCCACTGATTTCTTTGGAGAGAAACTCTTTCTCTAGAAAGACACCAGTTCGGGCAACAAACACTTTGTTGTCCTCTCGGTTGTAAAAGTAATATCCTTTAGTTTCCTTAGGATATCCCACGAAAATACATTTATCAGATTTGTGTGCAAGTTTGTCTGAGATAAGTCTTTTGACAAAAACTTCACAACCCCAAATCTTCATGAAAGATAGACAAGGCTTCTTTCCGCTCCACATCTCATATGGAGTCTTTTGAACCGATTTAGTTGGAACACGATTTAGTGTGAAAGCAGCGGTTTCTAGGGCGTAACCCCAAAAGGATATTGGAAGATCAACTTGACTCATCATTGATCGAACCATGTCTAACAAAGTCCGATTCATCCTCTCGGACACACCATTCCATTGTGGTGTTCCAGGTGGAGTCAATTGTGAAACTATTCCACAATTCTTTAGATGATCATCAAATTCTTGACTCAAGTATTCTCCACCACGATCTGATCGAAGTGCCTTTATACTTTTGCCAAGTTGTTTTTCTACTTCATTTTGAAATATTCTAAATATCTCAAATGCTTCACTTTTATTTTTCATTAGGTAAACATACCCAAATCTACTATAATCATCAGTGAAGGTTATGAAGTATTGAAATCCTCCCCTAGCATTGCTACTTAATGGTCCGCATACATCGGAATGTATCAACCCCAATAAGTCGCTTGCCCTTTCACCCAACTTGGTAAAAGGTGTCTTAGTCATTTTTCCAAGAAGACACGACTCACAAGTATCATATGACTCTAAGTCACATGAACCCAAAAGTCCGTCCCCATGGAGTTTTGAGATACGCTTCTCATTAATATGACCAAGACGGCAATGCCACAAATAAGTATGATTTACATCATTAGGTTTAGATTTCTTATTTACATGATAGATATTATTTTCATTCTTGACATCCAAGTTATAAAGGCCATTAAATGAATTTGCAATACCATAAAGCACATCATTTAAATAAATAGAAAATTTCTTATTCTCAATAAGAAACTTAAAACCTTCATTATCCAAACAAGAAATTGAAATAATATTTCTGCTTAAATCCGGAACATAATAACAATTGTTCAAAACAAGAATTAATCCGGAAGGTAAAGTGACTTCATAAGTCCCTACGGCTAATGCAGCAACTCTTGCTCCATTCCCCACGCGTAGATCTACTTCACCTTCTTTAAGCAGTCTCCTATTCTTTAGTCCCTGCACATTTAGACAAATGTGAGAACCACATCCGGTATCCAATACCCAAGAATCAGTGGTAGAAAGGAGAATATCTATCATATAGATACCTGAAGTCGACGCAGCCTTGCTGCTCTTCTTCTTCTTTTGCTCTTCCAAGAAAGCTTTGCAATTACGTTTCCAATGACCAATTTCTTGACAATGGAAACAGATTGCATCCTTTTGTGAATCGGGTTTTGCCTCAGAAGCCTTGGCAACCTTTGCCTTACTTATCTTAGGTTTGACAACTTTTGCCTTACCCTTGCCTTTGGCACCAGGCTTCTTCCCATCATGAACCAAGAGCACGGGAGAACCTTTCTCCACAATTTTCATCTCTGCAGTTTTGAGCATCCCATGAAACTCAGAGAGATTCTTATCCATTCCATGCATGTTATAATTCATTACAAACTGATTATAACTTTTAGGCAATGAATTAAGAATGAGATCCGTGGCTAGCTCCAATGGGATTGGATAGCCAAGTTTCTCAAGGTGCTCTACATAACCTTTCATTTTAAGAAAGTGAGGACTCACTTGTTGCCCTTCATTCATTTTGCTAGTAGTGAATGCAACAATGGTCTTGTACCTCTCTTGCCTAGCTTGCTCTTGAAACATGGTTCTCAACTCCACGCCTATCTCATAGGCTTCCAAATGTTCCAAACTTTGTTGGAGTTTTGAACACATAGCAGCAAGCATGAGACAACTTACATCTCTAGAATCATTACGATGTTTCTTGTAATTGTCTCTTTCTGCCCTAGGGGCAGTAGGCGGTGGTTCAGCGGGGAGAGGCCCTGTCACGGCCCGAAATCTAGGTTCTATTTTATTAGTAATTAAATGATTTTTATATAATTATTTTCTTATTTATTTATTTAAATTATTATTTATTTAAATATTTATGCGTGCAATTTATGTGTCATAATATTTATGCTTAAGCATTTTATTTGGGTCATTTGGGTTAATGTGGTATTGTTGGGTCTTAATTGTTAGTAGGGAGTAGTATGTGTGTGTAGAGAGAGAGGGGGCCTAAGTGTAACATTTTGAATTATTTCCCCCTACTCCTCCTCTCCTCCCTTACCTCTCCCATCACCCTACTCCCTCATTCTTCATCTTCCAGCATCTTTTCTCTCTCTCTCCAAGCATTTGGTAAGTTTTCTTCCTCTCACTTCTCTCTTCTTTTTCTCCATCTTCCTCTCATTATCATTCATTTCTTAAAACATGAACCGTGTTTAGATCGTCGATAGGATCGCGTAGAATAAAAAATAATTGAAATCCATCAACTTTGAGAAAATTCAAGTAAGTTACTTTTCCCCCATTTTAATACTAAAATGTTCATATCATGTTTAGATAATGTTTGATGTGTTATATTTGAAGTTTGGTTGAGTTTTGAATTTATTGAGAATTTATTTTGGGTTTTGATCAAAAATGGTGAAATCTTGAAGGTTGGGTTTAATTCTTGATTTTGGTTGTTAAATGTGGTTGTATGAGTCTCTTTAGACTTATTAGTTGTTTTGGTACATTAGTATGCTAGTTGGAATGTTGGATTTTGGTGGAAATGTGTTTTGGGTATAAAAATGGAAGAACCCATGCTGTTCTTCCCGATTTCTGGCAATCCGGAAGGTTGGGCGGCCGCACAAAATTGCCTGGGCGACCGCGCACCTTTCTGAAAGCTTTTGTTCTTGTTCTGAGGGATTTTGGGCGACCGCACGGTCCATTTTGGGCGGCCGCACAGATCTCTGAAAATTTACATTTGTTGTTAAGTTGTGATTGAAGAACACGTTTTGGTCTAAGCCTTGGGTGTCCTTCTAGTTGACCTTAGTGAACATTGTAGTACACTTTAGTGAAGGAATTGGGTCCTTTGTGATCAAGTTTGTGTTTGAAATTCATTAATGGTTAATTGGGACTTTGAAGCACCTTTATTGTGTATTGTTGGTTCATTTCATCTTCTTGGTGATTATTTGGCATGATTCCCTACTTTGGAATCCTTTGTTGTTTATCGTGCTAGTATTTTATTACTTAGCCTTTACGTGAAAGTCCAGCTGGTATTTTGTGTGTGTTTGGGCGATACGAAACATTATGATGGCACGGCCAAGTCCATTGTGATGTTGACCATTGTTTTGCCCCATTATTACCCTCCTCCAGATTGGCCTTGGATGTGAGAAGAGCTAGCTCCTTTGTGTGCATATTAGCTTCTTGGAGCATGACTTTGTGGCATGTCTCCTGTCCCTTGTGACATTACTTCGTTATTGGTTCCGGTACCGGGGTTTTCTCTTCGGCTTTCATGCTATTATGAAGATGATGATTTGTTGATTATTGAAGCTGCGCAGCGATCCTTTATTTGGATGTTCCGGTTTGGAAAACCTTGGCTATATCCTTTGTTATGTGTTTATTTCCGCTGCTATCTGATATATGATAATTGCTATCTGTTATGTGATAAATGCTATGTGCTATGTGATATTTATTATTGCTTATTGCTTCGTGCATCATAGCATGTCATGTAGTTGCATTAGTAACTTATTGAGATTTATCTCACCCCCTTTCTTTTATCTTTGTTTTTCCTTAACCCCCCCAGGTGCTAAGGATTAGTCTCGCTGATCACGAGAAAGAGGACGTCGAGTGTGGATCCGTTCTTTTGGGGAAGGTTATTATAGGTTGGTTTACATTATGTAAATGTGTAACCATTTTGGGATAGTTGTACCAAACAATGACGTCACTAAGAATTGTACATTTGTATTTTGTTGGGCATAAACTTGTGGAAGTTTGTGATAGTTGTATTTGGTTTTTATTAAACTTGGTTTTGTAAAACTCTGGATCATCACTCTTTTGGTATCAAATGAAATTTTTAACTTCGGTATTTTACAGTTTTGATATTAGAGTCGACGTCCAGATCGCGGTCTCGGGCCCGCGGGGTCCGGGGTCGCGACAGTTGGTATCAGAGCTATGGCATTAGCTCTAAGTATAAGTCTAGGTGGATTAGTATGACCTAGGTGGGTAGTAGTGTGCGGAGTGATTAACGGTTGATGTCTTATGCAGGTAATTACTCGAAATGTCTGGAAGAAGAAACAGAGGAGGTGCTAGTGGGGCACAGAATCAGAATGATACAAGGGAAGAAGCACGTGCCATGTTTTAAGGCATGTTTGAGGCGACCATGAAGGCCATACATGATCAAGGTCCGAGGGTAGATCAAGCACCACCCCGTTATGGTTTGGAGCAATTTTTGAAGTTGAAACCAGTTGAATTCAATGGGGAGCCCGATGTAAGGAAAGCTGAGTTGTGGATTGAGTCGATGGAGAAGATTTATGATGTATTTGGGCGTTCGGACGAGGACAAGGTCCGGTTCGCGGCTTACAAGCTTGTGGGAGCCGCCGAGCATTGGTGGAAAGGTGTTAAAGCTACTTGGGATGATACTCACACGGTGTATGCGTGGGAGTTGTTTGTGTGCAAATTCAAGGAGCATTTCATTCCGGTTGTTGATCAAAACCGAAAGGAGATCGAGCTACTCAACTTGGAGCAAGGTGTGTTGTCTATAGCACAATACTCGGCTAAGTTCATAGAATTAGCCCGGTATTGCGACTATTTGGTGAGGACCGAGGAACAAAAGGCTATGAGATTCATTCGGGGATTGAAGACCTCCATTCGTACTCAACTTATTGCTCAACGGATTGTAACATTTCAAGATGCGGTGGATCGAGCCTATCTTATAGAGCAAGATATTGGGGAGCATAAAAGGAAGACCGAGGTAGCTAACCCGAGTAAGCAAGGAGCTCAAGGCAAGCCACAACACCGTTCTGATAACCGAGGTAACTTTGGGGGACAATCTCAGTCCCGAGGGCAACCAATCCTAAGGAACCCGGGTACCACTTCCGGGAACCAAGGGAGCCAAATTAGGAGGCTTTGTTCGTATTGTCAAAAGGAAGGTCATTCTGAAGACCGTTGTTGGAAGAAGCAAGGAAGGTGCACCAATTGTGGTCAAATGGGTCACTTTGTAAAAGATTGCCCGAGAGGTAGAGGACAAGCATCCGGGTCAGGAGTTGGTAATAATCAAGGTCAGAAAAGGGATGTTACCGGGAAGCCCAAAGTTCAAGGGAAGGTTTATGCTATGAATCAACAACAAGCTACCGATGATCCGTCCGTTATTGGAGGTATTGTTTCTGTGTCTAATGTGAGCGCACGAGCGTTAGTAGATCCAGGATCATCTCATTCATACATTTTTGTGCAATTTGCTTCCATGTTAAATGCTGCATTCGAGTCTTTACCGTTCGTGCTAGAGGTGTCGACCCCTATAGGAGAATGCTTGATTTCTGATCGAGTCTTTCGTGCTTGTGATGTGGTTATTTGTGGTCGTGTCCTTTGTGCGGATTTGGTAGTTCTTCCTATCCAAGACTTTGATGTCATTTTGGGTATGGATTGGTTGAGCAAGTTTCATGCGTCCGTTGATTGCCGTAAGAAAACTGTTACTTTTTCTATTCCTGATGTGCCTAAGTTTGTTTTTGAGGCTAGTCCTCTGAGTAGAAAGGTTCGCTTAATTTCTTTTATGAAAGCTAGAAATTTTTTGCATAGTGGTTGTGAGGGGTATTTGGCTAGTGTTCTTGATACTAGGAAGGAATCCCCTAGTTTTGATAGTGTTTGGGTAGTTCGGGAATTTCCCGATGTTTTCTCTACCGAGTATGATATGCCTCCCGATCGTGAGATTTAGTTTTGTATAGATCTTTTGCCGGGTACGGCTCCGATTTCGAGAGCACCTTATAGGTTAGCTCCCGCACAGTTGAAGGAGTTAAAGGTTCAGTTGCAAGAGTTGCTTGATCGAGGGTTTATTCGCCCTAGTGTTTCCCCGTGGGGAGCACCGGTTTTATTTGTGCGAAAGAAAGATGGTTCCTTGAGACTGTGTATCGATTACCGGAAGTTAAATCAGGTTACGGTGAAGAACAAGTATCCTCTACCCCATATCGATGATTTATTTGATCAGCTTCAAGGGTCCGTTGTGTTTTCCAAGCTCGATTTGAGGAGTGGGTACCATCAGTTGAAGGTTCGATCGGAGGATATTCCGAAGACGGCTTTTCGCACTCGTTACGGTCATTATGAGTTCTTGGTTATGCCGTTTGGGTTGACTAACGCGCCGGCCGTATTTATGGATTTGATGAACCGAGTTTTCCATCCTTATCTTGACTCGTTCGTGGTAGTCTTCATCAACGACATTCTTTTTTATTCAAAATCTCGAGAGGAACATGATCAACATTTGAGGACAGTTTTATCCGTTCTTGCGAGGGAGAATTATTTGCGAAGTTCAGTAAATGCGAATTTTGGCTCGAGAAGGTGTCATTTCTGGGTCATGTGATTTCGAAAGATGGGATTTCGGTGGATCCGTCAAAGATTGAGGCTATAGTGGATTGGAAGAGACCCGAATCAGTGACAGAGATTAGAAGCTTTCTTGGTTTAGCCGGTTATTACCGAAGATTTATTGAAGGGTTTTCGAGGATTGCTACTCCGATGACTCAGTTGACCAGGAAGAATGTTCCGTTTGTGTGGACCGAGAAGTGTGACAAGAGTTTCGAGGAATTGAAGAAGAGGTTGACTACCGCACCGATCTTGACTTTGCCTAATGGGAGCGATGGCCTAGTGATTTATAGTGATGCTTCGAAAGAGGGTTTGGGTTGTGTGTTGATGCAGAATGGGAAAGTGATTGCTTATGCTTCGAGGAAGTTGACCCCTAGTGAACAGAATTACCCCACTCATGATATGGAGTTAGCGGCTATTGTCTTTATGTTGCACAAGTGGAAGCACTACCTTTATGGGGCGAAGTTTGAGATTTTTACCGATCACAAGAGTTTGAAGTACCTTTTCTCCCAGAAAGAGTTGAATAATAGGCAGCGCCGATGGATGGAATTATTGAAAGACTATGATTGTACGATTTCTTATCATCCGGGGAAGGCGAATGTGGTAGCCGATGCGATTAGTAGAAAGTCTTATGTGGCTTCGATGATGGTCCGTGAATGGAAAATGCTTGAGGATGTTCGAGATTGGTCTCCTCGTGAATCGAGACATGGGGCTATTTTTGCGAATATTATGGTATCTCCGACCCTAATTCAGAGGATAAAGGAAGCTCAGAAAGAAGATCCCGAGTTGGTGAAGATAATGGGTAAATTGAAGGAAAAGAACTTCGAGGATTTTTCTTTGAGTTCGAGTGGAGTGTTGACTTTCCGTGGTCGTTTGTGTGTTCCGGATGTTGATGGAATTAAACGGAGAGTTCTTGATGAGGGTCACAAATCGAGGTATACTATTCATCCGGGTAGTACGAAGATGTATCAGGATTTGAAGCAACAATTTTGGTGGATTAATATGAAAAGGGAAATAGCCGAGTATGTTTCGAAGTGTTTAACTTGTCAGCAGGTCAAAGCCGAGCATCAGAGACCTGCGGGACTACTTCAGCCGTTAGAGATTCCCGAGTGGAAATGGGAGCATGTGACTATGGATTTCGTTACGGGACTACCTCGTACCCGTAGGAAGTATGACAGTGTTTGGGTAATAGTGGATAGATTGACCAAGAGTGCCCATTTCTTACCTAGTGACATCAGGTATTCGATGGAGAAGCTTGCGACCCTTTATATCGATGAGATTGTTAGATTTCATGGGGTTCCGGTTAGTATTGTGTCAGATCGAGACCCAAGATTTACTTCTAGGTTTTGGAAGGCGTTTCAGGAAGCTTTGGGTACAGATTTGTGATTCAGTACGGCTTTTCATCCTCAGACCGACGGTCAATCCGAGAGGACTATTCAGATTTTGGAGGATATGTTGCGAGCGTGTTCGATAGACTTTTCCGATTCTTGGGATTCGCACCTACCGTTAGTGGAGTTCTCTTACAACAACAGTTATCAGGCTAGTATCGAGATGGCACCGTTTGAGGCCTTGTATGGAAGGAAGTGTAGATCGCCTATTTGTTGGGATGAGGTCGGTGAAGCAAAAGTTTTGGGTATCGATTTGCTTCGGGATTCAGTTGAGAAAGTTAAAGTTATCCGGGATAGATTGAAGACAGCCCAGAGTCGACATAAGAGCTACGCAGATAACCGAAGGCGAGATCTTAGTTTTCAGACCGGTGATTAGGTATTCTTAAAAGTGTCTCCGAAGGTGGGTATCCGAAGGTTCGGGAAGAAGGGTAAATTGGCTCCGAGGTTTATTGGTCCGTTTGAGATTTTGGGAAAGGTTGGACTTCTAGCGTATCGTCTTGCGTTACCGCCATCTTTGGACCGGTTGCATAACGTCTTTCACGTTTCTATGCTTCGGAAGTATGTTCATGATCCGTCTCACGTGTTACCGAGGATACCGGAGGATATTGAGGCCGATATGTCTTTTGAGGAACGACCGGTTCGGATCCTAGATTCTAAAGTTCAAGAGTTGAGGAACAAGAGCATCTCGTTGGTTCGAGTTCTTTGGAGGAATCATAACATCGAGGAGTCGACGTGGGAGCTTCGAGTCGAGATCGAGAGGAAATTTCCGTGGCTTTTTGTTTAAGGTAAGTCTCGTTAAAATTCGGGTCGAATTTTCTTTAAGGGGGAGTGAATGTCACGACCCGAAATCTAGGTTCTATTTTATTAGTAATTAAATGATTTTTATATAATTATTTGCTTATTTATTTATTTAAATTATTATTTATTTAAATATTTATGCGTGCAATTTATGTGTTATAATATTTATGCTTAAGCATTTTATTTGGGTCATTTGGGTTAATGTGGTTTTGTTGGGTCTTAATTGTTAGTAGGGAGTAGTATGTGTGTGTAGAGAGAGAGGGGGCCTAAGTGTAACATTTTGAATTATTTCCCCCTACTCCTCCTCTCCTCCCTTACCTCTCCCATCACCCTACCCCCTCATTTTTCATCTTCCAGCATCTTTTCTCTCTCTCTCCAAGCATTTGGTAAGTTTTCTTCCTCTCACTTCTCTCTTCTTTTTCTCCATCTTCCTCTCATTATCATTCATTTCTTAAAACATGAACCGTGTTTAGATCGTCGATAGGATCGCGTAGAATCAAAAAGAATTGAAATCCATCAACTTTGAGAAAATTCAAGTAAGTTACTTTTCCCCCATTTTAATGCTAAAATGTTCATATCATGTTTAGATAATGTTTGATGTGTTATATTTGAAGTTTGGTTGAGTTTTGAATTTATTGAGAATTTATTTTGGGTTTTGATCAAAAATGGTGAAATCTTGAAGGTTGGGTTTAATTCTTGATTTTGGTTGTTAAATGTGGTTGTATGAGTCTCTTTAGACTTATTAGTTGTTTTGGTACATTAGTATGCTATTTGGAATGTTGGATTTTGGTGGAAATGTGTTTTGGGTATAAAAATGGAAGAACCCATGTTGTTCTTCCCGATTTCTGGCAATCCGGAAGGTTGGGCGGCCGCACAAAATTGCCTGGGCGACCGCGCACCTTTCTGAAATCTTTTGTTCTTGTTCTGAGGGATTTTGGGCGACCGCACGGTCCATTTTGGGCAGCCGCACAGATCTCTGAAAATTTACATTTGTTGTTAAGTTGTGATTGAAGAACACGTTTTGGTCTAAGCCTTGGGTGTCCTTCTAGTTGACCTTAGTGAACATTGTAGTACACTTTAGTGAAGGAATTGGGTCCTTTGTGATCAAGTTTGTGTTTGAAATTCATTAATGGTTAATTGGGACTTTGAAGCACCTTTATTGTGTATTGTTGGTTCATTTCATCTTCTTGGTGATTATTTGGCATGATTCCCTACTTTGGAATCCTTTGTTGTTTATCGTGCTAGTATTTTATTACTTAGCCTTTACGTGAAAGTCCAGCTGGTATTTTGTGTGTGTTTGGGCGATGCGAAACATTATGATGGCACGGCCAAGTCCATTGTGATGTTGACCATTGTTTTGCCCCATTATTACCCTCCTCCAGATTGGCCTTGGATGTGAGAAGAGCTAGCTCCTTTGTGTGCATATTAGCTTCTTGGAGCATGACTTTGTGGCATGTCTCCCGTCCCTTGTGACATTACTTCGTTATTGGTTCCGGTACCGGGGTTTTCTCTTCGGCTTTCATGCTATTATGAAGATGATGATTTGTTGATTATTGAAGCTGCGCAGCGATCCTTTATTTGGATGTTCCGGTTTGGAAAACCTTGGCTATATCCTTTGTTATGTGTTTATTTCCGCTGCTATCTGATATATGATAATTGCTATTTGTTATGTGATAAATGCTATGTTCTATGTGCTATGTGATATTTATTATTGCTTATTGCTTCGTGCATCATAGCATGTCATGTAGTTGCATTAGTAACTTATTGAGATTTATCTCACCCCCTTTCTTTTATCTTTGTTTTTCCTTAACCCCCCCCCCAGGTGTTAAGGATTAGTCTCGCTGATCACGAGAAAGAGGACGTCGAGTGTGGATCCGTTCTTTTGGGGAAGGTTATTATAGGTTGGTTTACATTATGTAAATGTGTAACCATTTTGGGATAGTTGTACCAAACAATGACGTCACTAAGAATTGTACATTTGTATTTTGTTGGGCATAAACTTGTGGAAGTTTGTGATAGTTGTATTTGGTTTTTATTAAACTTGGTTTTCTAAAACTCTGGATCATCACCCTTTTGGTATCAAATGAAATTTTTAACTTCGGTATTTTACAGTTTTGATATTAGAGTCGACGTCCAGATCGCGGTCTCGGGCCCGCGGGGTCCGGGGTCGCGACAGGCCCATCGAGAATGTACAACTTATCTTCTTGCCTAAGAACGATTCTTATGCTACGGATCCAATCCATAAAGTTGGTACCATTCTCTGCGAGCTTATCCTTCTCAAGGATCGATCGCAACGACATTGATTGAGTGTTATTAGTCATTATCTACAAATATGCAAAAGTTTCCAAAATTTAATAAGTACCGGTTTTCATTAAAGAGATAAATAATGTATTTTAAAATAAAATACTCCCACCAAATTATACAACCTTCTTTATACATCCAATGTATAGTATAATTTAAATGGGTTGAGATCCCGCTTTAATCTAATTTTGAGTACGCTTTGGCGCACCGCTCAGAATTAAATCAATTAGGTAGACAACTCTTGTCAATCATATCTCATATGACTCTCAGTTATTTTCATGAGATTCTTTAAGAAATCCAATTTCAAAAAGCATGTTAAATCTCATCTTTGCCTTAAGCCCAAAACTGTTTTGACGCTTAATTAAGTCCAACCATTTTAAACGCATAGGAAACTCTTATTCACTCATCTTGCTCAAACATGAATAAAATCAATGCACCTCGCTTTGGCGAGCCCACATAAAATTACTCATGTATAAACAAGTGTTTTAATCATGGCATGGCAAAAGGACTTAAAACTTTCTTTGAAGGTTCATCACATATAGCATATAACACATTTATGAGCACATAATATAAACATGTTACACATCAAGTTTAGCCATTAAATTAATCTCCATTAATTTAAGCATGGTATTTATGTGTCATTAGTTTCTCTATAATTATGAGGATGAGACTATTTCAACTTTGGTCATTATCTCCAAATCAAGACAACAAGAAGTGCGGTCGAACTAAGCCATTAGGCAACCACAATCCCGCACTAATTCAAGAAACCAAGAAAGTAGTCCATGTGGCCGAAACTAAGCAATAGATGGTCTCGATGAACGTAGGCCAATTGCATTCACAATTCCACATGGATCTCCAATCATTGAATCAAGAACTTTGTTTCTCAATTTTAGCAATTATGAACTCTTCATAATTCTAACTTCGTTTTATCTTTGAAACTTTGATTGCGATCAAGTTTGGGAAACACAATCTCGATGAACGCAGATTAGCCATCCAAGCCTTGAACCAATCTTAGAATCACAAGACTAAAACAAATAGGAAAATCAAACCCCAAGATCCTCACATAAACCAACTACCCAAAACCCATTCCAGATCAGCAAGTCTGGACTGGTTCTGTTACTGGTTTTGTTGGATCTCTCGAAAATTCCAAATTCTGATTTCAACCAAAAATCAGACAATCTGATCCTCTTGTGCGGCCGCTCAAAACTCACTGTGCGGTCGCCCAAACATGTGCGGCCGCCCAAGTGATTTTGTGCGGTCGCCCAAACTGATCAGAATGTACAGAATTTTGAAGTTCAAAAATTTTGTCTCAAAATCGTTTTTCCCCGATTATTAAAACTTTGATCCAATCAAAAATTAATAATCAACAATTCTGAATCCACCATAATTTATTTATTGCGATTGAATCGTGCGATTAAAGTTGCAAAACAATAAACCACATAAAATCACATAACACATAAACATCACATATTCAAATATTCATATCATGCAAGGCACACAAACAATTTATATACACATAACATGATCCAAGTATTGAATTAATCAACATGAACGGGGCTCTGATACCACTATTGGGTTTCCAAGTAACATGCGCTGCGGAATATAGCAATTTAAAATTTTAAGAAACCCAAAGCCATGGATCCGTTCATATGATTAAATCAAATACAACAAGATGAATAGAGGAATAACTAACCCTTGATGGCTATCAAATTCTCTTGGTCTTTGGTGGAGGTTTGAAGACTTGATCACGATCACAAAGCTTGAACACGAACTTTGAAGATGATGATTTTCACCCTCTAGCGGTATCCACACTTCGAACGAATATCAAAGGAGCTTCTTTGATCTTGGTTGCTAGACCAAATTGTGAAACACTTTTTCACAATCAAAAGAACTATATAAAATTTATTTTGTGTATTATTTTGTTCTTCAACAAAGAATGTCTTGGAACAAAATAAACCCTCTCTCAAACTCTTTGAGACTCACAAAATCATTAGCCTCGAGTGCTGGCCGAATTTTGTCTTTTATACACAAGTATGACCTATTCCAAATAGGAAACTTGTGTCAAAATCTGTCCAAAATTCGTTTCCTAATCAAATTAGGAATCTGCCACCCGACAGTATTGTGCGGCCGCCCAGAATGCACTGTGCGGTCGCACAACTATCTGAAGCAAAACTGGTACAAAACTGAGATGATTGTGCGGCCGCCCAGTCCATTATGTGCGGTCGCCCACTTCCCAGAATGTCCAGAATTTCCAAAATTCCAATGTAGTCCTTTTTAAAGATTCGTTCTATTGTGTGTGACCCTCTAGGATTATACTAAGTTGGCAATGGGTTCAAACATGAAACCATAAGATATGATTAGGTTCTAGCAAACCGTCATATCTACCCAAATAGTATAACTAGATACAAGTTCGCATTCCTTTTAGAATATGTCACAATCCTTTTGTCCACGATATCATTGAACACAAGTCATGGTCAAAGAGTCAACTTGTTTTGTTCAATACTTTCTCGATTCCGAATATGTTGATAATCCAAATGACATTGATCCAATCAATTCATTTGAGTCCGGCCGAACATTTCATCAACATCATTCCTACGAGAGGCCCAAGCTTGACATCTCTCCGAGGAGGGACAAATCCATTTAGCTTATTATTCTTCCCTACGTGAATCCGATTATGCCAATCATACCCTTTATAACTACTCGGTTAAAAGTAGCGTTTGAATATGTCAAACATAATGTTCATCAAGTGGAAGACTATAATAACTTCATGTCTAAGGATTCAAATGACATAACTAATATGAGATATTTGTATGACATAGACCATGACATAAATCTCATAAAGCGGGTCATGTCCAGTACCTTGTTCCAAACAAGTACCCATAAATCTAACATGATCATCCCATGATCATTTAGTCTTTATACTAGTGCTTAACAAGTACTAGGGATGGAGATTATTATAAGTAAACATGAACAACAATAATAATCAAAACATCTCTTTATTGATATGAAATAAATGATAACAATTACAACGTTTATTAAACGTGCCTAGGGCACCACTACCAACAGACAAGATCACCTTTGTTGTTCTTTCCATCAGTAGCGCTCGTTGAGGGTTTGTGATAACTTGCTGGTTTTTGAAATGCTGGTGTGAATGGTTTTGGTTGCTGGTAGCTTCCTTTGTGCATCCTTTTGAAGTCTTTAAACATTTTGTAGTTCCTAGCGAAGGCGGCAAATTCGTCTTCTTCCATAGGTGGTTGTTTTTGGGGTTTTGGAACAGCAGGGTGTTAGATGGGGATCTACAGGAGGAAATTTGTTTGAAGGGAAGGATATCTGTGACTGAGTTGATAGAGACAAGTTTTTGAAATTTTTATCGAGAACGTTAAGTTTTTGTTGTTCTCTCTCATACAGAAATAGACTAGACACAAGATTCTGAATAAAAGTCTTGTTCAAGTCTCTCACTTCTCTAACAGCGGTGACCTTGGTATGATACTCATTTCCCAAACAACTTAGAAAATGAATATTCAGGTCTTTTATAGTATAAACCTTACCTAATGAAGCACATAAATTACTTACCTCGCAGAATCTGTCGTAGGCACTCCTTAGTGATTCACCATCGAGTTTCTTGAAGGATTCAAACTCAGCAATACAATCGTAGAGTCTTTTGTCCTTCACCTGCTCATCACCTATGCAAGGAGCTTGTTCCAGCATTCTTGAGACGTGGAGCACAAGTCAATGAGTTTATATTGCTTGTCGTCCAAACCACAAGAGATAATGTGGCATGCTTTTCCATCTAGGGCAGCTGAAAGTTTGTCGTCCTCTGTCCATTCCTCTCTTGGTTTCTCAACCAAAGTTTCTTCAATCTGAACATAGGTTTCTTGTTCAGTGTCACGATCAGCATGTTGTGTCAGCGGAGTAGATGGAATAGGTCTATAGGTGGTTGAGACTTTTAAAGGAATTATTGGACCACCTTCTATGACCTTCATCAACCGATCATCGATTGAGTTCATATACTTTATCATACGATATTTCCAGACACCAAACTCGTTGACATTTAACAACGGGATGGTAGTGATGTTGAATGACTGCATGATTTTTCCTGTCATGGTATCGGCAAACAAGCTGAAAGGTTGGAAATTTCTTTCAAAATTCCAAGCTCTGATACCAATTGTTAGGCCCAATTGGAGGGAAAATAGGCTAGAGGGGGGGGGGGGTGAATAGCCTTTTTTAAAAGTTTTTCAAGGAAACACTTTAGAAGCAAAGTCACTTATCAGTTTGCAAACTATTATCAGTAAGCGCAGCGGAGAAGATATGACTTGGTTTTAACTCACACAAAATCAGTATGAAAAAGGTTTTGAGAGCTTGGTTAACACAAAGTGATTTCTAAAAGTTCAATGCAGTTACAAGAGATTGGTCAATGGAAATTACAATGAATCAGTACAAACATATACGATTTGCCGATAATAGAGTTCCAACCGGCAAGGATAAAGTAAACAACAGGGACACAATGATTTGGAGAGGTTCACAGTGTAACTACTGCTACGTCCTCTACCAAGTTTGGTCAGAACTTGGATTTGGGTTAAGAGTTCTATTAGATATCTCTAGTCTATTACAAGCACGGCTTTGCTGGAAACAAAGACTAAATTCTAGAGATCACTAATGGATCATAATACAAATCTGACCAAGTGTTTTTGAGCAGCAAGTCCAATAGAACTTATCACACTCAGGTGGGTGTGTGAATAACTCAAACAACGTATTCCTTAAATGATATAGTTCGGGAATACTAACATTATTGTTGAGTTGGTGCACAAGTGTATGTCCTATTAAATGATCTAATGATTATCTGGACAGAATGTTTGAGCTTTAATGAATACTCTAAAACATTCAACTCTCTTCAATGCTCTATTTTCACCAACCGTCTTCAATGCTCTAAGTCCTCTATTTATAAGAGGAGTGAATGTCTTGAGTCTTGTAGAAGAAGGCTTGCAATTTGAATATCCAGCTGGGTAGTTGAGGAGCATTAAATGCGGTATCTTCAGCATTAATGGCAAAGATATGGAGTACACGCATGCTTGGAAAAGTCTGATGGGTGAAGACCTCTTTGTCTCAACCGGTTACCTGCAAAAAGCAAGTAGGGACAAAGTATAGCTAAATCTAGCTATGTGTCAGACGGCGCAGTAATCATGACAGAGCAGTTTAACAACTTTTTGATAAGATAGTACAGAAAGGACAGAGATAATCAGTAAGTTGACATTGAGATAGAACAACGAAACCTGACTGTCAGTAAGGTTCAGATTGTCCTTGCTGATTATTTGTGTCATCGGCAACTTGAGTAGTAAGTTGATCGGCATGTTGAATTCTGGTCTGCTGATTTTACTTCCTTTTGCTGGTTTGCCATGATTGAAGAGTTGGAATACACCTGTGCATGGTCACAAAGAATCCTAAGGGTACCTTACAAAGGTTCTAATAAAATTTGGGGATCCTAAGTGATAACTATGATTGGGATTAAGCAATTCTATGTCCTAAACATATATTTGAGTAACAACGCATTGGAACCTCACGACACACTCGACCTTAGTATTTTGTTCGGTGGAAGCCGCGTGCCCTATAGGACCCTCGCCCGAGATAGTCTGTCCTTGGGGTGCGCAATACATGTGAAAAACGAGGGGCTTATAGGCGTAGTGATGGCCTCCACTGATCCAGGGTTTAGAGTAGTCGCGAAAAAGAAGAGAAATCTTTTCCAACCACTTAGGAATAAAATAATTGTCTTAAGTAAACTTGAACCAATAAATACATGACTTTCAATTCTTGCTAACGTTTGTTCATGTGGAAAAGATCATTCAATAATAAAAGAAAATAAAGTGCTTTTTTTAATAAAATTGGTAAACTCACCAAAAATGCATAGCTTGGGTCTATCCCCAAAAACTTACTCTTAGAGTCAGATTGGTTCTCCTCTTTTGAGTCAAATCTCCCTGTGTCAAGTTCTCCTTCTTGCTTAAAGCATGACATTTCTGAGAATCCCTCCAAAGTGTCCTTAAGGTTTATTGGTTCGTCGTTTGATAGGGAAAGATGGAAGCTCGCCTAGAAATCGTTGAGAGAACCCTAGATGTCATGCAATAAGTGATGAGAAGATTGGAATATGATCAAAGTCGTCTGCTTGGGATTGTTAGTAGAATGCACGAGAGACAAACTCCGGACCTTGAAAAGGAATCCGAAAGGATATGGGTTCTAATGGTCCACCCCTGCCTCTGGGAGATTTAGAAAGACAGGGAAAACGATTGGCACCAAGAAAGGAAGAGCGTGAGGGATGAAATGTACTCACAAAGCCGCATCCATCAGGAAGATATGAAAAATGTCCAAACTTGCATGAACACGGTGGTGGACGCAATCCTAGATATCAGAGCCTATCTCAGAAATCACCCCCACCTCAAAAACACTGCCGTTGGGCCTGTCTCGAACAACCCGTCCCCCGTTACTTCCGTTAGATCCCAAATGACCTTGACTCACCAAGAAAGCCTACCTCCCCAATCGCAACCCCCAAGTGGAAGTATGCCACAAAGAAACAGCCGGCCCAGATCCGTTCTCCCCAAACCAACTCCCCATCAAAGAGCCACCCCGTATCGTCTCTTTCGTGAATTAGGGACTCCAAGGACTCAGTTGCTTGATCAGTTGCTCAAGGATGGAAAAATCCAGCTACTCGATCCGAATATGCTCTTGGCTGAACACTCCCACCAACGGTCTGATGAGACCTAGTTCTGCCGATACCATCAAAGAGCTCATTGATGAGGGGATCATCACCAGGAAAGGCAACCTCTGGGTTTGAGCCCAAGGAAAAGAATTTGGGGATGTGAAGAGGTGGTAGAAACAGAAAATGGATAGCAGTGGTCTAGTCTCGTAAGATCTAGAATTTCAAAAGTCCATCTTGGACATTGTCTTTTACTAGTATTTTTACCCGTGCCACTGGCACGGCAACATTATGGAAAGGAAGAAAGAACCTCATTTAATTTTGTCCTCTCACATAAAATCCCTAACCTCAGCTCAATTTCCTCTTTTTTGTTATCCAAACTCATCACCTTAAGGATCTTTTTTTTTTTAGCATTTCTATCATGTTTTTGTATCCGTCCCTTTTTTTGGATAATCCCTGTACCAATCCGAATCAGTGAAAGCTTTCTTTTTTGGAGTTGAGAGGTTACATAACTACCGTGTGGAGTGAGATAGTGGGTTATTTTAGATTAATTTTAGGCCGTTAGATCATTTTCTGAGATTCAATCACAGCCGCTCTTTGTAAAGCGGTTATTCTTGCTTTCTATTGTAGTATAGATTTTTCCTAAGCCCTGCGAGGCAAAAGTCTTGGGAAGAAAGGTAGCAAGGTGGTGCCCAATTGAGTCTGTATCAAGTCCGTGAATGGCCGAGTCATCGAGTCTGTAAAAAATCGAGTCCTTTATGGAATGAAATAGTCATTTTCCTTCTGTTCTCTCTAGACTTGGGACATTACTTGCAAAATACATTAATTCTTGAAATTACCTTTATTAATGTATTCAAATGATTGCTGAGTCCCTAGAATGGTGAATTGACTTCTAAACATTTTGGTCAATGATGACTCATTAATGACGAATGGACCTAACACAAATAAAAAAAGTTCAATGCAAGAAATTAATCTTAATGTGAATAAATGTTGTGATCAATTGGCATAAGAAAACCATTAATTTCAAATCTTTCCTCTTCATACACATTCTCAATATACTCATCCATACACATCCCTGATACGCAACCCGACACGTGTTCGTTGTGTAAACTCTCTATGAACGTCAAGGACGAAGAAGCAGGAATGTTGTTGCCCAATCACCAATGATCTCGCCGCAACCGCAAGCAAAGAACCCTGAATGCCCATCAAAGAGGACGAAAAACAAGATGTATTGGATGTCCCATCAAGAGTCATTGATCAAAGGCATCAAAAGAAAATCTTCCCCATTCCTTTCAAAAAAAAAAGGAACTGAATACATGGGAAGAGATAAAGGAAATGGATACGTGGAATGTGGATAAGGAACTGAATATGGATGAAAATCAATTCATCCCGAGAGAAAGCCACCTCTGAGACTCATCCCCCGAAGAGTCCACCTCAAAAAAGGCACAAAAAGGCAACAACATTCTTCCATAAGATGCCAACCCCGGCAAAAAGGCGATGCACAGCCGAACTACGGTGACCTGAGCTTCTCAAAACTGAGGGGAACGTAGGCAATCTTCGGGTCTGGTCATAACAAGGAACAAAATCATTAAACCTTGGTCCCCTCAAGATGACCAAGTCCTTTTTTTTGGTCCCATCAGTGACCAACTTCTCAGATAGTACCCTCTTTGGTCACATCAAGGACCAATCTCACCTAAACACAATCCCTTTCTCGATCCCGCCATTGATTGAATCTTAATCTCAATTGATCACAACATTTATACATTTTAAGGCTAATTATTGTAATAAGCTTGAATTAATGATAAACATGGTCCCTTCCCAGCAATCATTTTGATGATCTTAACTAAATCAAATTTCAAATGTCTCGACAAGTCTTCTTTTCTACATCTTAGGAAAGATCCAAACACTGATTTCTGTCCATAGGCTTCCTTCCTCACAAAAGGGACTCACTCCCGCCAACGCCTATGTCTGTTTTCGTTAGAGCAAGTATAGTATGCTCAGATCCATGTCATGATTTGACTAGACCACTCCTAAAAAGAAAGAACAAGAGACACAAAATGGATACCCGTAAGGTGGGATGCGCGTGAGGTTAATTAGGAAAAAACAGGGTGCGCAAAAGAATCGGTATCCCGACAATAAGTAAGAAAAGCTAAGGTAGGTCAGTAGATCAATTCTCAGTCAAAGGAAGGCCGGGGCTACTAAGTCGTAGCGGCACGCTTAAAGTGATCAAAGGAAAGATCATCCCCAAGAAGGGTCGAGGCCTAGGAAATGACACCCAAATAAACCGGAGCTGTCAAGCCAAAATAGCACGTTGAAGGGATTAACGGAAAGGTCATGCTTTGGTAAGCCCAGTCTAGGCCAAAACCCAGAGTCACAATCTCCCAATAAAATCCACAGCTCTTCAAAATTCCCCAGAGGTCCCCAGAAAATTTTGGTCAAAAAAGTTCAACCCTCTGCGTGAACCGTACGGATAATTTGCAAAAATTCATGTCAGCGGCTTATACCAGCAGACTGACCACAAGTGAAACCCTCTATCACTTGTTAAAAACTGTCAAAAATATGTCCCAGTTATACATAATTGAGTCTAAACACACTTTCGGGAGTCCCCAGCAAGTCACAACATCAAAAAGCCCTCTTAAGGCCCGAGCTATGCATTCAAGTGAGTTTACAAATAAAGAACGTTTTGAACATTAATAAAATTACAATTTCTTTATACACACTATTTTCAAATAAAGCAACACACAAAGATGTTTAAACAGGTACATCTACTCGGAATCTGGGTCCGAATCAACCGGAGGCGAATAAGAAATACTGGGCCCCCGAGATGGATAAACGCTGTGATCAAAATGGAAATGGGACCCTGCTAAGATCATGTCCTCATCGGAAGGTGGCTGAAAGGAACGCCAAGCAAACAGGGAGGAAGTACCCGGACGATCAACAGAAGATGTTATGTCAGCCGCACTCATGGACTGACTGTGGACATAGGAGGGGGGCAGCTCCACGCTTGATGCCCTATTGCGAGGTGTCTCCTCACCACTCATTGAGCTCCTACCCGGTACAAAGCTGTGCTCCATCCGAGTTCCCTTGTATGAACGGCCCGTGAGCTTCCTAAACCATCTTTTGGCCCATCCCAGGAAGCCAGGCCTCCTCAGCAATGCTCGCCCCATAACCTGTACATGAAAATAAAATGGCTCAGCAAAAGAGACAACAATGAAAGGTATGTGTGTGCAAGGAAATGAGAAAACGCACTGCCTCGACTATAATTTCCTCAACCGGAACCCCTTCTCCCGCAGTAGACAAATCAAATTTGTGGACCCTACCATCCATAAAGATGAAGGAAAATCCGGTCTACGCCGGAAGAGCTACCCCAGAAGCCAGTACATGTGGCGACCTCAACCTTGTGGCCACAAAATGACCCTATGGTTCATCAGTGATCAACTCGGCCCGCGTTTGCCCCTATAAGGAAATGATCATCCCGATTGTCAGAAAGGAACATGCCCACAGGAGGATCCACCAGTGTCCTCTGCACGAGCTCCAACCCATGCTTCCATAGGACCCTCTCCTCCAGGTAGAAGGACTCACCACGGAACCCCACAAGTAGTCGCCTCTGGCTCGTCACCCTCCGGGCCTCACTCAAATCAAACCCAATCTCTGGCCTCTCATACCTCGACCATGGGTGAAGGTTGAGCCCCTCGGGAATGGGCTCTCTCAACATCGCCTTCACGTCAGCATACCGGATAGAGGTTCTTCCCTTGGACCCCCGTGGCTCTCGGGCGCTCCTAGCCCAACAGATTATAGCCGGAAATTTTAGGTCCCGGTCCAAAGATGGCTTCCACAAATAGCCTCCAAATACCTCGTAGTACCAAGCCTGAAAGAAAGAATAAGGAGGATTTTAGTACACGATAACGAGATAAAAGCCGAAGCAGAAAGTAAAGCAAAGGCAGAAAAGAAGAAAGGGTAAAAATAAGGAGATATACCTCGAGGGAAAACTAGAAGCAGGCCAAAGATTTGCTCGCTTTCCGGCTAAATTTGTCAAGCTCCATATATAGCTCGGCAAGGCCCGCCTCACCCCAAACAATGCCCCTAATGCCCTCAGGCGTCATCAAAGAGCCGAGAAGGGAAAACGTGCATGTAGTATCGGCATTGGCAAAAATGGTGTTGCTAAGGAGGAACCACACGTAAGAGCGCCCTATCTGCTCAACCGTCACTCCGCCAGCCAGGTACTCCAGATAATTGGCCCGAATGGTCCTCTCGACACTCTGGACTAAGATGCCTAAACCCTTGGTAGGGCCCGAGAAGCTGATGAGTGCCCTAATCTCCTCAACAGGGATCCTATCCCGCCAAACAACCGGATGCCCTTCAAAAGAAAGCCCGGTGATCACTGAGAAATCAACGGGAGTCACAGTCACCTCCCCCTAACTCAAATGAAATCTGTGGGTTGAGTCCCACCAGTACTCAGAAAGGGAATTGACAATCCCCATACTCCTGTTGGTCTCCACAAACGTACCCAAACCCTCAATAAATGGTACCAATCCGGTGCATTCCACCCACTCCCTCGGACCAGGCTCACCATCAATGGACTCTGGCATAGCCTGTCACAAGGAGAGGCATGCATCGAGAGACCCTCGTGATTTGACATCCTTACCCTGCAGGTAAACACAGCAAAGGTATGAATAACTCAGTTTCCAAATACCAATTCATATGACGAATACAGATCACAAAAAATCATGTTCCGTCCCCTTCCAAATTACATAGACATTTGAGGGTCATTTGAAAAAATATGTTCCATCCCCTTCCAAATTGCACAGACATTTGAGGGTCATTTTAAAAAATATGTTCTGTCCCCTTCCAAATTGCATAGACATTTGAGGGTCTTTTGAAAAAATATGTTCCGTCCCCTTTCAAATTGCATAGACATTTGAGGGTCATTTTGAAAACAAAAATATATTCCGTCCCCTTCCAAATTGCATAGATATTTGAGGGTCATTTTGAAAAAATATGTTCCATCCCTTCCAAATTGTATAGACATTTGAGGGTCATTTTGAAAAAATATCTTCCGTCCCCTTCCAAATTGCATAGACATTTGAGGGTCATTTAAAAAAATCATTTTCCGTCCCCTTCCAAATTTCATAGACATTTGAGGGTCATTTGAAAAAATCATTTTCCGTCCCCTTTCAAATTGCATAGTCATTTGAAAGTCATCGTTTTTGTCCATTTTTCGAATTGCACAAGTCATCTTGAAAAACATTAAAATCCGTCCCCATTGTAGGACCAACCCCTTTCATTGTAAACAATTTCTCATTTCATGCACACAAGCAACAACGCCCGAAAGAGTCGAATAACTAGCCAAGAACGCGAAGTACAAGCACTTTATGCACAAACATAGCATTACACACTTTAATTTTCAAAAGTGTAGCTAGGCATGTCCGATTGAAAAGATGAACACATGCCCATGATTCTTGCGGCTCCAATTTCATGAAAACCAAGTCAATTTCGCAAAATGCACAAGAAGCACAAAATCCCAATTTGCATGAACATGAACCCTAGGTTTAACAAATGCATAAAATCTTGGAAATTTGGCACAAATCGAATAAAAGATAGTTTGAAAAAATACTCACTCCTCCCTTGTGGAACAAATGCACGGTAGGAGACTTGTAGAAGCCCGTTCCCGCATCCATAAGATCGACGGTGTAGCTCTGAAAGTTTTGAACAATGCCGAGCCTCTTGTCCGCTCTTCTAGGGTAACCCGCGCGTGCCTGTCAAAAGATAGTTTGAAAAATACTCACTCCTCCCTTGTGGAACAAATGCACGGTAGGAGACTTGTAGAAGCCCGTTCCCGCATCCATAAGATCGACGGTGTAGCTCTGAAAGTTTTGAACAATGCCGAGCCTCTTGTCCGCTCTTCTAGGGTAACCCGCGCGTGCCTGTCCCGCCATGGATGATCTTTAAGCAATGTAAGGAAGAAATTTGAAGTTTCCCTCGCAATTTCTCTCTTTTCTCTCGTCTGTTTTCACAGCAATGAAAGAGCATCCGTAAGGCTGCCGCATTTTGAAAAAAAAGGGAGACGACCGACCAACCGTACGGATGGTTTTGGGGAGAAAATTTTCTTACCCAAAATTTATACTTTGGCCCCTGGTGCCTTGAATCATATTTTCACTAGGGACCTAGAAAACAATTAGGCCCCCTCATAATGCGATCCCCATCGGTCTTTGACGTAAGCCTATTGTATTAAGTTTAAATTGTCCCCGACAGTCCTTAGTCGAACGTAAGACCAGTTTTCCCATCAAACTCCCCGAAGATGAAGTTGACCCAAGCCTTGACCCAAAGTGGTCATTTAGGTTGAAGCCTTTATCTCCGGTGTGAATACCCATGGCCAAAAATCGAGAGTCTCCACGTTGTTTTATTTGTAGTTAAAACATTGAGAAAACCATTTATGAGAATAATAGGGTTCGGGGGTCAAATTACAATAAGAGAAGAATATTAATGTAATCACTCCTATTGCCCGACAAATCGGTCTTTCTATCATGATCAATGTGTGTGTGTGTGTGTGTGTGTGTGTGTGTTAGTGATTGAGACCGAATCCAAAGATTGCCTACATTCTTCTCATCATGAGAAGCTCAGGTTAGTGTAGTTCATTGATGAATTAGAATGAGGAGATATGAAGCGGGAGCATGTATATAGAGGGGGAAGATTAGGGTTAGAAGCAGTTCCTAGATCATATTAGGGTTTGATGAAACCCTAGGATCATCATTGGCTATGGCATGTGCACATAAATAGGGATTACAATCCTAGATGATGTATGATAAGTCATAAATCTAGCATTATAATAAGAATATCATGAATACATATGAATGAACACATAAACATAAAGATCGCTACCCTAGTTACAACATTATGTAAGTAATATGTGACCTAGATCTAGTGCGGGTTTCATGGAAACCCTAGATCATCATCGGCCACGAATATGAACGATGAACAAAACCCTAGATCTAACAATATATGAATGAATATAATATATCAAAGTAGTTAAGTAATAAGAACGCGTTACAAAACTGATTAAAGAGGCTTTGAATGTTGATTCTTCATTCCTTTGGTTGATGGCGGTGTTGAATCTCTTTGATGATCAAAGCAAGATCAAAGAGAGGGTTTGAGAGGGTTTTGAGAGGGAGAGAGAGAGGATGGGAATAGCTTCTGTTAGCTTTTTCCCGTGGGTGGAAGTTGTGTAATCAATAGGCTGAGAGGAGGGGCCTATTTATAGGAAAAATCCTGGAATTCGGAACACTGGCCGCACGGCTATGAGCAAGCTGTACGGAGGATAGGGAGCTGTACGGTGGCAAATCTCGAATTTCATGCTTATCAAGATCTCCTTGAATCCTTATCAGGTTGTTCACGGTATTTGTCCATTATCCTGATGGATTTCGACCTAGAAGCGATTTTGTCTATCAGGAACTCTAGGAATTTGTCGGATAGGTCCCTGTCAGGTTTTTATGCAAGGCATCGAGGGTCGTTGATTAAGAAAGGAGCTGTTCTGAAACAAGTGTTCCAAATTGGGGGAAGGTAAACGGTGACCATGTTGGTCTAACGGCTGAACCTAAGTCAGGCTACCTACGTATCCAAATGGAATCAAGCCAATTGTAGTTCGAGCAATGGGGGAGAAAGAAACGAGACATAGTCTTCTGCTAGGGATAGACAAACATTCGTAAAGCAATAAAGTCGTGTGGACCCTACTGGGGAAAAAGGAAAAAAGAAACAATACATCAGCCTAATGCTAGGGATAATAATCCTACGGGCACTATCCTGTATGAAGACCAAACATTCGTTAGAAGAAATGAGACATCAGCCTACTGCTGGGGATAACGATCCTTCAGACACTATCCTGTATGAAGACCGAACATTCGTTAGAAGAAACGAGACTTCAGCCTACTGCTAGGGATAACGGTCCTATGGACATTATCCTATATGAAGACCGAACATTTGTAAGAAATAAAGTCGTTGCAGATGGACTCTATTGGGGAAAAGAAGTGAGGCCATACGCACGGTTCGACAAGAATTTTTAAGAATCGAGAACGTATTTTGGGATGGATTCTAACTTCCTAAAGAGCGTACGTAATCGAATAATTTCTCGACAAACTACGGTACATAGAGAGGTATAGTCCTCAATATCGCAGAATTCGGTAACTGAGAACACAGACGGTACATCGGGACATATGTGCCTCGAGCTCGCACGGGTTACGCCAAAACATGAGACACAAGGTTTGAAGAATACATGATATGTCTCACGTGAATCACATAACTTTCTCGATAATATACGGTGCCTAGGTATAGTCAGCTTCGCAGAATTCGGTAACTGGGAACACATACGGTACATCGGGACACAGGTGCCTCGAGCTCGCACGGGTTACGTCAAAACATGAGACACACGGTTTGAAGAAGCCATCTTATGTCGTGCATGACTCACATCAATTTCTCGGTAAACTAAGATGCCTATAGAGGTATAGTCCTCAGGACCGCAGAATCCGATAACCGGTAACACAGACGGTACATCGGGACACAGGTACCTCGAGCTCGCACAGGTTACGCCAAAAACCTTTCTCAACATGAAGGGTTTATGGATGCATCCCACCTTGAATTATAATTTTTTTAGGGTTTATGGACATTTCCGACCTCCAATTATAAAGTGATTTGGTTATTAATAAAGGATTAGGGTTTTGGAGGTTTCCGACCTTCAATTTATAATTATTTAGGGATTAACGACATTTTCGACCTTTAATTATAGATTGATTTGGAATTTTAGAAGCCTTCCAGGCCGGTTCGGAATCTTGGAGGCCTTCCGGGCCGGTTCGGAATCTTGGAGGCCTTCCGGGCCGGTTCGGAATCTTGGAGGCCTTCTGGACCAAATTGGGATTTGCTTTGGTAAGATACCCTTTTGTTTAGACTTTCAACATTAGACGTTATTGTTGGAGTTTGATTGTTAATTACCTATAGTCTAGGGTTTGAGTATTGTTTATTTGATGTCAGAAATGTTTTAGATGTGGATTTCCCAATGTTTGGGGTTTAAGTGAATTTTGTTGAAATTTAGTTGTATTTTACCCATAGTTTGGGGTTTGAATGAATCTTATGTAGAAATTGCAAAGAGTTTTAATTTGTAGATTACCCAAATTCGGGGTTTATTTGCATTTTACTTTGATTGTAAATATTTTGATTGCGAATGACCCTAGGTATGGGATTTTGATTATTAATTACCCAAGGTCGGGAGTTTGAATATGTTAACGTTAAACATGAGGGATTTATTTGAAGAATTATTTTGAGTGAGAGATTTGACTGTAAATTACGTTGAATGAAGGGTTTGATTTTTAATTACTTCGAACGAGAAGGTTTGATTGTTAATTACTTCGAACGAGAAGGTTTGATTGTTAATTACTTCTAACGAGAATGTTTGATTGTTTTGATTGTAAATTACCCAAAGTTTTGGGTTTTAGTATTTGAATGCAGAGACTTAGTTTTGATTTACCCATATTTCGGGGTTCAAGGAGGATTTGGTTGTAAATTACCCACGGTATGGGGTTTGGACTTGGATGATATTAGGTTGAGGTTTTTTGTTTGCAAATTACCCAAGATATGGGGTTTTGGTTGTAACTTACTTTGAATGAGAAGGTTTGATTGTAGATTAGCCAAATTTGGGGTTTAACATGTTGACGTTAGAGGATTTGAATATAAATTACTTCAAATGAGAAGGTTTGATTGTTAATTACTTCGGACGAGAAGGTTTGATTGAATACAAGGGACTTAGTTGTATGTTGTTATTAGGTATGAGGTTTTGATTGTAAATTACCCAAGGTATGGAGTTTGGATTTGGATGATATTAACCTTGGAGGGGTTTTATTGTAAATTGTTTTGAGATGTAGGACTTGACTGTAATTTACCTTAAATGAAGGGTTTGATTGTTAATTACCCAAAGTTTGGGGTTTGAGTGATTAATTTTGTACTTAGGGTTTGATGACCTTAAATTGGGGTTTTCATGAAACTAGTAGATTTCGACCCAAGTTGATTGATTTATCTGTAGTATGTATAATGTATTGATTTTGGTGGTTTTGTTAAAAAACGCGATTTTGTGTTAAGTAACTCTTGGTCCAAAAATGTTGTAATCTTTGACCGATCTTTTACTTGGTTGACTTTGTTAAAAGTGCTTTTTGGATGAAGTCATATTTTTGTCCGTTACTTATTGAAATTTTTTCGGACTTGTTTGGAGTTGACTTGTCTTGTCTTAGGTAGACTAGGGTTTTGATTGCTCGAGAATAGACCTCATTGATTAGTTAAATATATTATGATAATGTTTTAGACAAGTAGTCTCGAATTAATAAACTCCTTGATTAATCGAGAAAGAGAATAGAAATTGTAGTGTATGGGGAAGCAAGAAAAGAATGAAAGTTGGCTCGAGGTGGGTTGTATATACTTTGTGTTGGTAGTGGTGCCCTAGGCACGTTTAATAAACGTTGTAATTGTTATCATTTATTTCATATCAATAAAGAGATGTTTTGATTATTATTGTTGTTCATGTTTACTTATAATAATCTCCGTCCCTAGTACTTGTTAAGCACTAGTATAAAGGCTAAATGATCATGGGATGATCATGTTAGATTTATGGGTACTTGTTTGGAACAAGGTACTGGACATGACCCGCTCTATGAGATTTATGTCATGGTCTATGTCATACATATATCTCATATTAGTCATGTCATTTGAATCCTTAGACATGAAGTTATTATAGTCTTCCACTTGATGAACAATATGTTTGACATATTCAAACGCTACTTTTAACCGAGTAGTTATAAAGGGTATGATTGGCATAATCGGATTCACGTAGGGAAGAATAATAAGCTAAATGGATTTGTCCCTCCTCGGAGAGATGTCAAGCTTGGGCCTGTCGTAGGAATGATGTTGATGAAATGTTCGGCCGGACTCAAATGAATTGATTGGATCAATGTCATTTGGATTATCAACATATTCGGAATCGAGAAAGTATTGAACAAAACAAGTTGACTGTTTGAACATGACTTGTGTTCAATGACATCGTGGACAAAAGGATTGTGACATATTCTAAAGGAATGCGAACTTGTATCTAGTTATACTATTTGGGTAGGTATGACGGTTTTCTAGAACCTAATCATATCTTATGGGATCATGTTTGAGCCCATTGCCAACTTAGTATAATCTTAGAGGGTCACACACAATAGAACGAATCTTTAATAAGAGGACTATATTGGAATTTAGAGTCAAAGGACCTTGGAGGAATTTCTGGAAGCATTCTGGGCTGTTTGGTCTACCGAGCGGGCGCTTGGTTCAGACCAGGCGGGCGCTTGAATTAATTCCAGAAAGACAAGTACCTTCTGGTCATTCAAGCGGGCGCCTGGTCCTTTACAGGCGGGCGCCTGGTGCTGCCGACAGGAAAATTCCTAATTCGATTTAGGAAGGTTTTTGGCACAAGATTCCTATTTGGAATAGGTCTTAATTGTGTATAAAAACCCCAATTCGGCCAGACCATATTAACAAGTGCTTTTGTGAGTCTCAAAGAGTTTGAGAGAGATTTTATTTTGTTCTAAGATATCATTGATTGAGGAACAAAATAAGTCACAAAATAAATTCCATATAGTTCTTTATTAAATTGTGAAATCGTGTTTTACAATTATTGGTCTAGCAACCAAGATCAAAGAAGTTCCTTTGATATTCGTTCGAAGTGTGGATACCGCTAGAGGGTGAAAATCATCATCTTCAAAGTTCGTGTTCAAGCTTTGTGATCGTGATCAAGTCTTCAAGTTTCTCCACCAAGACCGAAGAAAACTTTGATAGCCATCAAGGGTTAGTTTTATTCTATATTCATGTTATTGTATTTGATTTAATCATATGAACGGATCCATGGCTTTGGGTTTCTTAAAATTTTAATTGCTAAATTCCGCTGCGCATGTTACTTGGAAACCCAACAGTGGTATCAGAGCCCCGTTCATGTTGATTAATTCAATACTTGGATCATGTTGTGTGTATATAAATTGTTTATGTGCCAAGCATGATATGAATATTGGATTATATGATGTTTATGTGTTTTGTGATTTTATGTGGTTTATTGTTTTGCAACTTTAATCGCACGATTCAATCGCAATAAAAATTATGGTGGATTCTGAATTATTTCGATTATTGATTTTTGATTGGATCAAAGTTTTAATAATCGGGGAAAAATAATTTTGAGACAAAATTTTCGAACTTGAAAATTCTATACCATTCTGACCATACAAGCGCTCGCCCGCGCTGGACCAGGGGCGCGCGCGTTGCAGGCGCCCGCTCGCCCGCGCTGGACCAGGCGCCATCGAGTTGAGTTGGATTATTTGGAAAGAAAGAAAAATAGAAAATGTGAAATGAAAGAAAAAGGATACTTTTACTTTACTATGATGATAGCCCCTTATATTTTTCTTTGCTTTGCTTTATTTCTTTGTGCACACCCTTATTTTTGCCTAGGCCGCCCTTGTGGGTTTTCAACCTAGCGGGCTTCTTCTTTGTGCTTTTGCTCTAATTTTTGCCTAAGCCGCCCGTTGTGGGTTTCGACCTAGCGAGCTTCTCCTTTTTTTTTTTTATACATTTACATATTGAAACATGGGGCAAGATGAGCCCCTAGTTCGCTTTCGCCTTTAGGAGGTGGAAGTCGTGGAGGGGGTTTGAATAGCCCCTTAAATTTCGTTGATATCGTCGTGGGGAGACAGACAGCCCCGGTGCATGGTCATGGGAACGGACAACTTCTATGATTGTGCGGGCGCTTCTTCGATGGTGAGCGGCTCTGCATTCATCGTCTTCTTTAAGGGAAGGTGGAAGTGTATATGATGGGTATTTAGTGAGTGCACACAGTGGGTATACACAAGGGTATATATGGAGAGTGCACACAGTGGGTGTACACGAGGGGTGTATATATAGGTGGGTGCATACAGTGGGTGTACACGAGGGATGTATATAGGTGGGTGCACACAGTGGGTGTACACGAGGGAAGTATATATGGAGGGTGCACACAGTGGGTGTGCACAAGGAGTATATATAGAGGGTGCACACAGTGGGCGTGCATAAGTATAAGGGTAGGTTTAGAGAGTGTATATAGAAACGAGAAAACGATTCGATTGATCAAAGCGTTTGTTATTTTGAGACTAATTGTTTGTTAAGTTATGTATGATGGTTTGCGGGTCCATTTACCTGTTAAGGAGTCTTTATTAATGAATAAATTTGCGATTAATTCGTCATATAAAGATATAGCAATCAATTGTCAATTAAGATTAATATGATTTTCATGGAATTGATGTATATGCAAGATTATGTCTCAAGTCTAGAGAGAAAAGAAATAAACACACTTTATTATTAAAGACTCAAATTGACTATTCCGAGGTAGACTTTAACAATCTAACTAATGTTCGGAGTGGACTTTCGCTAGTAAAAATTAAAAGACTAATGTCCGAGGTGGACTTTGACAAAAGGACTCTCTAGAACCTACAAAGACTGAAAGACTCTTTTTTTATTAGATATATATTTTTTTTGAAGGAGGTAGCCCCGGTGTATTTTCTTCCTTGCTTGGATTTCTTCTACTCTCATGTGTTCCCTTGGCGGGTGATGGCTCCGCTATTGATGAGGCTTTGGATCTTTCTCTTTATATGGAGGCAATTCTCGGTGTTGTGTCCAACGTATTGGTAATACTTGCAGTATTTGGAGGGATTCAAGTTTTGTCTTACACCGACTGGCATGTAGTCGAGCAGAGGAGATAATTTGCTGGCTTGAACTAGAGTTTTGAAGAATTTGTCTAGCGGTATACCCAAGTCATCGTACTCATGCTTGTCTTTCTTGTCACGGACTATCTTGATGGGTGGTTTATGCATCGGTATTCCTTGCTGATGAGTAGTCATAGAAGGCATTCCAACGGGTAGAGTCTGTGGTGGCCCATACATTTGAGGAGCATAAGGGTGCGGAAACTGACCAGGAGGAGGAGTGCGGTTGAGGTACTCGTAGATACCATAGATGTCAGACAGAAGATGTTCCTCACTGTCCTTTAGAGCATTGTACACCACCTTCTGGAAGCGGTCTATTTGCTTAGGGAGAAAAGTCTCAAAGAAGGCTTCTTGTTCATCGAGAGCGGTTCGAAAAAGGGTTTCTTGCTCATTGAGGATATTCTCATAGTGGGCTGCTTGCTTGTTGACTAAAATCTCGTAGTGGACCGCTTGATTGTTGAGAGCGATGTTAAGATGGACCGTTTGCTCGTTGAGAATGGCGGTGAATTGGGCTGCTTGTTCATTGAGAACGGTGTTGGGGTGGAGAATTGTCTCAACATCTTGGGTGGTGGCTTCGGTTGTGACTGTGTTGACCCCTTCGGCAGACATGATGCAGGATTCTATAATTGTTGGTGGAGAAGTTAAGTCTTTGAATTAGATTAGACTTATAATTAATGACAAGGCATCGTTTATAAAATCATTTTTTATGAAAAGACTCGATCTCCATATTTTTTGAAATATTCTTTGAATGAAAAGACTAGAAGTTTGACCAGGCCGGAGCTGCCTACGTTCCCCTTACTATGCGGGAGAGGTCGCATACAATGAGAGGCTCAGGTCACCGTAGTTCGAGTTTAAGTAAAACAAGTGAGAGAGTGACCGCGGGAGGTCGGTGATATTTTGAAAACCATACGTATTAGAAGATGACCGTAGAGGTCTAAGAGTAAGGGGAGATGGCTCGGTCCTTGGTTAGGTATAGGTGGAGGGACCCTAGGTGAGGTGGCTTTGTTTACTTGAAGTCGGGTAAGGTTTGGCATGGGTAGTCCAAGAGGTAGGTCATCTAAGGTTGGCTAGCTTGACTAAAAGGTAGGGTCAAGATGAAAGATTGACCTAGACGGGTCGAAGATGACGGGTTTGACCTAGGTGGCTCAAGGTGACGGGTTGACCTAGGCGGGTCGAAGATGACTTAGGAGGTCAAAGGTAGACCTAGATGGGTCTAGATGACGGGGAATCCTAGATGGCTTAGAGGTAGGTCAGTTGACCAAAGTTGGCCAAAGTTTGACCTAGGTGGGATGGTATTGAGTAAGTTGACTTTAGGAAGGTCATAGGTTGGCTAGGGTTAATCTAAAGTAAACTAGGTTGACCTAGACCGGTCGAAGGTTGACTAGAATTGATCTAATGTAGACTAGGTCGACCTAGACGGGTCGAAAACAGATTGACCTAGATGGATCGAAGACGGGTTGACCTAGAAGTGTCGGAGACGGGTAAACCTAAGTTGGTTCAGGTAAGGTTGACCTATGCGAGTCGATACGTGGGTAGACCTAGGCGGGTCAAAGGTTTGACTAGAGTTGATCTAGGGTAGACACATGCAACATGATGAATGATTTTAGTTAAGATTAGGATTACTTGTTTTGATAAGTGTTCTTAACTCGATCAAAGTCCATAGTTTAGAAATGAACAAGGATTAACCTCAACCGCTCACAAGTGAATACGGCGAGTTAGATAGCCCGGGTGCCACGATGATAGAGGCGACATGATCACCATAATCTGTGCACTCAGCGGAGTATCCAGTAGGGTGTGCAGTGTGACACGGACCAGTGGTAGTGTGCCATTTGATTATGTATTTTTAGGAATAATATGCAGTGCACAAAAGAAGTCTACTAGCATAACAATTCATAGTAACAGTATCTAAGCATGAATCAAACACAATCAGAGCAGGTCTTAGAACATTTAAAGCATGCTATAAACATATAAACCTGCAGGAAATCATTAGAATCAGATTTGCAGATAAAGGGAGCCGTACGGCTTGACAGATGGCATACGGAGGCGTACGGTGCTTAATTATAGAAACGCCAGAAATTGCAGAAGTGTAGCTTTTGAAGAAAGAGAGTGCACGGGGAAGTTAGAACATACACAAAATCACGAAGTTATGAAAGTTAGACCCTCTTAAGTATTGAAAACAAGATTTTTTGAAAACAAGTCCCCAGCAGAGTCGCCACTGTGAATACACATGGCCAAAAATCGAGAGTTGCCACGTTGTTTTATTTGTAGTTAAAACATTGAGAAAACCATTTATGAGAATAATAGGGTTCGGGGGTCAAATTACAATAAGAGAAGAATATTAATGTTATCACTCCTATTGCCCGATGAATCGGTCTTTCTATCATGATCAATGTGTGTGTGTGTGTGTTAGTGATTGAGACCGGATCCGAAGATTGCCTACATTCTTCTCATCATGAGAAGCTCAGGTCGGTGTAATTCATTGATGAATTAGAATGGGGAGAGATGAAGCGGGATCATGCATATAGAGGGGGAAGATTAGCGTTAGAAGTAGTTCAGTAGTTCCTAGATCATATTAGGGTTTGATGAAACCCTAGGATCATCATTGGCTATGGCATGTGCACATAAATAGGGGTTACAATCCTAGATAATTTATGATAAGTCGTAAATCTAGCATTATAATAAGAATATCATGAATACATATGAATGAACACATAAACATGAAGATCGCTACCCTAGTTATAGCATTATGTAAGTAATATGTGACCTAGATCTAGTGCGGGTTTTGTGGAAACCCTAGATCATCATCGGTCACGAATATGAACGATGAACAAAACCCTAGATGTAACAATATATGAATGAATATAATAGATCAAAGTAGTTAAGTAGTAAGAACGCGTTATCAAACTGATTAAAGAGGCTTTGAAGGTTGAATCTTCACTCCTTTGGTTGATGGCGGTGTTGAATCTCTTTGATGATCAAAGCAAGATCAAAGAAAGGTTTTGAGAGGGTTTTAAGAGGGAGAGAGAGAGGCTGGGAATAGCTTCTGCTAGCTTTTTCCCGTGGGTGGAAGTTGTGTGATCAATAGGCTGAGAGGAGGGGCCTATTTATAGGAAAAATCCTGGAATTTTGAACACTGGCCGCACGGCTATGAGAAAGCCGTACGGAGGCTAGGGAGCCGTACGGTTGCAAATCTTGAATTTCCGTGCTTAACAAGATCTCCTCGAATCCTTATAAGTTTGTTCACGGGATTTGTCCATTATTCTAATGGATTTCGACCTAGAAGCAATTTCGTATATTAGGAACTCTAAGAATTTGTCGGATAGGTCCCTGTCAGGTTTTTATTACCTAAAAGGTCCTCGAAGATCTCGAAAGGTCTAGGAATTCCTAAATCTTCAGATCGGGTACTAACACCCAGCAGTCCTTAGTCGGACGTAAGGCCAGTTTTCCGTTAAACTCCCCGAAGATGGAGTTGACCCAAGCCTTGACCCAAACTGGTCATTTTAGGTTGAAGCCTTTGTCCCCGGCAGTCCTTAGTCGGACGTAAGACCAATTTTCCCGTCAAACTCCCCAAAGATGGAGTTGACCCAAACCTTGACCCAGAGTGGTCATTTTAGGTTGAAGCCTTTGTCCCCAGCAGTCCTTAGTCAGACGTAAGACCAGGTTTCCCGTCAAACTCCCCAAAGATGGAGTTGACCCAAGCCTTCACCTAAAGTGTCCATTTGAAGTTAAAAATTCCCCAGCCAGTCTTTGACGTAAGCCCATTGAAAATTGTGAAAAAGCCTAGGCAGTCCCAGTGTGACGTAAGCCCATTTGCCTTAGTAAAAAGTCCCGACTTCCACCAAATGAGAGTCAAGTCCATCCTTTAGTCAACCCTCACCATAGAGCCGAGTTGACCAAATCCCGACTTCGACCAAAGGAGAGTCAAGTCCATCCTTTAGTCAACCCTCCCCGTAGAGCCGAATTGACCAAGTCCCGACTTCGACCAAATGAGAGTCAAGTCCATCCTTTAGTCAACCCTCCCTATAGAGCCGAGTTAACCAAATCCCGACTTTGACCAAATCAGAGTCAAGTCCAAGTCAAAGAATTTCTAGGATAGGATGGCACATATCCACCTAGGTTTAGGAGAGGATGACAGATATCCCCCTATCAAAGCATTTCCAGGAGAGGATGACAGATATCCACCTAGGTTTAGGAGAGGATGACAGATATACCCCCTATCAAAGCATTTCTAGGATAGGATGATAGATATCCACCTAGGTTTAGGAGAGGATGACAGATATCCCCCTATCAAAGCATTTCTAGGAGAGGATGAAAAATATCCCCCTTTCGGTTAGGCTACCATCGCAAAAACCCTTTGGTTTGAGACGCCAAGTTCCTCACCCGACCTTTATGGTCACCCTTAGGTTTTAGACGCCAAGTTCCTCACCCGACCTCAACGGTCACCCTTAGGTTTGAGATTCCAAGTTCCTCACCCGACCTCAACGGTCACCCTTAGGTTTGAGTAGCCTTAGAATCTCTAACACCCCGAACTACATTAAGGCTTGATTCCCCACAAAAGGGATATGTAGGAATCCTATACCCATAGGTCCAGCCATGCAACTAAATCGGCCAAGCCGTCCTCCCATCGTAGGCAGATTGGGATGCTTTTTAGGTCAATAACCCCGCTTTCCTAAAGGGACGTTACCGAGGGGCTCTGTAAGTACCCCAATCTGAACTAAAACCATCTTAGAGGAATTCTTAGGACTATTCAGGGTTAAAACTGATAGGCTAGGACCTCACTAGAATAAACTAAAACTCTAGGACTATCCTTGAATTAAACTTAGAAAAATCCAGAAGCTCACCAGGATGAGTCGTACAGATAGTATGGGTACTAGACGGGCCCAGCCATACGGCTGGTTTGGGCGCCTTCAGTCCCTATAATTTGAGCCCTTGCTGATCATTTCAGGGGGGAGAAAAATAGTTTTGAGAGCAGAAACTCTGCTGAAATACGAGCAGAAACACATTATTTGTGAGAATTGAGTGAAAGAGAGGAAGATAGGCTAGAATCAAACATTGGTGAGGCCTCCTTCTCCCCCACCTCCTCTTCACTCCTTTATTTTCTTGTTCATGTTCTTATCTATGCAATGTCTTTATATTTCTTGAACTATTATTAAATGGAACCAAGCCTTGAAATGATTCATGGTGCCCTCATGCCTTGTGCATGATTAAGGGTTACAAACCAAAGATGATCAAGGATTGTTATGATTAATGCAATTTACTTTTATGTCATTTACTTTCATGTCATTTATATTAATGTCGTTTAATTTAATGTCTTTACTTTTGGCTTGGTGATCCATTGCAGATTTGGAGAGAGCCATTGCACATTTATGATATTTATGTTTATGTGATGATCAAGTTTGGGTGGTAAAGTCTTGATCTTTACGCTCCAAACTTTGGTCTAAGTCCTAATAATGTCCCTTGATGATAAAGACTCAATCTTTATTCATCCATAGGTTCATTTTTGATGATTTAAGGCTTTGTCTTGGATGAATCACCCATTTGGAGGGTTAAAGTCTCCATCTTTAACCATCCAAATGGTTGTTTTGGCTTAAATGTCATGTTCATCAACTTTATTTTCTTTTCCCAATTATTGCCTTGATCATACCCAAAATCATGTGTTTTTGGTGTCTAATTGATGATCAATGGCATAGGGATGATTGGTATACTTGTTCTTGTACCACAAAGTAATCTGAAAAGATCACATTCCGTCCAGTTTCAGCAGGATGCCCTGTTTCTGCCTGGAACTTGACTGTTTCTGATAAATCTGTAAATTCCCAGGACAACCATCACCAACCGTACGGATGGTTTGTCCGGGGAATTTTTTTTTTCAGTTTTAATCCCATTTTGTCAAAACTTTTGTAAACAAACCCTTTTCTGTTAACTCTTTAACTGTTTTCTGTTAAAAGTCAACATCTCCCATTTTAAAAATACACACACACTTGCACATTTTTATCAACAAAATTAGGGAGACTCGGTTTTTCCGAGGCAGATTGGGTGAACGATGAAAAGTTCTTCACAAGACGTAACCTGACCTCCGAACTCACTTTCTCAAACATTTTCCGTTAAATTGGGTTTAAAAATTAATTTAACGTGGCGACTCCGTTTCTTGAACATAAAGTGCTGTGTTTGATTCTCGAGGGAACTTTTCCATTTCCCGCGGGTATCTTACAGTCCCACCTTCAGAAAATCCATATTTTAGCGCAAAAGTTAACCTTCTTATGCAGTTAAGCCCTGAAACTAATGAAATCAGTCAAAAACTTAACGTACACCATGAAAGTCAACAAAAACAAAGTAATCAAAGACTCAAGGTTAAATTTGTCACTTAGTCAAGTCTAAGACTAACGGAGTAAGTCAAGAACTTAACAGAAAGTAACGAAAGTAAACGAAAAGTGACAAAACTTAACAGAAAAGAGGAAGACAGAGAATGTGTATGCAATCGGGACATGAGAGGTCTAAGTGTGAATACCCCTTTCCGTCATGCGGGCGACGCACCGGAAGTCTTTCTTTTTATTTATCTTTATTTATCTTATCTATGGGATTAGGATATTCAAGTTGGCATTTAATTTATTAAGAGTCGCCACGTTGTTTTTATTGAGCTAAAACATTGAGAAAAAGCTAACAAAGAGGGTTCGGGGGTCAAGTTACGACAAGAGAAGAATATCAAGTAATCACTCCTATCGCCCGAGAAATCGGACTTTCTATCATGATGAATGTGTTAGTAGTGTGTTAGTGTTTGAGACCGGATCCGAAGATTGCCTACATTCCTCTCGCTTGAGAAGCTCAGGTCAGCGTAGTTTGCACATAATCGGAATAGAGAGAAGAAGCGGGATCATGCATAATGAAAGGGGAAGAGAAAGAATCATATAAGATGATCACATCCTAGAATAATGATTATACCATTGATAAGATCAATGGGTATTCCTCATATTCATCCTTGGAGAATTACTGATCATGAGAATATTTACCTAAAGTTTAGGGTTTAGAAGTAGTTCCTAGATCTCAGGGATCATCATCGGCTATACAATATGAACATGGATTAAAACATTAGATCTAGCACGTTACGCATGAGATAAGCCGTAGATCTAGCATAATAATAAGAATATCATGAAACATGTATGAAATAACATATAAGCATGAAGATCGCTACCCTAGTCATAGAGCATATTATGAATTTTAGCAAGAACATGAAGAACACATTATGAATCATATGAATATAGATGTATAAACATGATGAAACTAGCATAAATCAGATCTAAACTAAGAAAACGTGACAAATTCTCACCAATCTTGAAAAGAACGAAGTTGAATCTCTCGAGCGGATTCGTCGGACTTTCGGGATTGCTAGAAAGGCATAGAGAGAGAGTTTTGCCATCCGTTTGGCTTGTAAAACTCGGGGGAGAGAATTGTGTTTTTTAATAATGAACTGAGGTCACCTATTTATAGGAAAAGTTGACCCGGAGGAAGTGGCCGCCCGGCCGGAACACTGGCCGCCCGACCGGTCAGAGAGATTGGCACAAATTTTGAGGTTCTGATCAATCTGGACTCTGGAGGATGACGAGATAATGCCTATCTTCGATTCCTCATCCGACCAGTCATCAACATCTTCTTATCTAGGCTTTGCGGGAAATCCTGGATAAGTCCTGCGCAGATTATAAATACCTGGGAGGTCCCTGTGAGTTCTAGAATGTCTAATAAACTCATTTTTAGGTTGGGTACTAACACTAAGGTGGGGTGTCTATAGATCCCCACCCCTCGGCGATGTGGATTGCGTAACAAAATGCGTCGATAAAAGAAAGACAACCACCGAGGACACCAGCAAGTGCGGCTTCAAACAGCTGCACTTGCTGGTGTCTGCTCTTAGAAGCCGCACTTGCTTTTGTCTGCTGTTAGAAGCCACACTTGCTGGTTGTTAGAAGCCACACTTGCTGTTGTCTGATGTTAGAAGCTGCACTTGCTGTTGTCTGCTGTTAGAAGCCGCACTTGCTGTTGTCTGCTGTTGGAAGCCGCACTTGCTGTTGTCTGCTGTTAGAAGCCGCACTTGCTGGTGTCTACTGTTAGAAGCCGCACTTACTGTTGTCTACTATTAGAAGCCGCACTTACTGGTGTCTGCTGTTAGAAGCCGTACTTGCTTGTTATCTGCTGTTAGAAGCCGTACATGCTATTGTCTGCTTTTAGAAGCTGCACTTGCTGGTGTCTGCTGTTAGAAGCCGCACTTACTGTGGTACCTGTTATGTGTGTGCTTTGATGATATATGTGCTTGGGTGTAAAGTGTGAAATTGTGCTTGTGGTGCGTTGTGATTTGAAAAGCAGATATTGCTTGAGAGAGAGATTTTTCAAGAATTGAGGAATTGCTTTTGTGTGTGATGTGATTTAAAGAAAGCCTGAATGATGTTCATACCTTCACTTACCATGGCCGCTTGATTTGGGATAGATTTCTGATGTTGTGGCTTTGATGGAAAATGTACATGCTTTGGATGTTGATGAGTTGCTTTTGCTTTGATGGAGGCATAATCACTCTTGATGATGGGTTGGTCGTGCCAAAAGGCTGCCTACGTATCCCTTGAAAGGAATCAGACCATCGTAGTTCAAGGATGATGGAGAACGCTGGGGAAGAAGCTAGGAGCAAAGCAAAATAAAACATATACTAAGTAAGAAAAAGAAAAAGAAAAATCTTTTTGTCATTGTAGATACCCCGGGGGCAGAGACCGCGGCTTTAGGCCAGAGCGCGCGAGCTCATCCTAGGATGTCTAATTGTGTTTTAGAGTCGCCACCCACGTTTTTGAGGAACGTAAGAAAACCTAATGTTTATGAGCCTAAGTTTGATTTACGAAAACAGAGATTCTTTGGGATGAGGGGTTCGGGGGTTAGGTTACGAAATGGGAAGTACTGTAACACCCATTTCGCCCGAGCAAAGTCGGTCTTGTTTGTTCATAATTCACTTTAAAGATAAATGTGTTCTTCCTATTTGAATGATGATAAAAAAAAAAAAGGGTTTTAAAGTTTAAAATGTAGGGAGATGACTCCTAGGCCAATTCAATGTAATGAAAGGACCATTAGTGTCATGTCCCAAGTGGTTTTGGGGTGATTGCACATTTGATTGAAGAAGAAGAAGAAGAAGAAGAAGAAGAATAAGAAGAAAGATTAAGACATTTACCTATAGTATCCTTCAAAGAGAACCTCTTGAAAAGCCTTGAAGAAGAGGTTGAATACTTGGAGAGAACACTTCTTAAGGTCCAAAGTTTTTTAGTTGAAAAAGGTCTAAAAGAAGTCCCAAGGAAAAGTCTAGAAAAGAAGTGAGGAAAAAGGTCCCTTCCAATGATGGATTGGAGGGGTTTTTATAGTTGAAAGAGGGGAGTTTTTGGAGCCAAACGGAGTCTCCAAGAAATCTCTCCCGGGCAAAATCATGTATAATGAGCAAGGGGGAGATTCTTGGGCAGAATCTGTAACTGACACACCCCAGAAGCGCGCGCATCCCACCTAGGCGGCGGAAGGCGCGTGCGTCTGGCCTCAAGAGGCGGAGGCGCGTGACTCTTAAAAGAAATTTTTGACAGAATGGACTAGAAAGTTAGAACTGTTATTCAGTTTAGTCCCGGGACTTAACGGAGTCCGTCTGGAACTTAACCAAAGTAACAGAAACTAACAGATAACACTTAAAAGAGGGAGAAACACAAAATCAAGTGTGCAATCGGGGTGAGCGGTCCAAGGCGGGGTTTCTACAGAGCCCCTCGGTGGCGTAGATTGCGAAGCAAACGCGCCGACGAAAGACAGACATCCACCTAGGACATCACCAAGAAAAAGAAAAGACTCGATAAAAGCAGGAATTTGAAATTAAAGGGGATAGAGGTGCGCTCCCTGTGTGAGCAGCTTTGCCAATAGGGGGATCCGTTTGCTGAAAGCGGGATATGTTTGCTGGAAGCGGGACCTGTTTGCTGATAGCGAGATCCGTTTGCTGGAAGCGGGACCTGTTTGCTGATAGCGAGATCCGTTTGCTGGAAGTGGGACCTGTTTACTGATAGCGAGATCCGTTTGCTGGAAGCGGGACTTGTTCGCTGATAGCGAGATCCGTTTGCTAGAAGCGGGACCTGTTTGCTGATAGCGGATCCGTTTGCTGGAAGTGGGACCTGTTTGCTGATAGCGAGATCCGTTTTCTTTGAATGGATGTAGATTTTGCTCGATGAGGAAGCGGTGATTCTGTGGCTCACCCCGGACCAAGTTGTTGTCATGAGTCATACTATGATGTTGACTGTTTGACTTTGACTTTCGATGGGGTGCGGGCACAGTTGACTGCGGAGTGCTTTGTGCTGGGGATGAATTGTAAAAACTGATTTTTTTTGAGAAAATAAAAGACACCCTACTTTGAGTGGGAGTTTTTATCTTATTTCAGTTTTTAGACATGCCTTAAGGGCGGACCAAATTAATGTGTGCCCAGCTGAGTGTTTGTTGCCATTAAGCTCCTTCTCATTGCTGGGATCCTGAACTTGTCATTGGTTGTGAGCTTTTGAAGTGCCTGGGTTGCTTTCTGAACTTTGACAGGGGCCATTTCTGGAGCATTTTTTACCTGGGACACGGGCGCTTCCTCTCTTGACGACGTGACGCGCGTGCCATTTAGACCGGTGTCGGGAGGCACGCGCCTCTGGTAGGCGAAATTCAGGGCCTGATATTTGCTGACCAAAGGATCCCCCAACAGCTATAATATCAGCTTCTGATCGGTAATTCGATTCCAAACATCTTTCTTCTGCCATTTTTAAACACCATTTTATTGCCCAATTTTGCTTATAACCTTATTTCCCATGGCCTCTAACCTTTTTAGTCTTGGTGCCGAGGTTGTCATGAGTTACGAGAAGGATTTATCGACATTCGTTTATTCTTTCAAGACCCATCCCAAAAATGCTTTCATCAAAGATTTCGGATTTCGAATTCTTTTTACTTTGCGAAAATTGAAGCCGGATTGGGACTTGTTGAAGGCTGCTGCAGCCTTCTGGGATTATGTTAGCCATGCATTCAACTTTTCGGCTAATGAAATGGTGCCGACTGTCGATGATTTTGGGGCCATTTTGGGTATGCCTTTGGCCGGTCGGATTGCCGTCCCTAAATATCACCATGGTGTTGTTGATTCTTGGGTTGACCTTCTGAATCTCCCTGTTGGAGAGGTGAAGAAGATGATGCACGGGACCGTTGTTGACATAACTGAGCTTCCGATGTTTTTCAGTTTGCATTCGGAAGATGTCGCGGTTCAGTCCTTTAAGAGAAATGACATGGCTGTCTGCCTTTTCAGCGAGGTTTTGTTTGTCACTCCTCTCGGTACCGCAGATGTGCAGTTGGCTGAAATCGTGTTGCAGGCGAAAGGACAACGACTCAGCATAATTCCGCTCGTTGTAGGAGAGACCTTGCATGGTTTGGACGAATTGCACCGTACGGGCGAGATGGGACGAGGAAGTCCCTTGCTTTTGACCATATGGCTTCGGGAGCATTTCAGGGTTTATGTGTCAGATGGCGACCTTTCTCCTTTTGCTGTTTATAGGCGACGGTTACTTATTAGAGATTTGACTGAAGAGGGTTGGAGGAGATTTTTTGCTTCTTGTCTTACAGCTGACGTTGAGTGGTGCCCCTAGGGTTTTCGCCCTTTTGTGGAGTGGACCTCTGGTTTTCAGTATGTGGTTTTAGCCGGGTTGAGAGATTCTTCGTTTTACCAACCAGAACGGGTTCTGAGGCAATTTGGCCGTCAACAGATAATTCCTTTTCCGAGGAACGGGAGACTTCCTCCAGTTTCTTATATGGGTCCGGACTTCTCGAATGAGCTTCAGTCGGCTTGGGGAGATGATCGTAACCGTTGGGCTTTCGCTCCTTTGCATCGGGGTAGTATTTTTCTTCCCTAGAGTTACTTGGATCACTTTCTTGGTACTGTCTACCGCGGCATTACTTGGGTAGATGCTCTTCGGGATGAGTTGTTAGGGAAGGACATTGAGCCTAGCAGTGCTTTGAGGTACAAGGAAGCTGCTACTGATGTGAACAACATTCTAACTGACCCTTTCGGTACCCCTTTGGATGACTTTTATGCTCGGAGGCGCTCTGTTACGCAGAAGGTATCGGTCCGCATCACTGTTCCTAGACTTCCGAAGAAGAGTAGGATTGATGGTCGTTCGGGTGGTCCTTCGAAGGCCAAGAGAAAATTAGATTTTTCCTAGTATCCCCAAGAGATTTCAATTAAAATAGACCACTTGTTAGGATTTTAATGTTTTATGTTCTTTTATTAGCTCAGCAAAATCCGTTGTAATGATAAAATAATTCAAGAAATGAATAAAAATTGCATCAGGTCTCCGTAGTTCAAACAAACGAAGAACCTTTTTTTTTTTTTTTTTTTTTTTTTGTGTGTGTGCACCCTATTTTTTGCCTAGACCGCCCTTTCGGGTTTTCAATCTAGCGGGCTTCTTTTTTGCACGTGCTCTAATTTTTGCCTAGGCCGCCCTTGCGGGTTTTCAACCTAGCGAGCTTTTTTTTTTTTTGATGGTCTTCGTTTATTAGACGTAAAATCTTTTCAACTTGTCGAGGTTGACTTCCTTTGGCAGCTGATCTCCGTCTAAATCCACGAGTCGGACCGCACCGCCGCTTAGTATCTTCTTGACTACGTACGGACCGATCCATCGGGGTCCCCATTTTCCAAGGGGGTTCATGGCATTAGGAGGGTGTTGTCTTAGGACCAAATCTCCCACACTGATGTTTCAGGGCTTCACCTTTTTGTTGAAAGCCTTAGCCATTCTTTGTTGATAGGCCCTCGTACGTTCGATTGCCCTTAGCCTTTTCTCGTCAAGTAGGGCTAGCTGTTCATATCGACTTTGCATCCAATCGACTTCATTGACTTGGTTCTTGAGGAGGACCCGTAGGGATGGGACTTCGAGTTCTATTGGGAGTACAGCTTCGGAACCATATACCAGTGCATAAGGAGTTTCTCCAGTCGCTGTCCGTATTGACGTGCTGTAGCCCCATAATGCTAGAGGTATCTGTTCGGGCCAATCCCTTCCGGTGGAGGCCATTTTCTTCACAATGGTCTCGATTGTCTTATTAGCTGCCTCGACCGCGCCATTTGCTTGAGGGCGGTATGGAGATGACTTGTGATTAGTAATCTTGTATTCTACCAGGAGCGTGTCCATCTCTTTCTCAACTTGAGAACCGTTGTCTGAGATGATTTCATGAGGAACGCCGTACCGGCACATGATGTGGATTTTTACGAATTCGGGCACTTTCTTGGCATTGAGAACTCGGTAAGCCTATGCTTCGACCCATTTTGTAAAATAGTCCACGGCTACTAGGACGAAAGATTGTCCATTGCTGCCAGTATGGTGAACTTTGCCGATGATGTATATGCCCCAACAAGAGAAGGGCCAAGGCGTGGTCATATTGTAAAGCTGTGAGGGTGGAGCGTGCTGTAGTTGGCATGGAATTGGCATTTGGCGCACCACTTGACTTTCTCGATGCAGTCCCTTTCTATGGTACTCCAATAATAACCCATGCGGAGTATCTTCTTGGTCAACATAAACCAGTTCATGTGGGGCCCACATTCACCTTCGTTGATCTCATGCATTATTTCTTGAGCTTCGGTCTCATTTGCGCATAGGAGATTGATCCCTTCGTGGTGCCTTTTGTAGACTCGGTCCCCAATCAGTACATATCGGGAGGCTAGTCTTCGCAATGCCATTTCGGACTTCTTATTGCTATTCTCAGGATAAGTATCATCTTTGAGGAAATTCATGATATCCGCATACCATGGGGAGTTTGCTTGGACCATTTACCCTAAGGTATTTCGACCAGTGAAGCGATGGTGGCTAGTGCATCAGCAAAATGGTTTTTATCCCTTGGCAGGTAGTTGAAGGTGATTTTTTGAAACTGTTCAACCAACTCCTCGAGATGTTGACCATACCGTTGCAGAGTCGAGTCTTGAATCTTCCACTTTCCAGATGTCTGATTGATGATGAGCAAGGAATCACCAAATACCTCTAAACTTGTGACATTTCTCTCGAGGGATGCTTCGAGCCCCGCTATGCATGCTTCGTACTCAGCGATGTTGTTGGTGGCGTCAAATTTGAGGCGGATAGCGATTGGAGTATACATGTCCTTTGGATCAACAAGTAACATCCCTATGCCATATCCATGCTTATTGGCTGCACCATCGAAAAAAAGTTGCCACTTATTTTCTTCTGTTGTAGCGCAAATTAAATGCTCGTCGGGGAACTGTACATCTTCCCCCTTCACTTCGTCAAACGAAAATTCAGCAATCTGATCACTGAACACTTTCCCCCTGATGGATTTGAGTGTGACGTAAGTTGTATCATAGCCGGCGAGCATGAAATACCATTCGGCTATTCTTGTTAACAGGAAAGGCTTCTCGAAGATGTAGCAGAGCGGGTCCACTTTTGCTACCAACTTGATTGGGAAGGCCTCCATGTCTAAGATGGAGTAGTTCTTTTCAGCTCCTTGAAACCGGCGGTTGACAAAGTAGATAGCATTCTCTTTTGTGGAGTCTCGCTGTTCTTGTGCTAACATAGCTCCTAGGGCTTCATCATTGACAGTGAGATAAAGCAAGAGAGGCTTCTCCTTGTGCGGTGGAACCAAAACTGGAGGGCGTGTCAAGTAATGCTTCACTTGGTCGAAGGCTTCTTGGCAAGCATCGGTCCATTCTAGAGCCACATTCTTTTTTAGTAGCTTGAAGATCGGCTCACACATGGAAGTGAGTTGGTGGACAAATCGACTGATGTATTGAAGTCTCCCATGAAACCTTTGATTCCCTTCTGCGTCTTTGGAAATAATTGCCTTGATCTTGGAGGGATCGGCTTCAATTCCCCTCTCAGTGACCATGTAACCGAGAACCTTTCCTCTGGCGACCCCAAAAGTGCACTTTGCGGGATTGAGTCTCATGTTGTGTTGTCGAAGTCTTTCAAAGAATTTGCAAAGATCGATCAAATGTTGACCGTTGGTTCCCTTTTAATGGATGATCATGTCGTCTACATAGACCTCGATCTCTTTATGAATCATGTCATGGAATAGATCCGTAGCATCCCTCTGGTAGGTAGCCCCAGCGTTCCTTAGTCCGAATAGCATGACTGTGTAGCAGAAAGTGCCCTACGGTGTTGTGAAAGCTGTCTTGTGTTGATCCTCTTCAGACATGAGAATCTGATTGTAACTGGCAAAACCGTCCACAAATGAGCGGACTTCATAGTTGGCAGTCGAATTGACGAGCATGTCGATGTTTGGTAGTGGAAAATCATCTTTTGGGGAAGCTTTGTTCAAATCCCGGATGTCCACACAAACTCGAACCTTGCCGTTTGCCTTTCTGACTGTCACAATTTTGGCTAGCCAAGTCGGATACTCAATGACTTTGATGAAACCCACACTGAGGAGCTTTTCAATCTCTTCTTTGACTTGTAGGGACCATTCTGGCTTGATCTTTCTGAGCTTCTGCTATACTGGCTTGGCGTCCTCTCTGATCGGAATTCTGTGCTCCGCGACCTTTCTGTCCAAACCCGGCATGTCTCTGTACGACCATGCGAATATATCCACAAACTCTTTGAGCAGTGCAGTCAATCTGTCTTTGTCTTCCCCCTTGAAGAAGCTGCTAATCTTCGTTTCTTTCGGCTCTTCGTCGGTACCCAGATTAACAACATGCAATTCCTCATCAGCCCATGGACCATTTTCACCACGACAACTGTTGGGTTTCGTAGTAATATGCGCAGCAGAATATAGCATTTTAAATTTTATGAATCCCAAAGCCCATAGATCCATTCATATGATTAAATCAAATACAACAATATGAATAATAGAGAAACTAACCCTTGATGACTTTGAATTTAGTCTTTGATCTTGGTGGAGAACTTGAAGATTTGATCACAAAAGTAAGAACACGAACTTTGAAGATGATAAGCTTCACCCTCTAGCGGTATCCACACCACGAACGAATATCAAGAACACTTGATCTTGGTTGCTAGACCTAAATTATGAAACACGTTTTCACAATCAATATGAACTATATGGAATTTTGATTGTGTATTATTTTGTTCCTCAATCTAGGATGTCTTAGAACAAAATAAAACTCTCTCAAAACACTTTGGAGACTTGCACAAAAGCTATGATATGATTCTGGCCGAATTTGGCTATTTATATACAAGTTAGACCTATTCCAAATAGGAAACTTGTATCTAAACCCGTCCAAAATTCTTTTCCAAATCAAATTAGGAAACCAGTCCCGACATGGTGTGCGGCCGCCCAAACAGCTTGTGCGGTCGCACATCTATCTGGAAGGTTTCTGGTACTTTCTGAGCCAAACTGTGCGGCCGCCCAAGCCATTATGTGCGGTCGCACACTTTCCCCAGATTTCCCTGTTTACCAAATTCCAATATAGTCCTTATTTAAGATTCATTCTATTGTGTGTGACCCTCTAGGATCATACTAAGTTGGCAATGGGCTCAAACATGAATCCATAAGATATGATTAGGTTCTAGCAAACCGTCATACCTACCCAAATAGTATAACTAGATACAAGTTCGCATTCCTTTAGAATATGTCATAATCCCTTTGTCCATGATGTCATTGAACACAAGTCATGGTCAACAAGTCAACTTGTTGTGTTCAATACTTTCTCGATTCCGAATATGCTGATAATTCAAATGACATTGATCTAATCAATTCATTTGAGTCCGGCCGAACATTTTCATCAACATCATTCCTACGAGAGGCCCAAGCTTGACATCTCTCCGAAGAGGGACAAATCCATTTAGCTTATTATTCTTCCCTACGTGAATCCGATTATGCCAATCATACCCTTTATAACTTCCCGGTTAAAGGTAGCGTTTGAATATGTCAAACATAATGTTCATCAAGTGGAAGACTATAATAACTTCATGTCTAAGGATTCAAATGACATAACTAATATGAGATATATGTACGACATAGACCATGACATAAATCTCATACAGCGGGTTATGTCCAGTACCTTGTTCCAAACAAGTACCCATAAATCTAACATGATCATCCCATGATCATTTAGCCTTTATACTAGTGCTTAACAAGCACTAGGGACGGTAATTATTATAAGTAAACATGAACAGCAATAATAATCAAAACATTTCTTTATTGATATGAAATAAATGATAACAATTACAACGTTTATTAAACGTGCCTAGGGCACCACTACCAACAATCTCCCACTTGCCCTAGGCCCAATCTCCCATGTATCTAATACCTATGGACCTAACATGACCTTCATGTTTAGCTTGTGGAAGTCCCTTTGTTAGCGGGTCCGCGACATTGTCATCAGTAGGTACACTGCATATATTTACGTCCCCCCTATCAACGATTTCTCGATTGATATGAAAACGCCTAAGTATGTGTTTGGATTTCTGATGTGCTCTTGGTTCCTTTGGTTAAGCAATAGCACCATTATTATCGTAATAAAGGTCTATTGGATTAGGAATGCTAGGAACCACTTCAAGTTCAGTATTGAACTTCTTAATCCAAACAGCTTCCTTTGCAGCATCTGATGCAGCAATATACTCAGCTTCCGTTGTAGAATCAGCGGTTGTACTTTGCTTGGAACTCTTCCAGCTTACAGCTCCACCATTTAACATAAACACAAAACCCAATTGCGATTGACTATCATCTTTGTCGGTTTGGAAGCTTGCATCTGTGTAAGCATTTACCACGAGATCATCTTCCATTCCTCTATAGACCAAAAACGAATCTTTAGTTCTTATCAAGTACTTAAGAATCGCTTTTACAGCCATCCAGTGATTTTCACGGGGGTCGGATTGGTATCTACTTGTCATGCTTAAAGCATAAGATACATCCGGCCTAGTACAAATCATGGCATACATGATGGACCCAATTGCCGAAGCATATGGAACATCATTCATTTTCTCACACTCATCTTTTGTCTTAAGACATTGAGTCTTGCTTAGAGAAACTCCATGTAACACGGGCAAGGCACCTTTTTTAGAATTTTCCATACGGAATCATCTAATGACCTTGTCAATGTATATACTTTGGCTTAAACCAAGTAGCCTCCTTGATCTATCTCTATAGATCTTAATGCCAAGTATGTATGCGGCTTCACCCATATCTTTCATTGCGAAGCATTTTCCTAACCAAGTCTTCACGGACTGAAGTGCAGGAATATCGTTTCCAATGAGTAATATGTCATCCACGTATAAAATAAGGAATAGCACTGTGCTCCCACTAATCTTCTTGTATACACAAGGCTCATCTTCATTCTTGATGAAGACAAACTCTTTGACCGATTCATCAAAACGGAGATTCCAACTCCTTGAAGCTTGCTTCAATCCATAGATAGATCTCTGCAATTTGCATACCTTAGAATCTCGTTAAAAACCTTCTGGTTGTGTCATATACACATCCTCTTGTAGTTTTCCATTTAGGAAAGCAGTTTTGACGTCCATTTGCCATATTTCATAGTCATGATATGCGGCAATGGCAAGCAAAATTCTTATAGACTTGATCATTGCTACGGGTGAAAAGGTCTCATCATAGTCAATACCATGAACTTGCCTATACCCTTCGCTACAAGCCTAGCTTTGTAAGTATGCACCTTCCCATCCATGTCGGTCTTCTTCTTGAAGACCCATTTGCATCCTATGGTTTTTACACCTTCGGGCGCATCAATCAAATTCAAAACTTGATTGTCTTGCATGGATTGCAATTCAGATTCCATGGCTCCAAGCCACTTATCTGAATCAGGAGAAGACATCGCCTCTTGGTAGGTTGTCGGTTCATCATTCTCAATGATTTCCACCTCATTACTATCCGTTACGAGAAATCCATATCTCTCGGGTTCGGATCGTAAGCTACTAGATCTGCGAGTTGCTTGTGTATTTTAAACAGGTTCCACAACTCCTTGTGGTTCTTGTTCTTGTTCCACTATTGGTTCAATGTCATTTTCTGGGTCTTGAATTTCTTCAAGATTTATTTTACTCTCACTGGTTTCTTTGGAGAGAAACTCTTTCTCTAGAAAGACACCAATTCGGGCAACAAAAACTTTGTTGTCCTCACGGTTGTAAAAGTAATATCCTCTTGTTTCCTTTGGATATCCCACGAAAATACATTTGTCAGATTTGTGTGCAAGTTTGTCAGAGACAAGTCTTTTGACATAGGCTTCGCAACCCCAAATCTTCATGAAAGATAAACAAGTTTTCTTTCCGCTCCAAATCTCATATGGAGTCTTTTGAACTGATTTAGTTGGAACACGATTTAGTGTGAATGCGGCGGTTTCTAGAGCGTAACCCCAAAAGGATATTGGAAGATCAACTTGACTCATCATTGATCGAACCATGTCTAACAAAGTCCGATTTCTCCTCTCGGACATACCATTCCATTGTGGTGTTCCGGGTGGAGTCAATTGTGAAACTATTCCACAATTCTTTAGATGATCATCAAATTCATGACTCAAGTATTCTCCACCTCGATCCGATCGAAGTGCCTTAATACTTTTGCCAAGTTGTTTTTCTACTTCATTTTGAAATATTCTAAATATCTCAAATGCTTCACTTTTATGTTTCATTAGGTAAACATACCCAAATCTACTATAATCATCCGTGAAGGTTATGAAGTATTGAAATCCTTCCCTAGCATTGCTACTTAATGGTCCGCATACATCGGAATGTATCAACCCCAATAAGTCGCTTGCTCTTTCACCTAGCTTGGTAAAAGGTTTCTTAGTCATTTTTCCAAGAAGACACGACTCACAAGTATCATATGACTCAAGGTCATATGAACCCAAGAGACCGTCCCTATGGAGTTTTGAGATACTCTTCTCATTAATATGACCAAGACGGCAATGCCACAAATAAGAATGATTTACATCATTAGGTTTAGATTTCTTATTTATATGATAGACATTTTCATTATTTTCATTCTTGACATCCAAGACATAAAGTCCATTAAATGAATTAGCAATACCATAAAGCACATCATTTAAATAAATAGAAAATTTCTTATTCTCAATAAGAAACTTAAAAGCTTCATTATCCAAACAAGAAATTGAAATAATATTTCTACTTAAATCCGGAACATAATAACAATTGTTCAAAACAAGAATTAATCCGGAAGGTAAAGTGACTTCATAAGTCCCTACGGTTAATGCAGCAACTCTTGCTCAATTCCCCACGCGTAGGTCTAATACACCCTCTTTAAGTAGTCTCCTATTCTTTATACCCTACACATTTAAACAAATGTGAGAACCACATCCGGTATCCAATACCCAAGAATCAGTGGTAGAAAGGAGAATATCTATCATATAGATACCTGAAGTCGACGCAGCCTTGTTGCTCTTCTTCTTCTTTTGCTCTTCCAAGAATGCCTTGCAATTTCGTTTCGAATGACCAATTTATTGACAATGGAAACAGATTGCATCCTTTTGTGAATCGGGTTTTGCCTCAGAAGCCTTGGCAACCTTTGCCTTGCTTATCTTGGGTTTGACAACTTTCTTACCCTTTCCTTTGGCACTAGCCTTCTTCCCATCATGAACCAAGAGCATGGGAGAACCTTTCTCTGCAATCTTCATCTCTGCAGTTTTAAGCATCCCATGCAACTCAGAGAGATTCTTATCCATTCCATGCATGTTATAATTCATCACAAACTAATTATAACTTTTAGGCAATGAATAAAGAATGAGATCCATGGCTAGCTCCAATGGTATTGGATAGCCAAGTTTCTCAAGGTGCTCTACATAACCTTTCATTTTCAGCATGTGAGGACTCACTTGTTGCCCTTCATTCATTTTGAAAGTAGTGAATGCAACAACGGTCTTGTACCTCTCTTGCCTAGCTTGCTCTTGAAACATGTCTCTTAACTCCACGCCTATCTCATAGGCTTCCAAATGTTCCAAACTTTGTTGGAGTTTTGAGCACATGGTAGCAAGCATGAGACAGCTTACATCTCTAGAATCATTACGATGTTTCTTGTAACTGTCTCTTTCTGCCCTAGGGACAGTAGGTTCTGGTTTAGCAGAAAGTGGCCCATCGAGAATGTACAACTTATCTTCTTGCCTAAGAACAATTCTTAGGCTACGGATCCAATCCATAAAGTAAGTACCATTCTCTTGGAGCTTATCCTTCTCAAGGATCGATCGCAACGAAATTGATTGAGTGTTAGCAGTCATTGTCTACAAATATGCAAAATTTCCAAAATTTAATAAGTACCGGTTTTCATTAAAGAAATAAACAATGTATTTTTCAAACAAAATACTCCCACTAAATTATATAACCTTCACATACATCCAATGTATAATATAATTTAATTGGGCTAAGATCCAACTTTAATTTAATTTTGAGTCCACGGAGGCGGACCGCTCAAAACTAAATTAATTAGGTAGACAATCATGTCAATTATATCCCATATGATTCTTAGATTCTTATATGAGATTCCTTGAGAAATCCAATTTCAAAAAGCATGTTTAATCTCATCTTTTGCCTAGGCCCAAAACTGTTTTGACGCCTAATTAAGTCCAACCATTTTAAACTCATATGAACCATTCAATTTAATGCACCTTGCGGAGGCAAGCCCACATTGAATTAATGAACCTCTTCTTGCTCATACATGAATAAAATTAATTCACCTCGCAGAGGCGAACCCACATCAAAATCACCCATGTATAAACAAGTGTTTTAATTATGGCATGGCAAAAAAAAACTTAAAACTTTCTTTGAAGGTTCATCACATATAGCATACAACACATTTATGAGCACATAATATAAACATGTTACGCATCAAGTTTAGCCACTAAATTAATCTCCATTAATTTAAGCATAATATTTATGTGTCATTAGTTTCTCTATAATTATGAGGATGAGACTATTTCAACTTTGGTTATTATCTCCAAATCAAGACAACAAGAAGTGCGGCCGAAACTAAGCCATCAGGCATCCACAATTCCGCACTAATTCAAGAAACCAAGAAAGTAGTCCATGTGGCCGAAACTAAGCAATAGATGGTCTCGATGAGCGTAGGCCAATTGCATCCACAATTCCACATGGATCTCCAATCATTGAATCAAGAACTTTGTTTCTCAATTTTAGCAATTATGAACTCTTCATAATTCTAACTTCGTTTTATCTTTGAAACTTTGATTGCGATCAAGTTTGGGAAACACAATCTCGATTAACGTAGATTAGCCTTCCAAACCTTGAACCAATCTTAGAATCACAAGATCAAAACAAATAGGAAAATTAAACCCCAAGATCCACACCCAAACTAACTACCCCAAACCCATTCCAGATCAGCAGGTCTGGCCTGGTTCTGTTACTGGTTTGGTTGGACCTTTTTTAAATTCCAAATCTGATCAAAGGCAAAAAGAATCAGCATTCTGATTGCATTGTGCGGCCGCCCAAAAATAACTGTGCGGTCGCCCAAACATGTGCGGACGCCCACGTTATTTTGTGCGATCGTACAGGAGGATCAGAAGGCAATTTTAAAGTTCAAAAATTTGTCTCAAAATTGTTTTTCCCCGATTATTAAAACCATGATCCAATCAGAATTAATAATCAAACAATTCAGAATCCATCATAATATTAATTGCGATTGAATCGTGCGATTAAAGTTGCAAAACAATAAACCACATAAAATCACATAACACATAAACATCATATAATCCAATATTCATATCATGTTAGGGCACATAAACAATTTACATACACACAACATGATCTAAGTATTGAAATAATCAACATGAACGGGGCTCTGATACCACTGTTGGGTTTCGTAGTAATATGTGCAGCGGAATATATCATTTAAAATTTTATGAAACCCAAAGCCCATAGATCCATTCATATGATTAAATCAAATACAACAATATGAATACTAGAGAAACTAACCCTTGATGACTTTTGAATTTAGTCTTTGATCTTGGTAGAGAACTTGAAGCTTTGATCACAAAAGTAAGAACACGAACTTTGAAGATGATAAGCTTCACCCTCTAGCGGTATCCACACCACGAACGAATATCAAGAAATCCTCGGATACTATGGGCCCCTTCATTGAATACCAGTTGTTGATTGGCTCGGAGCTTGGCGGGATCTTACTGATGGTTTCCTTTCTGACAACGGTGTTGTAGATGGCGTTGACTTGACAATCATCCATGATGGCAAATTCTTCGAACATGGAGGCTAGATCGGATAGTTCTTCCCCCACGGTAATCTCTACCTTGGACTCTATAGTCACTTTCTTGCCCCACTACTCTTGGGGTGACATTGGAGTAGGCTCCCTTTCTTGTGTCGGAATTTCACAATCAGTGAAGATCTCGAGACCGGGCTTTCTGAATCCCTTGTTGTTAACCCATGGTTCGGGAAAGATCATGTACGGAACATCTTCCCCTTGGCGAACAAAATAACCGTTTAGTGTGTTGCGGTAAGGCCTCAAGTTAGGGATTTCATATTGTCGACCTTCTTTGCGAGCTCGGGTTTTTTGACTCTTGACTGCTTGCTCGTATTTCAAGTCATCTTTGGTAGGCTCATATCCCAGACCAAACTTGTTCTTGACAAAAGGAACTTCTACGGGGTGCAATATCCCTTGTTGATGCTTCCCTAGACTTAGACCGGGAAAGTGATTCATGTTCCTCATCATACGGAGGATTTTAGGATTGCCGAGGGTCCATTGTCTGTTTCCCCCTTCTTTGTCGATGGTGTTGATGCCGGAGAGAGTGGAATCTTCTATCCCGTGTTGAAATTGGTGAACGGGTTGTCCCCCATTTCTGTGGATGGTGACATTCTCGGCCATGACGGTGACTATCTCGTCCCCATTTCTGATCTTGACACATTGATGGAGAGTGGAAGGGACCGCATTAGAACTGTGGATCCATGGTCGGCCCAAAAGCAAGTTGAATGAAGCAGGGACATCAAGTACTTGGAATGGGATGGACATGATCATGCTTCCAAATTCGATATCAACTTCTAGCATTCCCATGACTGTATGGGCAGTGCTATCGTACCCTCTAATGACTTGGGCGGAGGGTTGTAAATCGGAGCTTTTAAGCCCCAGTATGCCTATGACTCGGCTAGGCATTAAGTTGAGTGCAGAACCACCGTCTACTAGAACTCTTGAGATGGGTCTCCCCCTTGCCCTTACTTTGAGGTAGATGGCTTCATTGTGTTTGGACCCAAATGGCGGGAGGTCCATGTCGGTAAAAGTGATGACATTGCCGAAGTGAATGTGACCTATCATTGCTGTGAGGTCCTCGGGAGTCGTGTTGGGAGAGACTGATGTGTCATCCAAGTTCTTGGTGACGATGTCTCGGTGTTTCTTTGAGGATGCAATAAGGTCCCAGATGGATATTTTGGCTTGCGTCTTTTTGAGTTGTGTTAACAAAGGATCTTCGGGTACCTCGCGTGCTTGCGATCTTTGAGAAGAGGTGTTGGTCGCTGCAGTATTGGGAGGGATTGTGCTCGTTGTTACTCGGCCACTGCGAGTGAGCACGTTCATGGTCCTGTGTAGCTTCTTCTTCCTATTCTCTAAGACTTCCCTCATAATCTCATCATAAGTCAAAACATAACAAGAATTATCAAGTTTATTCATATCATCGGAGCCCTCATTCACAATTGGGATCGAATGAGTGGTTCCTTCAGACTCTCCTACCTCTATTACATTGATACCACCCTAATTGGGGATTATGAATTCCTTCTTGTCTATGAGGTCTTGGATGGTGTTGCGGATGGAGAAGCAATCCTCGGTGAGGTGGCCGGTGCATTGATGGTAGTCACACCATTTGTGGTAGGCATGATTGGGACGGAGTGGTTGTGGTTGCTTGTACCCTTGAAGAGGAGTGATTTGGCCCTTGGCCTTTAGAGCTTCAAAGGCCTCGGTGATGGTCATGCCATTGAGAGGAGTGTAGACGCGGTAGTTTTGGAACCGCTTGCCTTGTGGTGGAGGGACCTTCCTGTAATTCCCCTTGTCGGTAGTAACGGCATTGACAGAAGCCTCTTTGTTTTAATTAGAGGCGGCCTTGTAACGATAGGTAGGAGTGGCCTTCTTAATCTCCTTGAGTAAGTCATCCATACGTACCTCCGCCTCATACATTTGGGAGAAGTCGGAGTAGCAAGCCCCACTTAGGTGGGTGCGGAGATGAATCTTGAGACACTTGAGAAAGATGTCCATTTGCTCTTTTGTGTTTGGCCTCTCAACAATTTCAGAGAGCTTGTCATTCTATCTCCTTATGAAGTCAATGAACGACTCGCTGTCTCTTTGGGTGGTGTTCTCGAGCTCTTTCCTTGTGGGCCGGTGAGTGGTGTTGCCATTGTTGGGTTTCGTAGATACATGCGCAGCGGAATTTAGCATTTAAAATTTTGAAACCCAAAGCCATGGATCCGTTCATATGATTAAATCAAATACAACATAAGAATAAAGGAATAAACTAACCCTTGATGACTATCAAATTCTCTTGGTCTTTGGTGGAGGTTTGAAGACTTGATCACGATCACAAAGCTTGAACACGAACTTTTAAGATGATGATTTTCACCCTCTAGCGGTATCCACACTTCGAACGAATATCAAAGGAGCTTCTTTGATCTTGGTTGCTAGACCAACAACTATGAAACACACTTTCACAATTTGATATGACTATATGGAATTTTTCTTTTGTGTATTATTTTTTTCTTCAATCAAAGATGTCTTAGAACAAAATAAAACCTCTCTCAAACTCTTTGGAGACTCACAAAAGGCTATCACAGAAGTTCTGGCCGAACTTATCCTTTTATACACAAGCAAGACCTATTCCAAATAGGAATCTTGTGTCAAAAGACATTCCAAATCGAATTAGGAAAGTGCCAGTCGACAGTACTGTGCGGCCGCCCAAAAACCTCTGTGCGGTCGCACAACAATCTGAAACAAAACTGGTACATTTCTGAGCTAAGTGTGCGGCCGCCCAGTCCATTATGTGCGGTCGCCCACTTCCCAGAAAGTCCAGAATTTCCAAAATTCCAATGTAGTCCTTTTTAAAGATTCGTTCTATTGTGTGTGACCCTCTAGGATTATACTAAGTTGGCAATGGGTTCAAACATGAAACCATAAGATATGATTAGGTTCTAGCAAACCGTCATATCTACCCAAATAGTATAACTAGATACAAGTTCGCATTCCTTTTAGAATATGTCATAATCCTTTTGTCCACGATATCATTGAACACAAGTCATAGTCAAAGAGTCAACTTGTTTTGTTCAATACTTTCTCGACTCCGAATATGTTGATAATCCAAATGTCATTGATCCAATCAATTCATTTGAGTCCGGCCGAACATTTCATCAACATCATTCCTACGAGAGGCCCAAGCTTGACATCTATCCGAGGAGGGACAAATCCATTTAGCTTATTATTCTTCCCTACGTGAATCCGATTATGCCAATCATACCCTTTATAACTACTCGGTTAAAAGTAGCGTTTGAATATGTCAAACATAATGTTCATCAAGTGGAAGACTATAATAACTTCATGTCTAATGATTCAAATGACATAACTAATATGAGATATATGTATGACATAGACCATGACATAAATCTCATAAAGCGGGTCATGTCCAGTACCTTGTTCCAAACAAGTACCCATAAATCTAACATGATCATCCCATGATCATTTAGCCTTTATACTAGTGCTTAACAAGTACTAGGGACGGAGATTATTATAAGTAAACATGAACAACAATAATAATCAAAACATCTCTTTATTGATATGAAATAAATGATAACAATTACAACGTTTATTAAACGTGCCTAGGGCACCACTACCAACAATCTCCCACTTGCCCTAGGCCCAGTCTCCCATGTATCTAATACCCATGGACCTAACATGACTATCATGTTTAGCTTGTGGAAGTCCCTTTGTTAGCGGGTCCGCAACATTGTCATCAGTAGGTACTCTGCATATATTTACGTCTCCCCTATCAACGATCTCTCGAATGATATGAAAACGCCTAAGTATGTGTTTGGATTTCTGATGTGCTCTTGGTTCCTTTGCTTGAGCAATAGCACCATTATTATCACAATAAAGGTCTATTGGATTAGCAATACTAGGAACCACTTCAAGTTCAGTTATGAACTTCTTAATCCAAACAGCTTCCTTTGCAGCATCCGATGCAGCAATATACTCAGCTTCTGTTGTAGAATCAGCGGTGTACTTTGCTTGGAACTCTTCCAGCTTACAGCTCCACCATTTAACATAAACACAAAACCGATTGCGATCGGCTATCATCTTTGTCAGTTTGGAAGCTTGCATCCGTGTAAGCATTTACAACGAGATCATCTTCCATTCCTCCATAGACCAAAAACGAGTCCTTAGTTCTTCTCAAGTACTTAAGAATCGCTTTTACAGCTATCCAGTGATTTTTGCCAGGGTCGGATTGGTATCTACTTGTCATGCTCAAAGCATAAGACACATCCGGCCTAGTACAAATCATGGCATACATGATGGACCCAATTGCCGAAGCATATGGAACATCATTCATTTTCTCACGCTCATCTTTTATCTTAGGACATTGAGTCTTGCTTAGAGAAACTCCATGTAACACGGGCAAGGTGCCTCTCTTAGAATTTTCCATACGGAATCTTCTAATGACCTTGTCAATATATGTACTTTGGCTTAAACCAAGTAGCCTCCTTGATCTATCTCTATAGATCTTAATGCCAAGAATATATGCGGCTTCACCCATATCTTTCATTGCGAAGCACTTTCCTAACCAAGTCTTCACAGACTGAAGTGTAGGAATGTCGTTTCCAATGAGCAATATGTCATCCACATATAAAATAAGGAATAGCACTATGCTCCCACTAATCTTCTTGTATACACAAGGTTCATCTTCGTTCTTGATGAAACCAAACTCTTTGACTGATTCATCAAAACGGAGATTCCAACTCCTTGAAGCTTGCTTCAATCCATAGATGGATCTTTGCAATTTGCATACTTTAGAATCTTGTTCAAAACCTTCTGGTTGTGTCATATACACATCCTCTTGGAGTTTTCCATTCAGGAAAGCGGTTTTGACGTCCATCTGCCATATTTCATAGTCATGATATGCGGCAATTGCAAGCAAAATTCTTATAGACTTGATCATTGCTACGGGTGAAAAGGTCTCATCATAGTCAATACCATGAACTTGCCTATAACCCTTTGCTACAAGCCTAGCTTTGTAAGTATGCACCTTCCCATCTATGTCAGTCTTCTTCTTGAAGACCCATTTGCATCCTATGGTTTTTACACCTTCGGACGCATCAATCAAATTCCAAACTTGATTGTCTTGCATGGATTGCAATTCGGATTTCATGGCTCCAAGCCACTTGTCCGAATCAGGAGAAGACATCGCCTCTTGGTAGGTTGACGGTTCATCATTCTCAATGATTTCTACCTCATTACTATCCGTTACGAGAAAACCATATCTCTCGGGCTCGGATCGTAACCTACTAGATCTGCGAGATGCTTGTGTATTTTGAACAGGTTCCACAAACCCTTGTGGTTCTTGTTCTTGCTCCACCATTGGTTCAATGTTATTTTCTGGGTCTCGAATTTCTTCAAGATTTATTTTACTCCCACTGATTTCTTTGGAGAGAAACTCTTTCTCTAGAAAGACACCAGTTCGGGCAACAAACACTTTGTTGTCCTCTCGGTTGTAAATGTAATATCCTTTAGTTTCCTTAGGATATCCCACGAAATACATTTATCAGATTTGTGTGCAAGTTTGTCTGAGATAAGTCTTTTGACAAAAACTTCACAACCCCAAATCTTCATGAAAGATAGACAAGGCTTCTTTCCGCTCCACATCTCATATGGAGTCTTTTGAACCGATTTAGTTGGAACACGATTTAGTGTGAAAGCAGCGGTTTCTAGAGCATAACCCCAAAAGGATATTGGAAGATCAACTTGACTCATCATTGATCGAACCATGTCTAACAAAGTCCGATTTCTCCTCTCAGACACACCATTCCATTGTGGTGTTCCGGGCGGAGTCAATTGTGAAACTATTCCACATTCTTTAGATGATCGTCAAATTCTTGAGTTATGTATTCACCACCTCGATCTGATCGAAGTGTCTTTATACTTTTGCCAAGTTGTTTTTCTACTTCATTTTGAAATATTCTAAATATCTCAAATGCTTCACTTTTATGTTTCATTAGGTAAACATACCCAAATCTACTATAATCATCAGTGAAGGTTATGAAGTATTGAAATCCTCCCCTAGCATTGCTACTTAATGGTCCGCATACATCGGAATGTATCAACCCCAATAAGTCGCTTGCCCTTTCACCCAACTTGGTAAAAGGTGTCTTAGTCATTTTTCCAAGAAGACACGACTCACAAGTGTCATATGACTCTAAGTCACATGAACCCAAAAGTCCGTCCCCGTGGAGTTTTGAGATACGCTTCTCATTAATATGACCAAGACGGCAATGCCATAAATAAGTATGATTTATATCATTAGGTTTAGATTTCTTATTTACATGATAGACATTATTTTCATTCTTGACATCCAAGATATAAAGGCCATTAAATGAATTAGCAATACCATAAAGCACATCATTTAAATAAATAGAAAATTTCTTATTCTCAATAAGAAACTTAAAACCTTCATTATCCAAACAAGAAATTGAAATAATATTTCTGCTTAAATCCGGAACATAATAACAATTGCTCAAAACAAGAATTAATCCGGAAGGTAAAGTGACTTCATAAGTCCCTACGGCTAATGCAGCAACTCTTGCTCCATTTCCCACGCGTAGATCTACTTCACCTTCTTTAAGCAGTCTCCTATTCTTTAGTCCCTGCACATTTAGACAAATGTGAGAACCACATCCGGTATCCAATACCCAAGAATCAGTGGTAGAAAGGAGAATATCTATCATATAGATACCTGAAGTCGACGCAGCCTTGCTGCTCTTCTTCTTCTTTTGCTCTTCCAAGAAAGCCTTGCAATTACGTTTCCAATGACCAATTTCTTGACAATGGAAACAAATTGCATCCTTTTGTGTATCGGGTTTTGCCTCAGAAGCCTTGGCAACCTTTGCCTTGCTTATCTTGGGTTTGACAACTTTTGCCTTACCCTTGCCTTTGGCACCAGGCTTCTTCCCATCGTGAACCAAGAGCACGGGAGAACCTTTCTCCACAATTTTCATCTCTGCAGTTTTGAGCATCCCATGCAACTCAGAGAGATTCTTATCCATTCCATGCATGTTATAATTCATTACAAACTGATTATAACTTTTTGGCAATGAATTAAGAATGAGATCCGTGGCTAGCTCCAATGGGATTGGATAGCCAAGTTTCTCAAGGTGCTCTACATAACCTTTCATTTTAAGAAAGTGAGGACTCACTTGTTGCCCTTCATTCATTTTACTAGTAGTGAATGCAACAATGGTCTTGTACCTCTCTTGCCTAGCTTGCTCTTGAAACATGGTTCTCAACTCCACGCCTATCTCGTAGGCTTCCAAATGTTCCAAACTTTGTTGGAGTTTTGAACACATAGCAGCAAGCATGAGACAACTTACATCTCTTTAATCATTACGATGTTTCTTGTAATTGTCTCTTTCTACCCTAGGGGCAGTAGGCGGTGGTTCAGCGGGGAGAGGCCCATCGAGAATGTACAACTTATCTTCTTGCCTAAGAACGATTCTTATGCTACGGATCCAATCCATAAAGTTGGTACCATTCTCTTCGAGCTTATCCTTCTCAAGGATCGATCGCAACGACATTGATTGAGTGTTATTAGTCATTATCTACAAATATGCAAAAATTTCCAAAATTTAATAAGTACCGGTTTTCATTAGAGAGATAAATAATGTATTTTAAAACAAAATACTCCCACTAAATTATATAACCTTCTTATACATCCAATGTATAATATAATTTAATTGGGTTGGGATCCCGCTTTAATCTAATTTTGAGTACGCTTTGGCGCACCGCTCAAAATTAAATCAATTAGGTAGACAACTCTTGTCAATCATATCTCATATGACTCTCAGTTCTTTTCATGAGATTCTTTAAGAAATCCAATTTCAAAAAGCATGTTAAATCTCATCTTTGCCTTAAGCCCAAAACTGTTTTGACGCTTAATTAAGTCCAACCATTTTAAACGCATAGGAAACTCTTATTCACTCATCTTGCTCAAACATGAATAAAATCAATGCACCTCGCTTTGGCGAGCCCACATAAAATTACTCATGTATAAACAAGTGTTTTAATCATGGCATGGCAAAAGGACTTAAAACTTTCTTTGAAGGTTCATCACATATAGCATATAACACATTTATGAGCACATAATATAAACATGTTACACATCAAGTTTAGCCACTAAATTAATCTCCATTAATTTAAGCATGATATTTATGTGTCATTAGTTTCTCTATAATTATGAGGATGAGACTATTTCAACTTTGGTTATTATCTCCAAATCAAGACAACAAGAAGTGCGGTCGAACTAAGCCATAAGGCAACCACAATCCCGCACTAATTCAAGAGACCAAGAAAGTAGTCCATGTGGCCGAAACTAAGCAATAGATGGTCTCGATGAACGTAGGCCAATTGCATTCACAATTCCACATGGATCTCCAAACTTTGAATCAAGAACTTTGTTTCTCAATTTTAGAAATTATGAACTCTTCATAATTCTAACTTCGTTTCATCTTTGAAACTTTGATTGCGATCAAATTTGGGAAACACAATCTCGATGAACGCAGATTAGCCATCCAAACCTTGAACCAATCTTAGAATCACAAGACTAAAACAAATAGGAAAATCAAACCCCAAGATCCACACACAAACACACTACCCAAAACCCATTCCAGATCAGCAGGTCTGGATTGGTTCTGTTACTGGTTTTGTTAAACCTCTCGAAAATTCCAAATTCTAATTTTTGAGCAAAATCAGACATTCTTATCTTGGCGTGTGGCCGCCCAAAAAAGACCTTTGCGGTCGCCCAAAAACCGTGCGGCCGCCCAGTATCTTCCGTGCGGTCGCCCGGTTCAATCAGAATGTGCAGAATTTTAAGTTCGAAAATTTTGTCTCAAAATTGTTTTTCCATGATTATTAAAACTTTGATCCAATCAAAAATTAATAACCAACAATTCTGAATCCACCATAATTTATTTATTGCGATTGAATCGTGCGATTAATGTTGCAAAACAATAAACCACATAAAATCACATAACACATAAACATCACATATTCCAATATTCATATCATGCAAGGCACATAAAAAATTTATATACACATAACATGATCTAGGTATTGAAATAATCAACATGAACGGGGCTCTGATACCACTGTTGGGTTTCGTAGATACATGCGCAGCGGAATTTAGCATTTAAAATTTTGAAACCCAAATCCATGGATCCGTTCATATGATTAAATCAAATACAACATAAGAATAAAGGAATAAACTAACCCTTGATGGCTATCAAATTCTCTTGGTCTTTGGTGGAGGTTTGAAGACTTGATCACGATCAAAAAGCTTGAACACGAACTTTTAAGATGATGATTTTCACCCTCTAGCGGTATCCACACTTCGAACGAATATCAAAGGAGCTTCTTTGATCTTGGTTGCTAGACCAACAACTATGAAACACACTTTCACAATTTGATATGACTATATGGAATTTTTCTTTTGTGTATTATTTTGTTCTTCAACCAAAGATGTCTTAGAACAAAATAAAACCTCTCTCAAACTCTTTGGAGACTCACAAAAGGCTATCACAGAAGTTCTGGCCGAACTTATCCTTTTATACACAAGCAAGACCTATTCCAAATAGGAATCTTGTGTCAAAAGACATTCCAAATCGAATTAGGAAAGTGCCAGTCGACAGTACTGTGCGGCCGCCCAAAAACCTCTGTGCGGTCGCACAACAATCTGAAACAAAACTGGTACATTTCTGAGCTAAGTGTGCGGCCGCCCAGTCCATTATGTGCGGTCGCCCACTTCCCAGAAAGTCCAAAATTTTCAAAATTCCAATGTAGTCCTTTTTAAAGATTCGTTCTATTGTGTGTGACCCTCTAGGATTATACTAAGTTGCCAATGGGTTCAAACATGAAACCATAAGATATGATTAGGTTCTAGCAAACCGTCATATCTACCCAAATAGTATAACTAGATACAAGTTCGCATTCCTTTTAGAATATGTCATAATCCTTTTGTCCACGATATCATTGAACACAAGTCATGGTCAAAGAGTCAACTTGTTTTGTTCAATACTTTCTCGACTCCGAATATGTTGATAATCCAAATGTCATTGATCCAATCAATTCATTTGAGTCCGGCCGAACATTTCATCAACATCATTCCTACGAGAGGCCCAAGCTTGACATCTATCCGAGGAGGGACAAATCCATTTAGCTTATTATTCTTCCCTACGTGAATCCGATTATGCCAATCATACCCTTTATAACTACTCGGTTAAAAGTAGCGTTTGAATATGTCAAACATAATGTTCATCAAGTGGAAGACTATAATAACTTCATGTCTAAGGATTCAAATGACATAACTAATATGAGATATATGTATGACATAGACCATGACATAAATCTCATAAAGCGGGTCATGTCCAGTACCTTGTTCCAAACAAGTACCCATAAATCTAACATGATCATCCCATGATCATTTAGCCTTTATACTAATGCTTAACAAGTACTAGGGACGGAGATTATTATAAGTAAACATGAACAACAATAATAATCAAAACATCTCTTTATTGATATGAAATAAATGATAACAATTACAACGTTTATTAAACGTGCCTAGGGCACCACTACCAACAGCCATGATATTGATTTTTGAAGGCAAGCATAGCGGCATCCCAATCAAGACGGACAGTGAGCGGGAGAGTTGCATACCAATCTTTTGCCGCCCCCTCGAGGGTGAGAGGAAAGCATTGAGCCATAACTTTTGGGGAGGCCTTCTTCGGAACCATAGCCCAAATGTAAGTCTCGATGTAAGCCATTGGGCATGAGTTGCCCTTAAACTTGCTAATGTCGGGCATCTTGAATTTGTCGGGGAGAGCGGCCATCGTGCTCATGAGGATGGATGACTGATAAAGGCTTGTGTTGGAGCCTTTTCCCATGTTGAGGCCGTCAAATTTCTGATCAATGTAGGCCATAATGGAATCGACCATTTTGGGGTCATTGTTGTCGGTGCTTGGTTCCCCCACTTTTTTGGTACGGGCACTGAAATATGGGCTTTCAAACAAACCCTCGGTCCACTCGGATTCCTCATTGTCATTAACCCCCTTGTTCTTGGAGAGCTTGAGGAGCTTGGCTTTCAATTGGTCAAACTCGGCCTCGTGGGCCTCCCTTTGACTGTCGACATCAGCTTGCCACAAGGCTTCTTTTGTTTGAGCCTCGTTGTAGAGAGTGGTGAATTGTTGTTGAAGAGTTTGGACCATGGCAGAGAGTTGCTCGAGAGTCATGGCGTTGTTGGTGCTGGAGTCGCCGGCCATTGATGATGCAGAAGCTGTAGGAGTGATTGGTTCACGAACAAGCCGGTTGGATGAATTCCTGTAGATGCGGAGAGTACCAATCGGACATATAATTGGAGAAGTAGCCCTTGTCAGTCTCGGTTCACACTTTCGGTCCATGAAGAGGTTGAGAACACACAGTTGGGCACACGACTCGAACCACATAAGAAAGGACTCTTTTTTTTTTTTTTTTTTATAAGTCGGAGGGAATGGGTCCCTTTTTGGGTTTCTAAGAAGATAATGGAACCGTCACACTAGTATATAGACCATCTCGCGGTCCCATATACTCATCGGACTCTATCACGTTTGTGAATCCTACATGTGTCGGGATTAAACTAAATTAATGTAGTAAACCATACATGCGGGGACAGATTTTTTATTTTCGTCCAAAATAACCACTTTTGGGGACGGATTTTTATTGCATCCGTTTCAACAAGTTGGCATGTATGATTTGAAAACATTAGTTTAGGGAAATCTCGGTACATGGAAACCGACTTGGTCACGGAGTGTTTGACCCTAACTAGAATTGTGTGGTTTGTGCTCGGCTAAAGAGAGGCTTAAAGGTCACCCCCGGCATGTAGTCATGAACTACGCCACGGGCTGAGGTTTACCGCTTCGAAAAAGTCAAGGTCGAGTGCAGCTTGAAACTTTCTAGGACGGGCCTCGACGGGTTTGGGGTTGGACTTGTGCGACTCGATAGTGAGCAATTTATAGGAGTAATGTGCATGTAGTGTGAGGTCTATCACGTGACAAAAAAAAATTATTTTTTTTTGAAAAGAAAAGATAAAAAAAAAACACATAAGCACGTAAATTACAACTCCCGAATCACCCGTGTGACCGGTAAATAAACACAAAGTTAAACAGTCCAAGGGTTCAATTCTGTGCTGATGCAGGCAACTGTGCCCACACCCCATTGTTCTGTTCAGTCACATAAACCTGTTCTTGCCCTGGAAATTGGCCCAAAAGCGCGCGCCTCGGGCTGGTGCTGTGGGAAGCGCGCGCCTGGCACATTGTATCTGGGAGGCGCCCGCTTTTGGGCTAACCTGTCAGATTATCAGAAACTTATGGACTCAGGGGATTGCCCTGGTCCTGATTGTGTGATGAAACCCCTGCAATGTTTGTTAGCACGAATAATAGGAAGAATAGGAAGAACACATGGAAGGCGGACGATTCTGGAATTTGACGCGGGACGCGCGCGCTTTGGACCATGAAGGTCCGAGGTGCGCGCTTCCCATATCAATTTCCAAAATGCCCAGAAAAGTGAATTATGAACAGAAACACAAGTTTAACCCTCAAGCATTCCCCAGCGGAGTCGCCACTGTAGATACCCCGGGGGCGGAGACCACAGCTTTAGGCCAGATCGCGCGAGCTCGTCCTAGGATGTCTAATTGTGTTTTAGAGTCGCCACCCACGTTTTTGAGGAACGTAAGAAAACCTAATGTTTATAAGCCTAAGTTTAATTTACGAAAACAGAGATTCTTTGGGGTGAGGGGTGAGGGGGTTAGGTTACGAAATTGGAAGTACTTAAACACCCATTTCGCCCGATCAAAGTCGGTCTTGTTTGTTCATAATTCACTTTAAAGATAAATGTGTTCTTCCTATTTGAATGATGATAACAAAAAGGGTTTTAAAGTTTAAAATGTAGGGAGATGACTCCTAGGCCAATTCAATGTAATGAAAGGACCATTGGTGTCATGTCCCAAGTGGTTTTGGGGTGATTGCACATTTGATTGAAGAAGAAGAAGAAGAAGAAGAAGACAGTTTAAGACATTTACCTATAGTATCCTTCAAAGAGAACCTCTTTAAAAGCCTTGAAGAAGAGGTTGAATACTTGGAGAGAACACTTCTTAAGGTCCAAAGTTTTTTAGTTGAAAAAGGTCTAAAAGAAGTCCCAAGGAAAAGTCTATAAAGAAGTGAGGAAAAGGTCCCTTCCAATGATGGATTTGAGGGGGTTTTATAGTTGAAAGAGGGCTGTTTTTGGAGCCAAACGGAGTCTCCAAGAAATCTTTCCTAGGCAAAATCATGTATAATGAGCAAGGGAGAGATTCTTGGGCAGAATCTGTAACTGACACACCCCAGAAGCGTTCGCATCCCACCTAGGCAGCGAAAGGCGCGCTATAAGAATCCCGCCCCCGCGTGCGGAAACGCGATGGTGTATGGGGCGAAACGCTAAACACGGGAACCGGTCAAATTTAACGGAGTCGCCTCATTTTGTTAATTTTAAACCCAACAAAATGACAAAGGTTTGAGTTCAAAGGTTTGGAGGTCAGGTTACAACTTGGGAGGAGTTTTTACGTCCTCTCAAGTTGCCTCGGACAAAGCTGAGTCTCCCTAAGTTAGTTAAAATGTGCATATGTGTGTGTGTGTATTTAACGGAAAAAATTCAGTTGTTGATTTTATTTGAGAAACTCGGCTGAAAAAGGGGCCTTGAGTGATAAGATAAAGGTCAGAGGGCAAAATAGGCAATTTATCCCTCCTACCTAAAGTAGCCGTACGGCTGGAGGAGGTAATTCTGGGGTTTTTACAGTTTGCTCAAGAACAGTCCAGTTCAGAACAGAAACAGGGCATTCTGTCTGAAGCTGGACAAACTGTTTTTGATCCCAGTTTGCAAGAAATCGTTTTACAAGATTTATAACATCATTCCTATGCTAAATGATCATCACTTGGTCCCCCAAAACAAGTATTTGGGTGTGATCATGAGCAATCATAGGAGAAAATCAAGAAAGTTGATGAATGTCCCCTTTGGACCAAAGTTGGTCATTTGGTGAATAAAGATTGGAACTTTATCACCAAGATGACATTTTATGACTTAAAATCCTTCCAAGAGTCAAAATAACACATAAAGATTGAATCTTTATGACCCAAAAGTGGGATTTTGAGGCTAAACCAAAGAGGAAAATGATGAACACTAAGGTTTCATCACCCTCATGATTATCATGGCCAAACAAGCATAACATTTAAATGAATAAGGAATGTAAATGACAATCAACAAGTCTTTGAGTGTCTAGGTTTAGAACCTCTTCCATACAAGGTATGGAGGGCACCTTTAAACTTCTCATAGCTTGGACAAGATAGTAATGTAATAGATAGGTATATAGTGCTTGATAATGGACAAGTCTTGCAAGAAATAAAAGGTGCTTGAAATGGACAAGTCTTTGCATGAATGAAGAGTAAATACATGTATAACCAAGATATAAGAAACAAAATAGGAGTAAGATGAAGATAAAGGAGGGGGGAGGTGGCTTTACCTACGATGGTTATGGCTAATCTTCCTTTCTTCTCTCCTTTTTTGGTTTGTGATCACTCTCACTCTTACTCTGTGGTAATTCCAGCAGAGTGACCTCCCTAATGTGTATTTCTCCCCCCCCCCCTTTGAAATGATCAGCAAAGGGTTCTATTTATAGGGACTGAGGGTACCCAAACCAGCCGTACGGCTAGGCCCCTCTAGTACCCAAAGCATCCGTACGGCTCAGCCTGGCGAGCTTCTGGATTTTTCCAATTTTATACCAGAGTAGTCCTGGAATTTATAGCTTATCCTAGGGAGGTCCTGGCCTATTAGCTTATCCCTGAAACGGTGCTAAGGCTACCTCTAAGATAGGTCGGTTTCAGATTGGGGTACTTACAGAGCCCCTCGGCAACGTCGCTTCGAAGGAGCGAGGTTGTCGATAGAAATAAGCATCCCAATCTGACGGGACGACGGCTTTAACCGATTTTGGTTGCATGGCTGGACCTAGTGGTATAGGATTCCTACGTATCCCGTTCGCGGGGAATCAAGCCTAACGTAGTTCGGGGGTACGCGGGGTTACTAAGGTCCGCAAGGAGGCATGACTCTAGGGGTCAGAGGCGAGACATGGTCAACTTGGCTCTATGGGAGAGGGTTGACTTGCTGGGGATATGGTCAACTTGACTCTATAGGAGAGGGTTGACTTACAGATTTTTACTGGGCTTACGTCGGGGACGGCCTATGGTGACTATTCTAAGTCCGAGCTTGACCGGGGTCAACTCCATCTTCGGGGAGATTGATGGGGAAACTGGTCTTACGTCCCTCTAAGGACTGCCGGGATAAAGGCTCTAGCCTATAACGACTATTCTAAGTCATAGCTAATGGGCTTACGTCGGGGACGGCCATGACAAAGGCTCTAGCCTATAACGACTATTCTAAGTCTAAGCTAATGGGTTTACGTCAGGGACGGCCAAATTTTGACAACAAGTTTTTAACTGGGCTTACGTTAGGGACGGCCAAGACAAAGGCTCTAGCCTATAACGGCTATTCTAAGTCATAGCTAATGGGCTTACATCGGGGACGGCCATATTTAAGCGCTAGGTAAAAGACCATTTCTTTTAACTGGGCTTACGTCGAGGACGGCCATATTTTGACAACAAATTTTAACAGGGCTTATGTCAGGGACGGCCAAATTTTATCAACAAATTTTTAACTGGGCTTACGTCAGGGACGGCCGAATTTTCTCAACAAATTTTTTACTGGGCTTACGTCAGGGACGGCCATATTAAGCACTAGGCAAAAGACCATTTCCAAATTTTAACTTTTAACTGGGCTTACGTCGAGGACGGCCATGTTTAATTTCACAAAGCTGGGCTTACGTCGCTAGGACTGCCTGATTTTTGTCTCAGAGGGTCGCTCGGGGGACCTAAATTTTATCTCAAAAGGGTCGCTCGGGGGACCTAGACTTTTCTCAAAATGGTCACTCGGGGGACCAAGACTTTTCTCCAAAATGGTCACTCGGGGGACCTAAGTTTTATCTTGAAAGGGGTTGCTCGGGGGACCTAAGCCTTTTCAACAAGGGTCACTCTGTTGGTAGTGGTGCCCTAGGCACTTTTAATAAATGTTGTAATTGTTATCATTTATTTCATATCAATAAAGAGATGTTTTGATTATTATTATTGTTCATGTTTACTTATAATAATCTCCGTCCCTAGTACTTGTTAAGCACTACTATAAAGGCTAAATGATCATGCGATGATCATGTTAGATTTATGGGTACTTGTTTGGAACAAGGTACTGGACATGACCCGCCGTATGAGATTTATATCATGGTTTATGTCGAACATATATCTCATATTAGTTATGTCATTTGAATCCTTAGACATGAAGTTATTATAGTCTTCCACTTGATGAACATTATGTTTGACATATTCAAACGCTACTTTTAACCGAGTAGTTATAAAGGGTATGATTGGCATAATCGGATTCACGTAGGGAAGAATAATAAGCTAAATGGATTTGTCCCTCCTCGGAGAGATGTCAAGCTTGGGCCTCTCGTAGGAATGATGTTGATGAAATGTTCGGCCGGACTCAAATGAATTGATTGGATCAATGTCATTTGGATTATCAACATATTCGGAATCGAGAAAGTATTGAACAAAACAAGTTGACTCTTTGACCATGACTTGTGTTCAATGATATCGTGGACAAAAGGATTATGACATATTCTAAGAGGAATGCGAACTTGTATCTAGTTATACTAATTGGGTAGGTATGACGGTTTGCTAGAACCTAATCATATCTTATGGTTTCATGTTTGAACCCATTGCCAACTTAGTATAATCCTAGAGGGTCACACACAATAGAACGAATCTTTAAAAGGACTACATTGGAATTTTGGAAATTCTGGACTTTCTGGGGAAGTGGGCGACCGCACAGTATGGACTGGGCGGCCGCACACTTAGCCCATTTTTGTACCAGTTTTGTTTCAGATAGTTGTACGACCGCACAGTGCATTCTGGGCGGCCGCACGGTACTGTCGGGTGGCAGATTCCTAATTTGATTAGGAAACGAATTTTGGACGTATTTTGACACAAGTTTCCTATTTGTAATAGGTCATACTTGTGTATAAAAGACAAAATTCGTCCAGCACTCTAAGCATATAATTTTGTGAGTCTCAAAGAGTTTGAGAGAGGGTTTATTTTGTTCCAAGACATTCTTGGTTGAGGAACAAAATAATACACAAAATAAATTCCATATAGTTCTTTTGATTGTGGAAAAGCGTTTCACAATTTGGTCTAGCAACCAAGATCAAAGAAGCTCCTTTGATATTCGTTCGAAGTGTGGATACCGCTAGAGGGTGAAAATCATCATCTTCAAGGTTCGTGTTCAAGCTTTGTGATCGTGATCAAGTCTTCAAACCTCCACCAAAGACCAAGAGAATTTGATAGCCATCAAGGGTTAGTTTATTCCTTTATTCTTATGTCGTATTTGATTTAATCATATGAACGGATCCATGCATTTGGGTTTCAAAATTTTAAATGCTAAATTCCACTGCGCATGTTACTACGAAACCCAACAGTGGTATCAGAGCCCCGTTCATGTTGATTAATTCAATACTTGGATCATGTTATGTGTATATAAATTGTTTATGTGCCTTGCATGATATGAATATTGGAATATGTGATGTTTATGTGTTATGTGATTTTATATGGTTTATTGTTTTGCAACTTTAATCGCACGATTCAAATCGCAATAAATAAATTATGGTGGATTCAGAATTGTTGATTATTAATTTTTGATTGGATCAAAATTTTAATAATCGGGGAAAAACGATTTTGAGACAAAATTTTCGAACTTTGAAAATTCTGCACATTCTGATGGCACTGAGCGACCGCACAAAACGCCTTGGGCGGCCGCACAGTTTGGGCGACCGCACAAGGGTTTTTGGGCGGCCGCACAAGGGGATCAGAAGGTCTGATTTTGGTTGAAAAACAGAATCTGGAATTTTTCGAAAAATTCAACAAAACCAGTAACAGAACCAGTCCAGACTTGCTGATCTGGAATGGGTTTTGGGTAGTTGGTTTGTGTGTGGATTTTGGGGTTTGATTTTCCTATTTGTTTAAGTCTTGTGATTCTAAGATTGGTTCAAGGTTTGGATGGCTAATCTGCGTTCATCGAGATTGTGTTTCCCAAACTTGATCGCAATCAAAGTTTCAAAGATAAAACGAAGTTAGAATTATGAAGAGTTCATAATTGCTAAAATTGAGAAACAAAGTTCTTGATTCAATGATTGGAGATCCATGTGGAATTGTGAATGCAATTGGCCTACGTTCATCGAGACCATCTATTGCTTAGTTTCGGCCACATGGACTACTTTCTTGGTTTCTTGAATTAGTGCGGGATTGTGGTTGCCTAATGGCTTAGTTCGACCGCACTTCTTGTTGTCTTGATTTGGAGATAATAACCAAAGTTGAAATAGTCTCATCCTCATAATTATAGAGAAACTAATGACACATAAATATCATGCTTAAATTAATGAAGATTAATTTAGTGGCTAAACTTGATGTGTAACATGTTTATATTATGTGCTCATAAATGTGTTATATGCTATATGTAATGAACCTTCAAAGAAAGTTTTAAGTCTTTTATTGCCATGCCGTGATTAAAACACTTGTTAGTATATGAGTGATTTTAATGTAGATTCGCCCCAGCGAGATGCATTAAATTTTTTTATGTATGAGCAAGATAGATAGTGTGGGCACGCCCTAGCGGGACACATTAACTGTGCGTTTAAAATGGTTAGACTTAATTGGGCGTTAAAACAGTTTTGGGCCTAGGCAAAGATGAGGTTTAACATGCTTTTTGAAATTTGATTTCTTAAAGAATCTCATAAAAGGAACTAAGAGTCATATGAGATATGATTGACAAGAGTTGTCTACCTAATTAATTTGATTTTGTGTAATCCGCCTTAGCGGACTTGAAATTAAATTAAAGTTGGATCTTAACCCATTTAAATTATATTATACATTGGATGTATATGAAGGTTATATAATTTAGTGGGAGTATTTTGTTTGAAAAATACATTATTTATCTCTTTAATGAAAATCGGTACTTATTAAATTTTGGAAATTTTTGCATATTTGTAGATAATGACTAATAACACTCAATCAATGTCGTTGCGATCGATCCTTGAGAAGGATAAGCTCGAAGAGAATGGCACAAACTTTATGGATTGGATCCGTAGCATAAGAATTGTTCTTAGGCAAGAAGATAAGTTGTACATTCTCGATGGGCCTCTCCCCGCTGAACCACCGCCTACTGCCCCTAGGGTAGAAAGAGACAATTACAAGAAACATCGTAATGATTCTAGAGATGTAAGTTGTCTCATGCTTGCTGCTATGTGTTCAAAACTCCAACAAAGTTTGGAACATTTGGAAGCCTATGAGATAGGCGTGGAGTTGAGAACTATGTTTCAAGAGCAAGCTAGGCAAGAGAGGTACAAGACCATTGTTGCATTCACTACTAGTAAAATGAATGAAGGGCAACAAGTGAGTCCTCACTTTCTTAAAATGAAAGGTTATGTAGAGCACCTTGAGAAACTTGGCTATCCAATCCCATTGGAGCTAGCCACGGATCTCATTATTAATTCATTGCCTAAAAGTTATAATCAGTTTGTAATGAATTATAACATGCATGGAATGGATAAGAATCTCTCTGAGTTGCATGGGATGCTCAAAACTGCAGAGAAGAAAATTGTGGAGAAAGGTTCTCCCGAGCTCTTGGTTCATGATGGGAAGAAGCCTGGTGCCAAAGGCAAGGCTAAGGCAAAAGTTGTCAAACCCAAGATAAGCAAGGCAAAGGTTGCCAAGGCTTCTGAGACAAAACCCGATTCACAAAAGGATGCAATCTGTTTCCATTGTCAAGAAATTGGTCATTGGAAACGTAATTGCAAGGCTTTCTTGGAAGAGCAAAAGAAGAAGAAGAGCAGCAAGGCTGCGTCAACTTCAGGTATCTATATGATAGATATTCTCCTTTCTACCACTGATTCTTGGGTATTGGATACCGGATGTGGTTCTCACATTTGTCTAAATGTGCAGGGACTAAAGAATAGGAGACTGCTTAAAGAAGGTGAAGTAGATCTACGCGTGGGGAATGGAGCAAGAGTTGCTGCATTAGCCGTAGGGACTTATGAAGTCACATTACCTTCCGGATTAATTCTTGTTTTGAACAATTGTTATTATGTTCCGGATTTAAGCAGAAATATTATTTCAATTTCTTGTTTGGATAATGAAGGTTTTAAGTTTCTTATTGAGAATAAGAAATTTTCTGTTTATTTAAATGATGTGCTTTATGGTATTGCTAATTCATTTAATGGCCTTTATATCTTGGATGTCAAGAATGAGAATAATGTCTATCATGTAAATAAGAAATCTAAACCTAATGATGTAAATCATACTTATTTGTGGCATTTCCGTCTTGGTCATATTAATGAGAAGCGTATCTCAAAACTCCATGGGGATGGACTTTTGGGTTCATGTGACTTAGAGTCATATGACACTTGTGAGTCGTGTCTTCTTGAAAAAATTACTAAGACACCTTTTACCAAGTTGGGTGAAAGGGCAAGCGACTTATTGGGGTTGATACATTCCGATGTATGCGGACCATTAAGTAGCAATGCTAGGGGAGGATTTCAATACTTCATAACCTTCACTGGTGATTATAGTAGATTTGGGTATGTTTACCTAATGAAACATAAAAGTGAAGCATTTGAAATATTTAGAATATTTCAAAATGAAGTAGAAAAACAACTTGGCAAAAGTATAAAGGCACTTCGATCAGATCGAGGTGGTGAATACTTAAGTCAAGAATTTGACGATCATCTAAAGAATTGTGGAATAGTTTCACAATTGACTCCGCCCGGAACACCACAATGGAATGGTGTGTCTGAGAGGAGAAATCGGACTTTGTTAGACATGGTTCGATCAATGATGAGTCAAGTTGATCTTCCAATATCCTTTTGGGGTTACGCCCTAGAAACCGCTGCTTTCACACTAAATCAAGTTCCAACTAAATCGGTTCCAAAGACTCCATATGAGATGTGGAGTGGAAAGAAACCTAGTTTATTTTTCATGAGGATTTGGGGTTGCGAAGTTTATGTCAAGAGACTTATCTCTGACAAACTAGCACACAAATCTGATAAATGTATTTTCGTGGGATATCCTAAGGAAACTAAAGGATATTACTTTTACAACCGAGAGGACAACAAAGTGTTTGTTGCCCGAACTGGTGTCTTTCTAGAGAAAGAGTTTCTCTCCAAAGAAATCAGTGGGAGTAAAATAAATCTTGAAGAAATTTGAGACCCAGAAAATAACATTGAACCAATAGTGGAACAAGAACAAGAACCACAAGGAGTTGTGGAACCTGTTCAAAATACACAAGCATCTCGCAGATCTAGTAGGTTACGATCCGAGCCCGAGAGATATGGATTTCTCGTAACGGATAGTAATGAGGTAGAAATCATTGAGAATGATGAACAGTCAACCAACCAAGAGGCGATGTCTTCTCCTGATTCGGACAAGTGGCTTGGAGCCATGGAATCCGAATTGCAATCCATGCAAGACAATCAAGTTTGGAATTTGATTGATGCGCCCGAAGGTGTAAAAACCATAGGATGCAAATGGGTCTTCAAGAAGAAGACTGAAATGTATGGGAACGTGCATACTTACAAAGCTAGACTTGTAGCGAAGGGTTATAGGCAAGTTCATGGTATTGACTATGATGAGACCTTTTCACCCGTAGCAATGATCAAGTCTATAAGAATTTTGCTTGCCATTGCCGCATATCATGACTATGAAATATGGCAGATGGACGTCAAAACCGCTTTCCTGAATGGAAAACTCCAAGAGGATGTGTATATGACACAACCAGAAGGTTTTGAACAAGATTCTAAGGTATGCAAATTGCAAAGATCCATCTATGGATTGAAGCAAGCTTCGAGGAGTTGGAATCTCCGTTTTGATGAATCGGTCAAAGAGTTTGGTTTCATCAAGAACGAAGATGAGCCTTGTGTATACAAGAAGATTAGTGGGAGCATAGTGCTATTCCTTATTTTATACGTGGATGACATATTGCTCATTGGAAACGACATTCCTACACTTCAGTCTGTGAAGACTTGGTTAGGAAAGTGCTTCGCAATGAAAGATATGGGTGAAGCCGCATATATTCTTGGCATTAAGATCTATAGAGATAGATCAAGGAGGCTACTTGGTTTAAGCCAAAGTACATACATTGACAAGGTCATTAGAAGATTCCGTATGGAAAATTCTAAGAGAGGCACCTTGCCCATGTTACATGGAGTTTCTCTAAGCAATACTCAATGTCCTAAGACAAAAGATGAGCGTGAGAAAATGAATGATGTTCCATATGCTTCGGCAATTGGGTCCATCATGTATGCCATGATTTGTACTAGGCCGGATGTGTCTTATGCTTTGAGCATGACAAGCAGATACCAATCCGACCCTGGCGAAAATCACTGGATAGCTGTAAAAGCGATTCTTAAGTACTTAAGAAGAACTAAAGACTCGTTTTTGGTCTATGGAGGAATGGAAGATGATCTCGTTGTAAATGCTTACACGGATGCAAGCTTCCAAACTGACAAAGATGATAGCCGATCGCAATCGGGTTTTGTGTTTATGTTAAATGGTGGAGCTGTAAGCTGGAAGAGTTCCAAGCAAAGTACAGCCGCTGATTCTACAACAGAAGCTGAGTATATTGCTGCATCGGATGCTGCAAAGGAAGCTGTTTGGATTAAGAAGTTCATAACTGAACTTGAAGTGGTTCCTAGTATTGCTAATCCAATAGACCTTTATTGTGATAATAATGGTGCTATTGCTCAAGCAAAGGAACCAAGAGCACATCAGAAATCCAAACACATACTTAGGCGTTTTTATATCATTCGAGAGATCGTTGATAGGGGAGACGTAAATATATGCAGAGTACCTACTGATGACAATGTTGCGGACCCGCTAACAAAGGGACTTCCACAAGCTAAACATGATGGTCATGTTAAGTCCATGGGTATTAGATACATGGGAGATTGGGCCTAGGGCAAGTGGGAGATTGTTGGTAGTGGTGCCCTAGGCACGTTTAATAAACGTTGTAATTGTTATCATTTATTTCATATCAATAAAGAGATGTTTTGATTATTATTATTGTTCATGTTTACTTATAATAATCTCCATCCCTAGTACTTGTTAAGCACTAGTATAAAGGCTAAATGATCATGCGATGATCATGTTAGATTTATGGGTACTTGTTTGGAACAAGGTACTGGACATGACCCGCCGTATGAGATTTATGTCATGGTTTATGTCGAACATATATCTCATATTAGTTATGTCATTTGAATCCTTAGACATGAAGTTATTATAGTCTTCCACTTGATGAACATTATGTTTGACATATTCAAACGCTACTTTTAACCGAGTAGTTATAAAGGGTATGATTGGCATAATCGGATTCACGTAGGGAAGAATAATAAGCTAAATGGATTTGTCCCTCCTCGGAGAGATGTCAAACTTGGGCCTCTCGTAGGAATGATGTTGATGAAATGTTCGGCCGGACTCAAATGAATTGATTGGATCAATGTCATTTGGATTATCAACATATTCGGAATCGAGAAAGTATTGAACAAAACAAGTTGACTCTTTGACCATGACTTGTGTTCAATGATATCGTGGACAAAAGGATTATGACATATTCTAAGAGGAATGCGAACTTGTATCTAGTTATACTAATTGGGTAGGTATGACGGTTTTCTAGAACCTAATCATATCTTATGGTTTCATGTTTGAACCCATTGCCAACTTAGTATAATCCTAGAGGGTCACACACAATAGAACGAATCTTTAAAAGGACTACATTGGAATTTTGGAAATTCTGGACTTTCTGGGGAAGTGGGCGACCGCACAGTATGGACTGGGCGGCCGCACACTTAGCCCATTTTTGTACCAGTTTTGTTTCAGATAGTTGTGCGACCGCACAGTGCATTCTGGGCGGCCGCACAGTACTGTCGGGTGGCAGATTCCTAATTTGATTAGGAAACGAATTTTGGACGGATTTTGACACAAGTTTCCTATTTGGGATAGGTCATACTTGTGTATAAAAGACAAAATTCGGCCAGCACTCTAAGCATATAATTTTGTGAGTCTCAAAGAGTTTGAGAGAGGGTTTATTTTGTTCCAAGACATTCTTGGTTGAGGAACAAAATAATATACAAAATAAATTCCATATAGTTCTTTTGATTGTGGAAAAGTGTTTCACAATTTGGTCTAGCAACCAAGATCAAAGAAGCTCCTTTGATATTCGTTCGAAGTGTGGATACCGCTAGAGGGTGAAAATCATCATCTTCAAGGTTCGTGTTCAAGCTTTGTGATCGTGATCAAGTCTTCAAACCTCCACCAAAGACCAAGAGAATTTGATAGCCATCAAGGGTTAGTTTATTTCTTTATTCTTATGTCGTATTTGATTTAATCATATGAACGGATCCATGGCTTTGGGTTTCAAAATTTTAAATGCTAAATTCCGCTGCGCATGTTACTACGAAACCCAACACACTCGGAGGACCTAAATGTTCTCAGAAGGGGCTTGACTCTCACTTGGTCAACCGGGTCAACATGGGCTTACGTCTAGGACGGCCATAATTAATTTCACAAAGCTGGGCTTACGTCGCTAGGACTGCCTGATTTTCGGGAACCTAAAATTTCTAGGTTCGATTCAAGTTGCATGAGCCAAGGAGGGCATTTCCGAATTTTGGGAAAAATCTTGTTCAAGGTGCGAGGGGCACAAGGGTAATTTCAGGCTGAGACTTTTCTTCGCCCAAACCATCCGTACGGCTTAAAAGGGCGTCTTCTTCCCTTTTCAAAAGGCAGCCATACGGATGGTTGCCCCAAACTCAGACGAAAAAACAGAGAGAAGAGAGGCAATTTTGAGAGGGAAAACTCCATCAATTTCCAAATTTTCTTGCTCGGATTCCTCAAGGATTGATCATGGCGGGACGGGCACGCGCGGGTTATCCTAGAGGGGCGGAGAAGAGGGTAGACATGGCTCAAAACTTTTGAGGCTACGCTATCAATCTCCGGGATGAGGGAGCGGGTTTCTACAAGTCTCCCACAATTCACTTGTGCCATGGTGACGGGGTAAGCATTCTTCCTACTCGCATTTGAGCCTTGCACGTCTTTCCTAGTCCTAGGGTTTTTGTCCATGCCATTTGAGATCTACGCATTTCTTGACGCGATTTCATGAAATTGACCTCATTTTTGTGTCATTGGGACCATTAGGGACGTGAGTATGTGCTCCTTGCCTCATTTGGACATGCCTAGCTAAACTTTCCAAAATCAAAGTATGTTTCCCATTGTCCATGCATAAACTACTTGTACCTTAGGTTTGACTAGTCATTTTGGCGCAGTTAAGTGCATGCTAGCATTTCCTAAGATAAGTTGTTGTATGTTTGCGGGGGAAATTATGGGACGGGCATATTGTTGTTGAGACCAAAATGACAATTTCTCCAAAAGTGACTATGTCTTTCGGGGCGGAAAGAATATGACCCTTGAAAATGACTTATGCATTTTTAAAGGGGACGGGAACTTTTCTCCAAAGATGGCCCTTAAAATGACTTATGCAATTTTAAAGGGGACGGAAACATTTCTCCAAAAATGACCCTTAAAATGACTTATGAAATTTTAAAGGGGACGGAAACTTTTCTCCAAAATTGGCCCTTTAAAATGAGTTATGCAATTTTAAAGGGGACGGAAACTTTTCTCCAAAAATGGCCCTTAAAATGACTTATGCAATTTTAAAGGGGACGGAATCTTTTCTCCAAAAATGGCCCTTAAAATGACTTATGCAATTTTAAAGGGGACGGAAACTTTCTCTCCTTTGTTTTTTTTTTTTTGCAATCATTATGAGCATTGGTATCTGTAAACTGTGTTATTCATACCTTTGCTGTGTTTACCTGTAGGGTGGTGATCCCAAGTCTCGAGGGTCGCCGGATGCTTGCTTCTCTTTGTAGGAAGCCATGCCTGAGTCTGTTGATGATGCTCCCCGTCCGAGGGAGTGGGTGGCACGCACGGGACTGGTGCCTTTTATAGAGGCTGTGGGCCAGCTGGTGAACACCAATAGGAGTATGGGGCTTCTTAATGCCCTGGGTGAATATTGGTGGGACACAACCCACCCGTTCCATCTGAGCTGGGGAGAGGTGACTGTGACCCCTACTGACTTTGCGATGATTACCGGGCTTTCCTTTGGCGGGCATCCGGTTGCTTGGAGGGATAGGATCCCTGAAGCTGAGATCAGGGCATTCATTGGATTTTCAGGTCCTACCAAGGGTTTGGGCATCCTAGTGCAAACAGTGGAGAGGTTCATTCGGGCCAAATTTCTGGAGTATGCGGCGGGCCGGATTACCGCTGAGCAGCTTGGGCGCTCCTATGTGTGGCTCCTCCTTAGTAGCACCATTTTTGCCAATGCTGATACTACCTGCATGTTCCCTCTTCTTGGTCTCTGACTACACTTGAGGCCATCAGAGACATTGCTTGGGGTGAGGCTGGTCTGGCCGAGCTATTCATGGAGCTCGACAAGTATAGCCGGAAAGCGAGCAAGTCTTTGGCTTGCTTTCAGTTTGCCCTAGAGGTACTTCCATTTTAGTCTTTGCTTTATTTTTTGCATTCGGCCTATTCTTCATTTCAGTGTGCTGACGGCTTTCTTTGCCGTTTCTTTTGTAGGTTTGGTACTACGAGATCTTTGGCAACTATCCCTGGAGGCCGGCTCTTGACCGGCACCTCATCTTTCCGGCCATGACCTGCTGGGCTAGGGAAGCTCAAGAGAAGAGAGGGTCTAAGGGACGAGTTTCTGTCCGCTATGCTGATGTGAAAGCGGTTTTGAGGGGTGCCATGCCGGCGGAGCTCAACCTTTTCCCTTGGTCTCGGTATGAGGGGCGGGAGGTGGTCTTTGATCCGAGCGAAGCCCTGAGGGTGACCAGACAGAGGAGATTGCTGGTGGGGTTTAGAGGCGAGGCCTTTTATATAGGTGAGAGAGTTTTGTGGCAGCATGGACTAGGCCTTATGCAGAGGGCGCCCGTTGATCCGCCCGAGACCATGTTCGTTGCTGACCGTGGGGATGACCCTTTTCTCATGGGAGCGGATGCCGCTGAATTGATTACTGATGAGCCATACGGGCGGTTTGTGGCCACGAGGCTGAGATCGCCACAGGTGGTGGCCTCTGGGGTAGCTCCTCCAGTGTGGCAGGACTATTCTTTTGTTTATGCTGACGGCCGGGTTCACATGGTGGCCGTGTCTGTTGCAGAAGGGGAAGCCCCAGTTGGAGAAATTCCCGTTGACGTGGTATGCATTCTTTTCCATTTATGCACGTTCATCCCATATTTTTGTCTCCTCCCTTGCTGAGCAGTTTCCTTATCCATGTGCAGGTTGCTGCGCGGGCTTTGCTGGGGAGGCCTTCTCTCCTAAAACGGGCCAAAAGGTGGTTAAAGAGGTTCGTTGGGCGCTCTTCTAAGGGCCTCAGACAGAATCCAGGTTTGCACCGGGCAGAAACTCGGTGAATGGTGGGGAGAGGCCTTTCCGTCGGTCATCGAGCGTGGAGCTACCTCCGTCCTTTGTTCGTCGCCATACCTTAGGCGGGGCTGACTTGGAGGCCTTTCGTGATTCGCTCCGTGACCCTGGCTCCCACGAGGTCGCTCCGGACCCATTTGCCCACTTGGCCTTAGAGCGCGTGGATCCCCTGCCGGCAAGACATTCGGGTTTTCACTCCCAGATTCCTCCTTCCTTCTTTCCAGGCCAATCCTCTTCGGGTGAAGGTTCCAGCATGGCAGAATCCATTTTCTTCTTTGACCCTAGCATGTACCCGCGTCGTCCTTTGGAGAGAGTTCATTCGCCTCCGGAGGATCCTTACCCAGATTCAGACTAGGGTGCACCAACCTGAACAATTTTTCTTTTGGCTTGTTTTATTTGAAAACAGTGTATGAAAATTTGTTATCTTTGGTTGTTTAAATCATTGTAAATTCATCATTTATGCCTGGCTTGGGCCACGAGAGGGTTTTGTGGTCATTATTGGACCGTCGGGGATTCCCAAGATGTGTTCAGACTCAATCACGAGGGGTTTGACAGACTTTGAACAAGCGAAAATGAGTTTAGCTTGTGGGGGATCAGTTGATATAGGCTGCTGATGTGAATTTTTTCACAGGGACAAAACCAGCCGTACGGGTTGTTCAAGCATGGTTGACTTTTTCGACCAAATTTTCTGGGTGTTTCTGGGGAATTTTGACAGATGAGGGTTTATTTGGCTTAGACTGTTTTACTCAAAGCATGACTTTTCGTCGGTCCTTCCATTGCACGATTACGGCTAGCCAGCCCCATTGTGATGTCTAATCCTCGAGTTTTTCGACCACGGTTTGCCAGCCCCAGTGTTTCACCTCTCCGGGAATCACTCCTCGGGTTTCTTTCCCTTAATTGTCCAACCATATCACTTTTCTCCTTTCCATATCCCCTTTATCTTCCCTCTTTAGGAGTGGCCTAGTTGACTTTTGACACGGACGAAAGCAAAAGTTGACTTTGACACGGACAAGAGCAGATTACACTTGCTCACGCGAGTAAACACACATAGGCTTTTACGGGAGTGAGTCCCTTTTCTGAGAGAGGAGGCCTATGGACAGAAATTCACGTGTTTGGCTCTTTCCTAAGATGTGGAAGATAAGACTTGTCGAGGCATTCGAAATCAGCTTCAATTAATGTAATCAAGATGTTTGCTTAAACAGATCTTGATTAGTATTTAGGTCAAAATTCAAGTAATTAGCCTTAACGTGCATAACTGTTACGACCTGTAGGATTAAGATTCGATCAGTGGCAAGATTGGGAGGAGAAGTTGTTTATGGGGGATTAGTCATTATCTGGAGAATTGGTCATTGATGGGACCGGGGAAGGAGAACCGGATCATTTTGGGAGGACCAAGGTTGTATGGATTCATTTCGTGTCATGACCGGACCCGCAGGTTGCCTACGTTCCCCTCAGTGTGAGGAGCTCAGGTCGTCGTAGTTCGGCTCTTGGGCCACCTTGGCCGGGGTTGGTATCTTTGTGCAAGCATTTTTTTTTTTCACCTATCCTCTCTTTGATTTTGACAATTCGGGAAGTCTGTATGTGCACTTATGGCTGAACTTTGGTGGCTGAGCAACAACGTCCTCGTCTTTTCATTGTCTTGGGATGCTTTTAATGTGCATCGGGAGTTTGCCTCAGAAAGGTGTCTTGGGTCATGTATCGGGTAGTGTATGGGGGAAGATCTGCCATTGATGGTCTCCTTCATGCCAACGGGTCACAACATTCATTCATCTTAAGATTAATTATTGGAATTTAGTACCTTTTACGTTTAGATCCATTCGTCCCTTTATGAGTCGTTGTTGACTTCTATGTTTGGGGGAATCAACTCATCATATCGGGGATATAACAATCATTTGGAAACATTAATGGCAATGATTCCGAGAGTTAGTGTAATTTTTCAAATAATGCCTCAAGTCTAGGGATAATAGAAGTAAAAGACAATTCATTTCACGGAAGACTCAATTTTTACAACTCTGGACTTGACTATTGACTCAACCTTACCGGCCTCGAGTAGGTGGGTCTAGCACTTGCTCTCTAGGCATTCCCAACTCATGGAACCAGCGGTAGTGAGCCCCTTTGCCCTGGAGGTGAAATTCTCCCACAGCCGCTCCGGGCTTTCCATGGGATACCGCGACAGGTCGGAGCTAAATCGCGGGGCTCTTGTTCGACCTGAGCCAGCTGGTTGGGGGCAGTCTTTAGTGGGGAGGAAGACTTCTCGGAAGACCTTTTGAGCTCCTCAATGGACTTCACAATTTCGTGGAGGCACTCTCGGGTGTTCCTTGAGTTGTGCCTTTCCAATTCATCGGTCAAGTCTGCTCGGCTATGTAGAAGATCATACCGGAGATCATATTTTTTCTCAAAGTCCCTTTTGAGTCTCTTTCCCCCCTCTTCCCATAGTTCCTCGACTTTCTTGTGAAGTACCTCCTTGATCTCCTTTCGAAGTTGTTGGACCACTTTGATCGCTTAATTGCGATCGACCTCCATCTTTCGCATTTGGTCTCTCATTGTACCCACCGTTCGTTCCAGGAGCTTAACCCTACCCTCTAGCCGTGCTTGCACATCCAAACGGACGTCTGCCTCGACTACTTGGGACTTGTTCTCCATTGTTTCCTATCTTACAAATGACCAACAAACCGTAAGGGCACCGTGGAAGGATTTTTCGGGAAGTCATGCTTCAAAGTAAAACAAATACTCGACACATAAGAGACACTGACTCGAAGGGGATAACAAGTTTGACTCTTCTTTAGGGGGAAGAAACCCAAGCCAAGCGTTTTGATGAATTTAGCAATTCTCTTTTCCTTTTCTATCTTTTTTTTAAAAAAAATCATTTATTCTTTGGATTATCTTAGCCGGCTTTGTCACATAAACAAACGTTAGTGCACAATTCAGGGGCTCAACTTTCATTATTCCATTTTTCTCAAGGCATGTCTTATTCCTAACTGGTTGGAAAAGATCGCTCTTCTTTTTCGTAACTATTCTAAATCCTGGATCAGTGGAGGCCATCACTACGCCTATAGACCCCTCGTTTTTCACCTGTATTGCACGCTCCCAAGGACAGACTATCCCGGGCGAGGGTCCTATAGGGCACGCGGCTTCCACCGATCAAAAGAAATGAACCTAGGGTCTAGTGCATCATAAGGTTCCCAATACGCGGGTCATCCTAATCATGGTTAAGCCCCAGTCGGGATCGAGACTTTTCTCCGAAGGCTACACCGAAGGCTCCACCGACATTCCGACATGACCTCATTTTGAATGAGGCGTCTCGATCCTTGACCATGGGCTTAAGGATGATTAAAATAACTCGTTCATTAGGGCTTAACGACACAGTGTCACCCTATCCTTAGTACATGGCCCTTGCTAATTGCGGTCGTCACTAACACACGAGTTGGAGGCTGGTTAGGACACGCTTGCATTTCATCAAGGAGTCACAACTCGGGCATTAATTTGGCCACAATTAGCTTTGAGCACGTATCAAGGATGTGGTAACGTGAACTAGACCAAAAACCAACCATAGTCACGGTATTTGTGTGTCACGGACAAGTGTGGTTGACTCGGTTCGGAAGGGAAGGTGGGATGGACCCGTGCGCGCATCGAAGGGAACAAGAGCGCCCAACGAGCTGCATCGTGGCATCCACCCCGGGTTTAAATGGTATTTGGAACGTGCACGGTCAAGTGCGCGTGGTGTGAAGTCATTCTATGCTCCTTTTTTGAGTAAAAGAGAGATTTTCAATTCGTTTTTCGATAGCATAAGCATGGCATAAGCAAGATATGAACGAGTATGAACAAGCATGGATTGAACAATTTATACACAACAAATCAAGGAATATAAGCGAACAAAGACCAAAACTTGTACATGTACCAAGTTGTGCACCACAAAGAATTTTGAATCAAACTTTTGCAAAAGAAATATTTTACATTGAAACCCTTTTGTACAAAGCAATTTGTGCACAACGAGAAGACTCAAGAAAACCCTTACAAAAAGGATTATGCACGACGAGGTTTTGGAAACCATTTTATTGACAAAAGATCATGCATAACCGAGTTTTATTACCTTTTAAAACCATGTTTTGGCCAAAAGAATGAAGGTAACGTGCACAAGTAAGACTGTAAATTTGGAACCTGGACAAGTAGAGGCAGAGGGGAACCCAGGAAGTTGCAGCCCTGCACCAAACTGTTAATTGGTAACATTCTGGCCCCTACCCAAAGTAGCCGTACGGCTAAAGAAGGAGGGTGAAGATTTTTCTCAGTTTCTCCAACTTCTGATCATCAAGCCCCAGTTTATTGTATTTCCAGAACGTATGTACTCAAAACAGTTCAAACAGAAACATCAAACACACATAAATATGCAAGAAGTCAACTAACGGGAACGGGAGTTTGACCCACACAAGAATGCCCCTGAACCGTCTAGAAAGAAGTCCGAAACCACTCTATATCCCCAGCGGAGTCGCCACTGTAAGGATCCCGCCCCCGCGCGCGGAAACGCGATGGTGTATGGGGCAAAACGCCAAACACGGGAACCGGTCAAATTTAACGGAGTCGCCACATTTTGTTAATTTTAAACCCAACAAAATGACAAAGGTTTGAGTTCAAAGGTTCGGAGGTCAGGTTACAACTTGGGAGGAGTTTTTACGTCCTCTCAAGTTGCCTCGGACATAGCCGAGTCTCCCTAAGTAAGTTAAAATGTGCATATGTGTGTGTGTGTATTTAACGGAAAAAATTCTGTTATTGATTTTATTTGAGAAACTCGGCTGAAAAAGGGGCCTTGAGTGATAAAATAAAGGTCAGAGGGCAAAACAGGCAATTTTGCCCTCCTACCTAAAGTAGCCGTACGGCTGGAGGAGGTAATTCTGGGATTTTTACAGTTTGCTCAAGAACAGTCCAGTTCAGAACAGAAACAGGGCATTCTGTCTGAAGCTGGACAAACTATTTTTTATCCCAGTTTGCAAGAAATCGTTTTACAAGTTTTATAACATCATTCCTATGCTAAATGATCATCACTTGTTCCCCAAAACAAGTATTTGGGTGTGATCATGAGCAATCATAGGAGAAAATCAAGAAAGTTGATGAATGTCCCCTTTGGACCAAAGTTGGTCATTTAGTGAATAATGTAACGCCCCGAGCCCGAAAACCGAGTCTGAACGCTATCAAATTTGATGGACTGTCCTCACAAACCACCACGAGTCTTTCCAGCACGTTTTTGTCCTCCCTCGCGTGCTCACTGAGAAACTTCCCAGTGGGTCACCCATCCCAGAATTGCTCCAAGTCAAGCACGCTTAACCTTGAAGTTCTTATGAGATGAGCTTCCGAAAAGAAGATGCATCTTGGTGGTATAAGTAGTACCAATTAAATCATGTCAAACATATCAGACACACACATTTTTGGGTCGGGGTATTTTACTGTCGCGACCCCGGACCCCGCGGGCCCGAGACCGCGATCTGGACGTCGACTCTAAAACCAAAACTGTGAAATACCGAAGTTAAAAATTCCACTTGATACCAAAAGGTGATGATCCAAAGTTTTACAAAACCAAGTTTGATAAAAACCAATTACAACTATTATAAACTTCCACAAGTTAATGCCCAACAAAATACAAATATACAATTCTTAATGACGTCATTGTTTGGTACAACTATCCCCAAAAAGGTTACACATTTACATAATGTAAACCAACCTATAACAACCTTCCCCAAAAGAATGGATCGACACTCGACGTCCTCTTTCTCGTGATCAGCGAGACTAATCCTTAGCACCTGGGGGGGGGGGGTTAAGGAAAAACAAAGATAAAAAGAAAAGGGGGTGAGATAAATCTCAATAAGTTACTAATGCAACTACATGACATGCTATGATGCACGAAGCGATAAGCAATAATAAATATCACATAGCACATAGCATTTATCACATAACAGATAGCAGCGGAAATAAACACATAACAAAGGATATAGCCAAGGTTTTCCAAACCGATACATCCAAATAAAGGATCGCTGCGCAGCTTCAATAATCAACAAATCATCATCTTCATAATAGCATGAAAGCCGAAGAGAAAACCCCGGTACCGGAACCAATAACCAAATGAAGTGTCACAAGGGACGGGAGACATGCCACAAAGTCATGCTCCAAGTAAAGCTAAAATGCACACAAAGGAGCAAGCTCTTCTCACATCCAAGGCCAATCTGGAGGAGGATAATAATGGGGCAAAACAATGGTCAACATCACAATGGACTTGGCCGTGCCATCATAATGTTTCGCATCGCCCAAACACACACAAAATACCAGCTGGACTTTCAAATAAAAGCTAAGTAATAAATACTAGCTTAAATAAACAACTTAAGGTTCCAAAGTAGGGAACCAATCCAAATAAATCACCACAAAGGTAAACCAATATAAACCGCACATCAAAGATGAACCACATTCCCAAAATGATACTTAATCAAATTCCAGAACATATTTATTCACAAAAGAATCAAATCCAATTAATAAGGTATTCCACGATGTTATCTTAAGTTAATTAGAAGAAATAAACTTAAACTATTTAGGCCCTAAGTCCTAAACCAAGCAAAAAGGGAAAATTCTGAACCAGGGGGCGGGCGGGCGCCTGGTAGGGGGCGGGCGGGCGCCTGAATGCTGGTCATCAGAAAAGGACATGTAGGCGGGCGCCTGGAGGGGGTCGGGCGCGCGCTTGGTCTACGGGCTGTGAGGAATTCCCAGCTGGGTTCAAGGCAAAATCCACCATTTTCAACCAAATTTCTTACCCAAATCGAAATGCCCCAAATTTCACTCTTGGCACAAGTTCAAAACTGAACCAAAACAACAACTAAGCTCAAAGGGAGACACAAACAACATCCTTCATCAACTTCAAACCAAGATTGACCCAATTTTCATGAAATCACCATTTTTAATCAAAACTCAAAATAAATTCCCAATAAATTCCAAACTCAACCAAACTTCAAATATAACACATCAAACATCATATAAACATGATATGAACATTTTAGCATAAAAATGGGGGAAAAATAACTTACTTGATAAATCTCAAAGTTGACGGAATTCAATTCTTTTTTGTTCTACGCGATCCTATCGACGATCTAAACAAGTTTCATGTTTTAAGAAATGATAGATAACAAGGAGAAGATGAAGAAAATTAAGAGAGAAGGAAATGGAGAAAACTTACCCAAAACACAAGAGAGAGGGAGAGAGTTGGCTGGGAGAGGGATGGAGAGAGTGAGGGAGGAGGTGAGGGATGAGAGGGGAGTAGGGGGAAATTATTCAAAAGGTTACATCTAGGCCACTCCCCTTCAACTAACACAAATGCTTACTCTCCCTACTAACAATTAAGACTTAACACTTCTACACTAGCCCAAATAACTCGAATAAAATGCTTGGCATAAATTATTATAACACATAAAATGCACACATAAATATTTAAATAAATAATAATTTAAATAAATAGATAGGCAAATAATTAAACAATAATCATTTATTACTAATAAAATAGAGCCTATATTTCGGGTCGTGACTGTAGACACCCCGCCTTGGACCTCTCACCCCGATTGCATACATAGTATTTTTATTTAACTTATTTTTGGACTAAACTGCATAACAGAATTAATTTTAGAGTCATTTCTGTCTTTCTGCCATTTTTACCCGCGGGCGCTTCCGGCACTGCCAGTGAGCCGCGCGCGCGTCCCGACCCAAAATCCGGACTCGCGCGCTTCCCATTTTGGCAGTAACGGATTGCACCTTATTTCCCTCCCTTTTCTTATTTGCAACATCTCTTTCTTGATCACAAAAGACCTCTTTTCTCATCCACATTCATCCCCCCTTTTCTCATTAACTCCCAATCCCACACTTCTAGCCTTTTCATTAAAACAAAATATTTCCTTTTTATTTTATTTGATTTTCTTTTATTTCTTTTATTTATTATTTTATTTATCTTATTTTTGATTGGTCAATTCCATTTCACATGGATGATCATCTTTTCCCTCCAACCTTTCCCTCTCTTTTTTACCTATAAAAACCATCATCTTCTACCTTGGAAAGGGACCCAATTTTGGAGACTTGAACAAAAACTCTACACAAATCATCTCAACAATCTTTCTCTACAAAACACTACACAAAGTGTTTGCACAACATTTTCTCTACAACAACACCATTTTCAAGTCCAAGTTTGAAGTCCTCTTTCCTAAGGTACAACATCTCTTTTCTTCTCTTATTTTATTTGTCTAGTCTTACTAGTATGCAATCTCCATAAAAAAGGATACAACCAAAAGGCCACTTCACTATTGAAGTTTGGCCAAGGTTACATCCCAACATTCCAAACTTCATTTAATTTATATTTCATTTCTTAATGTAATCATTTAGCACTAGTCCAACATGTAACTATTTAGCATTAAATTAATAAAATCATTCTTTTCCCCTTTTTCTTTACATTATAATTGTTAGCATTGTTAATAAATTGAAGGACATTTAGCATTAGAACACCAATAGTAGCAAGACCCGCGTAAGCGGGACGGAGTGGGTGTTTAAGTACTTCCCACTCCGTCACCTAACCCCCGAACCCTTCTCTCCCGAATCTCTGGTTTTGTACATAAATTAGGCTATTTCTAGGTTTTTCTTATGTTCCTTTATAAACATAGGTGGCGACTCTAAACAATCTAAAACAAGTTAGACATCCTAGGATAATTCACACGCTCTAGCCAAGCCGTGGTCCCCCGGGGTATCTACAGTGGCGACTCTGCTGGGGAATGTATTAGAGGGTTAAACTTGCGTTTTTAACTTTTGGTGTTCTTATTACTGTTTTCTGGGCATTCTGGTAAAAAGGGTGCGAAGCGCGCGCCTCTGGCCTTCTTGGCCTAAAGCGCGCGCGTCCGACCCCAATTACCAGAATCGCCCATCTTCCTTCTTGTCCTTCCATTCCATGTTTCTGTGCTAACAAATTCTGCAGGGGAAAGCATTTTTATTTAGGGTCAAGGCAATCCCTTGAACCCGCTGATTTACAGGTTGTTACCCAGATTCGGTTTTCATGTACCGAGATTTCCCTAAACTAATGTCTTCAAATCATACATGCCAATTTGTTGCAATGGACGAAATAAAAACTCCGTCCCCAAAAGTGGTTATTTTGGACGAAAATAAAAATCCGTCCCCGCATGTATGATTTACTACATTAATTTAGTTTAATCCCGTCACATGTAGGTATCACAAGCGTGGTGGAATCCGATGAGTATATGGGACCACGAGAAGGTCTATATACTAGTGTGACGATTCCATTATTTTTCTAGAAACCCCAAAAAGGACCACGTCCTTCCGACTTTGTAAATAAAAAAAAGAAAAAAAAAAAGAGTCGTTTTTCTTTATGTGGTTGAGTCTTTTTCTTTGTTTGTGGGTTAATTCATTTTATCCAAAAGGTGTTTGTGGGGCCAATCTAAGATCAACCGTGCTCTTCCAATAGGTCCAATGGCTTCCAACGGCAACAACAACAACGGTGGAAATGATTTCGTGTCCAACGAAGGGTTACTCAACCTAATGAAATCAATGGGGGGAAAAATGGATAGGATTGTCGAGGATGCCCGCCGTAAAGACAATTTGTGGCAAGCTCGTTTCGATATCGACAAGAGGATTCACAAAGAAGAGGTTTCCGAACTCAAGGCCCGTCTTGATCATGAAAGAAGAATCCACAAGGAAGAGGTTTCCGAACTCAAAGCCCGTTTGCAAGAGCTCACCGACAGCAAAGCAAAGTTCAATGATAAAGCATGCTCAAGTGGCCCGACCCTCAAAAGCTACAAAGGTACCACCAACAACCGAGTTTTCACTCCTCTCCAAGGAGTAACCCAAGCCGAGGCATTTGAAACTTTGGTGGCAAGTGGGAAGGTCAAACCTTTGGAAGGGTACAAGCCGAAGGAGATACTGAAGAATCATGCACATAGTGAATGGTGCGGCTACCACAAGCATAGTGGCCATACTACCGAAGGGTGCTGCCTTCTCCGAAACATCATCCAAGATTTGATCGACAACGGCGAATTTACCGTGGGTGAAGAGAAACTCATCAAAGAAGTGGCTTGGTTTTGAAATGGGGCTTCAACAAAGAGGACGACGACAACAATCTCCGTTTCTCTTTCTCTACCTAGTAGTAGGAATAAAAAAAAAAAAAAAAAAAAAAAGAGTCAAAAGTCCTCTTTTGTGTGCATTAATGTTTTCTCTCGTCCCATGTTAAGTGTCGAGTCTTCTTATCAAATAAAAGTCTTTCTTGTCCTTATACACTCTTCCAAGTTGTTCAATCTAATTCTTGGCAAAATGATGAAAAGATGTCTAAACAAGTTTTAGAACAAGGCCATCACTTGAACGCCTAGGGGCTAAACATCGACGCCAACATCAACGACGAAGCCAAGACAAACAAGGTGGAGCAACAATCATGAAGAAGTCAAGCAAAGTTTTCAAAGGGGGATTAAAAAAAAAAAAAAAAAAAAAAGAAGCTCGCTAGGTTGAAATCATCAAATCAACCTAGGCAAAAGTTAGAGCACAAAAAAAAAAAAAAAAAAAATCCCCCTCAATCAAAGAAGTTCACATCAAGATCAACATCATTCCATCCACCAAAGGAGGACGAAGCTACACGACGAAGCAATAATTCCATCCCGAAGAATGGAGAATTAACAAGAACTACGGTGACCTGAGCCTCTACACTGGAGGAACGTAGGCAACCTGCGGGTCCGGTCTCATGCAAGAAAGAAGATATGTTTAGCCCTAGCGCGTTATGGTGATTGGCCTTCATCTCGAACTTGTCAAGACATCTTTGTACGATTCATTTGCCAATGAATTAATCACCAAAAATATTGAACAAATTTCTTAGATTTGGAATCATTTCGCGATCCTTGTCGTGTCTAGGGACTTCTATTCTTTCTGCATACTCCCAATTTCTTGCAATCAAATTGGGGCTTTCCTTCTCTTCTCTCTTAATGACTTACTTGCCTTCGCGAGTCATTCAATTCAATAAAAAATACATGTCAATACTAGGGACACTTCCCTAGTCAAGTCAATGTCACTCATCTTTAGTGACAAAAGGTTTTCACCGCAAAATCACATGTCTTATCTCCTCAGCTAGAGTCAATGCACACTTCCTCATCAATTGAGTCAAAAAAAAAATGATGAAGACGCAAAAGAGATGCCCGCTAGATTGAAAACCCGAAAGGGCGGTCTAGGCAAAAAACAGGGTGCGTCATAAAAAAAAATGAGAGAGTGAGAGAGAGAAGGGAAAGAGAAATGGAGATCCCCGGCCTCTAAAGAAGACAAGTTCTACATCGAATCTCCTCAGCAAGTCAATTCCCCACCGAGTCAACTTTGGGATTGCAAAAGGCTCGACAAGATATAGCACCATCAAAGGTTGTCTTGGGTTATTGGCATCATTCTCCAGCAGTGTGCATTTTTGGGTTCATGAAAAGAAGGCCCGCGGTAACCAAGATCCATCCGAGAACAAGCCCATCATAAAAGGGCACGAGGTTGCACAAATAATCCCTAGCTAGTCAATTGGCTTGGGCAGCAAATAGCAACAACATGTGTCTCAGTTTTCAAGGCTTCTTCAAGTATGTGCTTCTAAAGTACGCCGAAAGGCTCCCGAGAAATGGAGTAGCTCTTGCCATGTCCTCTCATGTTTGTTCCCTCGCACGAGGATGAGTCACTCTTGATTTTCTCCACAAATGGTGACGCCCTAGGGACTATATGACCCGAGAACAAGGGCTTCTTTTGACAATCAACAAGCCCTAGGGGCTATGCTCGAAAAAAAAATGTGTGAGACTATCCTCAAAGTCTCTCAAAAAGGGATGTCAAAAAGCCCTCTTGTCACGTGTGACCGTGCTCGTTCCCCCAATCAAGGATGGACCTTTCTCGCAATCAATGATGGCACTCTAGGGGCTACGGTCAAGTCTTAAAGGCTCCCTCGGCAAAGAGCAATTAACTCCTCAGCAGTATCCCCAGCCGAGTCATGTGCAACATTGGAAGCTTCCTCAATTCGGCACCGAAGGTCTCAACGGGCTTCGCAATCTACAATCTTTTGGGCTACGGCATTACAATAATTCAAGCAAAGGGCGATATTGGGGCTTCGCGACCGACAGTCTTTTGGGAAACAATACTCGAGCAACGCAATTTCGGAGTAGTCTCCATGAAAGGGATCAAGCTTCAAAGGGTCTCTCAACACTTCAAGTCAAAGGCCTCTTGGTTTTAAATGAAGACTCCGATGTTATGAATGAAGTTGATGATTTTTGTTAGAACTCACAGCGAGATTTTGAAGGAAGTCTTAGAGAAAAGGAAAAAGATTCAATATGCTAAACTCTAATCAAAACAGGGTTATAGTGGGAGATGCCACGGCCAATCCCAATGTTTCTGCAATTCAGCACCCCCTTCTCCAAGATCAAAAGCACAAGGTGCAGCTCAGATAAAGTTGGGCCACAGCACTAGTTGCATCCGAAGATCCGTCATTAGTTCAACTCAAGAAAAGTCAAGCAAGCATACTCATTTGAGACTTTATCACGCCAAGACCTTATCCTCCGCGACCTCGACGGCACCGCAAGACATTACTGCATCCTTTGACATAAGCCCTCCGCCATTTGGGTATCAACCACAATAAGGCCATTCATCTCCCCAGTAAGAGCAAGAAGGGGATCTCTATCAATAATTCTACCCGACGGTACATCCGCTCTCAATGCCGAGCCAATCACAAGATAATTTGGGGCTTTACATTCCACCGTCTTGAAGCTCACAAACAAAAGTCCATGACATTTGGGGCTTAGCAATTTCTCGAAGCTTGGCATCCATAATCTTCTCTTGGGGATTGTTCACGCCAACAACAAAGGGCGATTTACTCGAACGGGCCAAGAACTGATTTATCTTGGGGCTATGCAAGCCACTCAAAGTTTGGTATCAAAGGCATTCTAGGGGCTTTACAATCAGCAACCCCTCATCTCGGCATCAAAAGCCTTTTGAAGCCCCATAATCGACAAATCTCTTGGGGCTAGACATCAATCTTCGTTGGGCACACCAGCGACAACAGAATTCAAGCGAGGCAATCCGGACTTCGACTGAACATGACTTGATCTTGGGTTGGCTTCACAAGCACACAATGGTTAAAATGGTTCACCCACGAACTTAAAAAAAAAAAAAAAAAAAAAAAAAAAATCTCTTTTCCTCACATGTGTGCATATTCTTTCCTTTCTAATCTTAAAAAAAAAAAAAAAAAAAAAAAAAAAAAAAAATTTTTTCTTTCTTTTTTTCCTTCTATGTGCAAAATTATGTGCTTTACTTTGCTTTGCTCCTAGCCTCTCCTCCAGCGTTCTCCATCATCCTTGAACTACGCCGGTCTGATTCTCTTAAAGGGATACGTAGGCAGCCTCCTGGCACGACCAACCCATCATCCAAAGTACCATCTCGCCAACCCAACATCAAGGGCATTCTCTCATCAACATCTAAAGAATGGACATTCTCCATCAAAGCATCCTCCGCGGACATCAGGAATCCATCTCCACTCAAGCGGCAATGGTAAGTGAAGGTATGAATACATCCAATGCTTTCCTCAAAATCACACCGCACACAAGATCACTTTCTACATTCTTACTTCTCTCTCATTACAAAGGTTCTTTCAAATCACATGTCACACCACAATCACAATTTTCTTTCGCAATTCCTATTTCACATCTCACACAAGCACATATATCTGCAAAGCATACACATAACAGGTGCCGCACAGAGCACCAATTCTGGTCGATGGTGGACCGCTCAAATCACCAGGTGCCGCACAGAGCACCAATTCTGGTCGATGGTGGACCGCTCAAATCACCAGGTGCCGCACAGAGCACCAATTCTGGTCGATGGTGGACCGCTCAAATCACCAGGTGCCGCACAGAGCACCAATTCTGGTCGATGGTGGACCGCTCAAATCACCATACCGCCGCACAGCGCATCAGAATATGCCGCACCGCGCACCAATTTTGATCCATGGTGGACCGCTCAAATCACCATATCTCTTCCATCAGCAAAAGTCGCTCACATAGGGAGCGCACTTCTTTCCTTTGTAATTTTAAATTCCTGCTTTATCGAGTCTTTGTTTTCTCTTGTCGATGTCCTCGGCGGTTGTCTTTCTTTCGTCGACGCGTTTTGCCTCGCAATCCACGTCGCCGAGGGGCTCTGTAGACACCCCGCCTTGGACCTCTCACCCCGATTGCATACATAGTATTTTTATTTAACTTATTTTTTATTAATTACTGTTACTTCGGTTAAGTTCTTAACTAATAGTGATCTCCCTCTTACTCTTTCGTTGTAAATCCCCAATAACGTCTTGGAATCGGCTTGGCATTATATTGAGAATGGATGCACCATTCGATAGAACTTTTGATAGTGATCTCCCTCTTACTCTTTCTTGGAGATGAATGGCTTTATTGTGGTTGGTACCCAAATGGCGGAAGGTCGTCCAAGTCGCAAAGTGCAGCAAGGTCTTTGGAAATATGTATTGGGAGATATTGTGGATGATAAGGTTTTGGCGTGATAAGGTCTCAAATGTGTATACTTGCTTGAGTCTTCTTGGGTTGAACTAATAACGGATCTTCGGGTGCAACTCGTGCGGATGCAACTTGTGCTTTTGATCTCAGAGAAGGGGGGTGCTGAATTGCAGAAACATTGTGTGTAGTACCCGCTATAACTCGTTTAAGTGAGTTTATCATATTGAATCTTTTTTCTTTTCTCTAAGACTTCCTTCAGAATCTCGCCGTAAGTCACAAAATAACAAGAATCATCAAATTCATTCATAACATCGGACCCCTCCTTTCAAACCAAAATACCTTTGACGTGAAGTACTAAGAGACCCTTTAAGCTTGGACCACTCCCCACATTACATTGCTCAAGTATCATTGCCCCAAAAGATTGTCGAAGCCCCTTAAAAAGACTTTCGGTGCCAAGTTAGTAGAGGAAGCTTCAAATGTTTCACATGGATTTGCTAGGGACATCTTTAGGGAGGTGAAGTGAATTGCACTTTTGCTGAGGGAGCCTTTCAAACTCGAGTCTAGCCCCTAGAGTGCCATCATCGATTGTAAGTAGAGAAAGAAAGGCCTATCCTTGATTGTGGGAACAGGCACGGCCACACATGACAAGAAGGCTTTTCGACATTCCTTTTGAGAGACTTTGAGAATAGTCTCACACATATTTCTTGAGCATAGCCCCTAGGCCTCATTAACTATCAAAATTAAGCAAAAGAAGCTTTCGTTATTGAGTCACATAGCCCCTAGGGCGTCATCATTTATAGGGCAAAGAAAGAGACTCGTCCTCGTGCGAGGGAACAAACATAAGAGGACATGGCAAGAGCTACTCCATTCTCGGGAAGACTTTTGACATACTTAAGGGGCACATGCTTAAAGAAGCTCGAAAACTTAGACACACGTTGTTGCCATTTGTGATCCAAACCAATTGGTGCATTGAAGACCATTCGTGCAACCTCTCACCCCTTTTTTGACTTTTTGATGACATATCAATCATGAGCTCATTCTCGGACGGGCCATCTTTCACATGAGCCCAAAAATGCACATTGCAAGAACAATCTCTCTTATGCCAATAACCCAAAACGACCTTTGATCGTGCCATATCTTGTCGAGCCTTTTGCAATTCTAAAGTTGACTCGGTGGGGAATTGACTTGCTGAGGAGATTCAATGTAGAACTTATGTAGTTGTCTTCTTTAGAGGCCGGGGATCTCCATTTCTCTTTCCCTTCTCTCTCTCTCACTCTCTCTTATTTTTATGATGCACCCTGTTTTTTGTATAGACCACCCTTTCGGGTTTACAATCTAGCGGGCATCTCTGTTGCGTCTTCATTTTTTTTGACACTATTAATGAGGAAGTGTGCATTGACTCTAGCTGAGGAGATAAGACATATGAGTTTTCAATAAAGACCTTTTGTCACTAATGATGAGTGACATTGACTCGACAAGGGAAGTAGCCCCTAGTATTGCATTTATTAATTTTTTGAATGACTCACAAAGGAAGGTCATTTAGAGAGAAGAGAAAGAAAGCCCCAATTTGATTACAAGAAATTGGGAGCATTGCTGAAAGAGAAGAAGTTCCTAGATTCGACAAGAACGTGAAATGATTCTAATTCTAAGAAAGTTGTTCAATCTTGAGGTGATTAATTTATTGGCAAATGACTCGTACAAGGATGTCTTGACAAGTTTGAGATGAAGGCTGATCACCATAACACACTAGGGCTAAACATATCTTCTTTCTTGCATGAGACCGGACCTGAAGGTTGCCTACGTTCCTCCAGTGTAGAGGATCAGGTCACCGTAGTTCTTGTTGATGTTCCTTTCGTTGTGAGGAATTATTGTTTCGTCGTGATGGTTGTCGATGTAGCTTCGTCCTTTGTTGGTGGATGATGATGTTGTTGTGAACTTCTTTGAATGAGGGGGATTTTTTTTTTTTTTTTTTTTGTGCTCTAACTTTTTCCTAGGTTGTTTTGAAGAGTCAACCTAGCGAGCCTTTTTTTGTTTTAAATCCCCCTTTGAAAAATTGCTTGATTTTTCTCTATGGTTGTGGTTCCACCTTGTTTTGCTTCTCGGCTTCGTCGTTGATGTTGTTGCCTTCATTGCGAAGTTTAGCCCCTAGGCGTTCAAGTGATAGTCTTTGTTATAAAACTTGTTTAGACATCTTTTCATCATTTTGTCAAGAATTAAATTGAACAACTTGGAATAGTGTATGGGGACAAGAACGACTTTTATTTGATAAGACCGACTCAAACTTTGACATTAATGGGAAGGAAGAAAACTTAATGCGCACATAAGAGGACTTTTTTTAAACTAGGTAGAGAAAGAGAAACGGATATTGTTGTCGTCGTAGTCCTCAAAACCGTTGTATCCTCCCATGTCGCTGCTTGAACTATCCGAGATCTCTTCGGTGTGCGAGCTTATCTCATAAAAGTCCACGGCAATTTCACGGAGCAAGTTGTCAATTCTTATCCCCGCATCATACATATGTGAGAAACCCGGATAAAAGGCCCCACTAAGATGAGCTCGGTATTCCATATTTAAGCACTTTAAGAAGATCTCCATTTGTTCCTTCATCGAGGGCCTATCAACAATCTCAGCCAACTTGTCATTCCAACGGCAAGAAAAGTCCACAAATGATTCATTGCCCTCTTTCATGGTGTTCACCAATTCTTTCTTCGTGGGATGGTGCATGTAATTGCCTTCATATTATGACTTAAAGGCAAGCATAACGGCATCCCAATTAAGGCGGGTAGAAACCGGGAGACCCATATACCAATCTTTTGTGACCCCATCAAGAGTAAGTGGGAAGCATTGTGCCATTATTTGAGGAGACACTTTCTTCGGTAGCATGACCCAAATGTAGGAGTCGATGAGAGCATCGGGGCAAGAGTTGCCCTTAAACTTGCCAATATCGAACATCTTGAATTTTTCGGGAAGGGCCACCATTGTGCTTGATGGAGATCGGAGCTTGGGCCTTTGTTCAAATTTATCCCACCAAAACGTTGGTCAATGTATGCCATGAGAGTGTTAACCAAACCGTTATCAATGCTTTGGACCATTTTTCCTTCATTTGTGAGCTCCTTCAATTGGTCCTCAAGCTTAGCAAGTTCTTTCTTATGGGCTATTCTCTCATGTTTGAGACGGGCTTGCCACAAATCATCCTTGCATCGGGAATTCTCGGCGAGTGCATCAATTTGACCTTTCAGTGCTTTGATCATGTTGACTATTTCTTCGTTAGACCGGGAAAGATTGCTACCGTTGTTGTTGCCATTGGACCTATTGAATAACACGGTTGATCTTAGGATGGCCCACAAACACCTTTTGGGTAAAATAATTTAACCCACAAACAAGAAAAAGACTCAACCACATGAGAAAAATGATTTTTTTTTTATTTTATTTAGAAAAGTCGGAAGGACGTAGTCCTTTTTTGGGTTTCTAGAAAAAATAGTGGAATCGTCACACTAGTACATAGACCTTCTTGAGGTCCCATATACTCATCGGATTCCACCACGCTTGTGAGACCTAAGTGTGATGGGATTAACTAAATTAATGTCACAAAGCATACATGCGGAGACGGAGTTTTATTTCGTCCATAATAACCACGCGGGGATGGATTTTTATTTTTTCCATAATAACCACTTGTTTCTTTTGGAAACGGCATGTATGATTTAATGACATTAGTTTAGGGAAATCTCAACACATGAAAACCGACTTGGTCACGGAGTGTTAGAACCTAGACTAAGAATGTGTTGGCTTGTGCTCGGCTAAAGAGAGGCTTAAAGGTCACCCCCGGCATGTAGTCATGAACTACGCCACGGGTTGAGGTTTACCGCTTCGAGAGAGTCAAGGTTGGGTGGAGCTTGAAACTCTCTAGGACGGGCCTCGACGGGTTTCGGGTTATGGACTTTATGCGACTCGATTATGAGAAATTCATTGGAATATGTACAATTAGTGTGAGGTCAAGCCAAGTGGCAAATTATTATTTTATTTTATTTTCAAAGAAAGGAAAAAAGAAATAAGCACGTATGTACAACTTTCGAATCACCCGTGTGACTGATAAAATAAGCAGAAAATAAAATCAATCATGTGCAGGCCCGGTGCCCACACACGGTCAAAACTGTTCTGTCCTGTGCACTATTCTGTTTCTAGAAAATGCCCAAAAGCACACGCGTTTGGCTGTCTACTCGGGAGGCGCACGCGTTAGGGGAAGTGGGGCAGAGGCGCCCGATTCTGAGTAAAAAACCTGTAAATCAATGGGTTCAAGGGATTTCCTTGACCCTAAATAAAGATGTTTTCCCCTGCAGAAACTTGTTAGCCCAATAACATGGAATTTTAAGGACAATATGAGAGGCGGGCGATTCTGGTGGTAGAGGTCGAACGCGCGCGCCTTAGGCCAAGAAGGCAGAGGCGCACGCTTCCCACCTTTTTCCACCAGAATGCCCAGAAAGAAGAAATAACAACACCAAAAGTGAAAACGCAAGTTTAACCCTCTATGTTATCCCCAGCGGAGTCGTCACTGTAGATACCCCGGGAGATCCCCATTACTTAGCTAGAGCGGTGGATGATCCTAGGATGTCTATTTTGGTTTTATTTGTTAGAGTCGCCACCTATGTTATTAGGGGAACATAAGAAAAACCTAAGACTAGCCTAATTTACGTTACGAAACCAAAGATTCAGGAGAGAAGGGTTCGGGGGTTAGATGACGGAGTGGGAAGTACTTAAACACCCACACCGTCCGGCTTAAGCCGGTCTTGCTACTATTGGTGTTCTAATGCTAAATGTCCTTCTTTTATTGATATTAAAAATGTGCTAACAATTACATAGTAAAGAAAAGGGGAATTGCAAAGGGAAATAAAAGGGAATAGTTTTATATATTAATTCATACGAAAGATTACATTAAGAGAAGAATAGTAAATTAAAATGGAGTTTAGAATGTTGGAATATAACCTTGACCAAACTTCAATAGTGAAGTGGCCTTTTTGGTTATGTTCCTTTTTTATGGAGATTGCATACACATTAGAGAAGTAAAAGATGAAGAAAGAGATTAAGAGTTTAGAAGAAGAAAATGGACATTGTACCTTGTGCTTGAATGGGGAAGAACCAAATTGCCTATGAAAATAGACTTTACATTTTTAGAGTGTTCTTGAGTCAAGAATTGTTGATGTTTTTGTGTTAAAAGAGTCCTCCCTTTCCATGGTGGAATGAAGAGCTATTCATAGGTGTTAGGTAAGAGTTTGTGGTCACAAAGATGGTCTTTCCCCGAATCAAGCATAGGAGTAATGGCCTTGGGGGTTACAAATCAGAAAAGGAGAGAAATTTGGCAAAATATGGGATTCTGGAGGTGGGAAGCGCGCACGTCCCACCCCCCTATGGGAGGCGCATGCCTCTCACAAAGGAGCGCAAAGGTGCTATTAGTACCCAACCTGAAAATGAGTTATTTGGCATTCCAGAACTCACAGGGACCTCCCAGGTATTTACAAACTGAGCAGGACTTATCCAGGATTTCCTGAAAGGCCTAGATAAGAATATATTGACGACCTGATCAGATGAGCTGCAATGATAAACGCTATCTAGGGTTTTCTCCATAGTCTAAGCTGATCAGAGCATTGGAACTAAGCCAAACACTTGGTTTGGCCGGGCAGCCAGTCAAGGAGGGGCCGGGCGGCCCATCCTTCCGGGTCAGAAATCCTATAAATAGGTGACCTCAGTTCATAATTGGAAAAATAACAACTCTCTCCCTGAGTTCCACAGCCAATACTGACGGCAGAACTCTCTCTCCAAGCCTTTCTAACAATCCCGAAGGTCCGGCGAATCCACGTGCGAGATTCGACTTTGTTCTTGTCAAGATTGGTGAGGATTCTACATGTTTTCTTAGTTTAGATCTAATTTATGCTAGTTTCATTATGTTTATACACCTATATTCATATGATTCATAACGTGTTCTTCATGTTCTTGCTAGAATTCGTATTTTGCTCTATGACTAGGTTAGCGATCTTCATGTTTATGTGTTATTTCATACATGTTTCAAGATGTTCTTATTATTATGCTAGATTTGCTACGTACCATGCGTAACATTCTAGATCTAATGTTTTAATCCCTATTCATATGCATAGCCGATGATGATCCACGAGATCTAGGAACTATTTCTAAACCCTTAACTATAGGTAATTATTCCCATGATCAATAACTCTCCTATGATGAATGTGATGACTACACATTGATCTTATCAATGGTATAATCATTATTCTAGGGTGTGATCATCTTGCATGATTCTTTCTCCTCCCCCCTCATTATGCATGATCCCCTCTTCTTCTCTCTATTCCGATTATGTGTGAACTACGTCGACCTGAGCTTCTCATCACGAGAGGAGCGTAGGCAATCTTTGGATCCTGTCTCAATCACTAACACACACTAACACATTCATCATGATATAAAGTCCGATCTATCGGGCGATAGGAGTGATAACTTGATATTCTTCTCTTATCGTAACTTGACCCCTGAACCCTCTCTGTTAGCTTTTCTCAATGTTTTAGCTCGATAAAAATAACGTGGCGACTCTTAATAGGTTAAATGCCAACTTAAATATCCTAATCCCATAGAAAAGATAAAATAAGATAAATAAAAGAAATACTTCCCGTGCGTCGCCCGCATTCAGAAAGGCGTATTCACAGTGGCGACTCTGCTGGGGACTAGCTTTGAACATCTTCAAACATTAGAGGGTCAAACTTTCGTCAATATCATGATTATACTTACTTGCTTCTTTTCCCCCTGTACTTTATCTCTTGTGCATATACGCTTCCCTTGTAACTGTAGAGCGTTAACATCTTAACTGTTCCCCCTTGTACTATTCTAATTGTTTTGCATTGCATACATGTAAATACAAAAAACTTTCTATTTTCTCTCTAAAAATAACTAGTTGTTGTCCGCACACTACCACTAGGTCCGTGTCATACTGCACACCCTACTGGATACTCCGCTGAGTGCACAGATTTTGGTGATCCTATCGCCTCTATCTTCGTGGCACCCGGGCTATCTAACTCGTCATTTTCACTTGTGAAGCGATCAAGGTTAATCCATTGTTCATTTCTAAAACCATGCACTCACAGAGTCTAGGACACTCCATAGTTGACTGGTTGGTTTGACTAGCTTTTCTTTATAGACAATTAACGTGTCGTTCATGCCGTCATCTGTTAAGTCTTTAATGAGTCGAGATCCTTCGAGAGAAAAAATCACAAAAAATGAAATTCCCTATAAGGGTGTGCATATGGTAAGCCGAGTCATACTTTTGTACAAGGATCTCAACTCGTTAAAAACTTAACGGAAGTAACATAAACGTTATGTTAAATGCCTTTAAACAAGGGTTAGTCACTAGGATCCGTTAGGAAGGTGGACGTCGCTTGCCCTATAGGACCCTCACCCAAATTGTCCATTTGGGAGGTGCAATACAGGTGAAAAACGAGGGGTCTATATACGTAGTGATGACCTCTACTGATCTAGGTTTTGTAGATAGTAACCCAAAAAGGGGTACCCCTTCCAAACATTAGGACTAATAATACATGGTTTTGTAAAGAACAAAATATATTGCATGACCCTTGTCCCGTCATAAACCTCGCATCCACTACCTCTACAGAGAAGCAAGTTTGGGTCCATTCCGGTGGTCGTCTTCAACGGTCAAGCCTTCCGCAAGCTCAGTCTTCAGTCTCTGCACCTATAATGTCTCCGTCATCATCAGAGCCTACTACTCCTAATGTCTCCACTCCGCAAGTCTCTGCTGCCTCTACCGATCCCGAGATCGCCGCCAGCATCAAGCCATCGGATATTCCGCCACCTCTTCATGCTTTCTTCACCAACCTCATGCTACAGATCTCCAAGCTTGAGGATCAAAGCAAGTCTCTAGAAAGGGTCAACCAAGAGCTTAAAGATCACCTTCATACTAAAATGAAGAAGAAGGGAGTGGAAACTAGCTTCCATAATGAAGAAGTGATCTTCGTCCAAGATGAAGAAGTGCATGTCACTTACCCCGCCAATGAAAATGCTATCCCTCTCAAGGTGCCCAACTAACAAAGGGTCCCTCCTCCTGATTTCGGTACTAAAGAAAGCTCGAGCAAGGGTCCATATGAGCCATCGCCAGAAATGATGGGTAGCTACTTGTCCTCTACCAAGTTACCACCGCGTTCACTGCCATTAAGCATCGGTGCCGCCGTACCTGCAATCTCCACTGCTCCTCCCGCTACTCAAGCCTATGGTAGATCTGATTTCTCCAACCACCCTCTAGTGGTTGCAATGCAAGAATAGATCTGCAAGCCCTCAGATACAGTAAGCAAGCAAGCCGCTCCGATTGTCAAGACCATCAACCCAAGTAATGTGGGTGCTCTGCCTAGAGACTTCAAGATGCCGAAGGTCTCTACATTCAATGGTATTACATGTCCCAAGACTCATCTCGACAGTTACGTGCTAGCCACGAGAGCCCGTGACTGCACCAACGAGCAAATGGCCCGAGTCTTCCACACCACTTTGGACGGAATTGCTCTCCGTTGGTTCTTGAGTTTGGATACCTCCGAACGAGAGACGTTGGATCAAATCACCACTACCTTCTGTGAAAAGTATCAGTCAAACCTCGACTGGCATGTTAACCGCACTGATCTAGAGAACACCATACATAGGCCCGGTGAGCCTATCTACGACTTCTACAAGAGGTGGAATCACAAGATATCAGAGGTTCAATACCCCCTAAGGCAAAGGAATAAAAGAAAATCTTCTTCAAGTTATTGTTTCCTGAGCTTAGGGTGGCGATTGGCAATGGTTACTTTCTCGATCTTCGGGAAATGGTTGATGCTAGGGTCAGACACAAAGCTGGTATTACTGGTGTTGTTAAAGAAGCTGCCAAAACGGGAAACACCTCTTTCCGCTACAAAGCTCCGACAAGTACCACCCCTAAATCTAAAGAAGTGGTCGGTCAAGTGAGCATGGTCCAAGACAACTCCGCCTTCGATGTCCAAGCAGTTACTAATAACATTCCCTGAAAAGAAGATCACTTCGATGACTTCGGCATGCCTACTAGCCGAGTGTTCGAGGTTTTGATGAAGAAGGGTTTGATCAAGCCAATTGAGAACTTTTAACCGATCAACAAAAAGGTTAATCTTGATGCAAACAAGTTCTGCAAGTACCACAAGTACATTGGCCACACAACCGATGACTGCATACAACTCAAGCATGTCATCCAAAAGCTCATAGCCGATGGAAAGATTGAGAAGCCTAAAGGTCCGAACACCGTAGCCAACCCGCTCACAAACAATGGTGGCGTTAATATGGTCGAGCTTATCGGAGGTGACATCGGCGTTCTAGAGATGGTAGATGCCTTTGCCGAACTGGGGCTAGACATTAATGCTCTATTCGGAGGACTAGTCAAGCTTGGGGTCATAACTCCCTTAAAACGCAGATTTCAATGGCCCAAGCATGGGTGCGACATGTCTAAGTTTTGTGGTTACCATCGAGTGTCCGGACACACCAACAACGAGTGCTTCACCATCAAGCAGATCGTACAGAAGCTCATCAAGGACAGTATCGTTGCTGACCCAAGGAAGATCATCGCCATGGATGTCAATATGGTGGAGATAGCCGGAGACGATACCAGTAACTTACAAATGGTCGAAGCCTTCAAACAACTACAGTTAGACATGAACTCATTATTCCTTGGTTTATCAAGAATGGGGTTACTGAAACCATTAAAAGGCTACAAATCTCATCCAAACAGTGATCCGACGAGGTTTTGCAACTTCCATAATATCACCGGGCATAACAACAATGAATGATCACAGTTGAAACGCGCGATACAAGGATTGATTATTGACCAAGTGATAACCGATCCAAGGCAAATTGTGGCTCAGAAGTCTGAGGAGAGTCTGACTGATGTCTTAGAGATGGCCGACGCCTTCAGAAGGCTAGGGATTACTATAACCAACATGCTCAAGCTGCTGATATCAAAAGATCTACTCAAGAAGCCTGAAACTTACTGCATACCACTCTCCAAGAACAACCTCGGAAGGTACTGCGACTATCATGAGATCACCGGTCATACTACCGAAGAATGTACTACTTTGAAGAAGTCAATTCATAGGTTGATCCGTAATGGCTCCATCAAGAACCACATAGACACTTTAGACAATTATAGTGTAGCAACAAATATCGGTGATCTGGCCGAAACTATTTTCGCAGAATCCGAGTCATGTAGTGATGATGAGATAGGCTGTACTTCAAAGTTCATTAATGATAGTAACTCTTCTTGTTATATGCTATTGTAGACACCCCGCCTTGGACCGCTCACCCCGATTGCACATTTGATCTTGTGTTTCTCCTTATTTTAATTAGTTTCTGTTACTTCCGTTAAGTTCTTGACTGACCTCGTTAAGTTCAGGGACCAAACTTAATAACAGTGCTGACTTTCTAGTCCATTCTGTCAAATTTGCCATCTCCATGGCACGCGCATTCACCCTTTGGGGCCAGAGGTGCGCGCATCCCGCCACCAAGGCAGGAGGCGAGCGCACCTGGGCGTCAGTTACAGATTTCTGTACAAGAATCCCTCCCTTGCTCCTTTTAACAGGATTTGCCCGGAAAAATGATCTTTGTGACTTGGTTTTGGCACCAAAAACACTTCTATTTTACCTATATAAACCCCTCTAATTCACCATTAAGAGGGAGGGATTTTGATCATTAAGAAAACTCTACACAAATACACTTGCAAGGCTTTTTCCAAGAAACTCTCTTTGAAGTCCTTTGAAGTATAGGTAAAAGACTACTCTTTTCTCTCCTTTCTACCTCATCCCTCTCCTTCTCTTTTATTTTCATCAAAAGTCAATCACCCAAACATTTTGGGACATGACACCAAAGAGTACTTCACTTTATTGAAGCTAGTCACGGAGTTATCTCCCTACATTCCAAAACACCTTTTAAACCCCCCCCCCCCATTTATCATAAAATTAGAAGAACATTTTTTCATTTATGTAGACTTTGATCAAGCAAGACCGACATTAGTCGGGCGAGATGGGTGTTTAAATACTTCCCATCTCGTAACCTAACCCCCGAACCTCATAAAAAGAATCTCTGTTTTCGTAATCAAACTTAGACTATAAATATTAGGTTTTTCATATGTTCCTCCAAAACATAGGTGGTGACTCTACAAACTAAAACAAGTTAGACATCCTTGGATCCGCCCACCACTCTAGCCAAGCGCGCGGGCCCCTCCCGGGGTATCTACAGTGGCGCCTCCGTTGGGGATGTTTGAGGGTTAAACTTGCATTTTTGATGAAAGTCTAAATTTTTTCTGGGCATTCTGGTTCCTGGTGGGGGAAGCGTGCGCCTTTGGCCTTCTTGGCCTAAGGCGCGTGCGGCCCACATCAAGGACCAGAGTCACCCGCTTCTTAATGTTCTTCCTATTCTTGTTCTTTCTTCTACACTAATCATTTCTGCAGGGGTTACAATGTATATTCAGGACCAGGGCAATCCCCTGAGTCCAAAGCCTGACAATCTGACAGGTTTTCCCAGAAGCAGACGCCTCCCATAGACTCTGCGCCAGGAACGCGCATCCCATAGCACAAGCCAGAGGCGCGCGCTTCTGGGTAGTTTTCCAGAACATGGACAGTTTCAGAACAGGGCAGAATTATTGGGGGTTGTAGATACCCCGGGGGAACCACGGCTTGGCTAGAGCGTGTGAATTACCCTAGGATGTCTAACTTGTTTTTAGAGTCGCCACCTATGTTTTGAGGAACATAAGAAAAACCTATTGATAATAGCCTAAGTTTGATTACGAAAACAGAGATTCTTTGTTTTGAGGTTCGGGGGTTAGGTTACGAGATGGGAAGTACCGAAACACCCATCTCGCCCAACTAAAGTTGGTCTTGCTTGATCAAAATCTACATGAATGATAAACGTTCTTCTTCTTCTTCTTTAAATCATAGAAAGGGGTTTTAAAATAGAGTTTGGAATGTGGGAGATAACTCTTTAACCGACCTCAATGAGATGAGGTGATCATTAGAGTCATGTCCCCAAAATGATTTGGGTGATTGCACTTTGATAAAACAAAAAGAAAGAGAAAAGAGATGAAGTTGAGAAGGAGAAAGAAATAACTTTACCTAGACTTCAAGAGACTTCAAACACTTCTTGTTGAATTACTTGGAGAAATCCTTTGGAAAATGCTTTGAAAGTAGGAAAATTGGTTTCTTATTGAAATGTGAGATTGAGAGCCAAAGGTCCTTGAAAATGGAGGTAAAGGGGGGTTTTTATAGGTGAAAGAGAGATGTTTTTGGTGCCAAAACTCAGTCACCAAGAAATCTTTCCCGGGCAAAATCCTGTAAATTGAGCAAGGGAGAGAATCCTGGCCAGAAATCTGTAACCGACGCCCAGAGGCGCGCGCTTCCTGATTTGGGGGCGGGAGGCACGCGCGTCTGGATCCTCCTGTCAGAGGCGCGCGACTCAGAGATGGCGATTTTGACAGAATGGACTAGAAAGTCAGCCCTGTTATTCAGTTTAGTTCCTGGGCTTAACGAAGTCAGTCAGGAACTTAACGGAAGTGACAGAAACTAACGAGAAACACTTAAAATGGGGAGAAACACAAGATCAAATGTGCAATCGGGGTGAACGGTCCTCGGCGGGGTGTCTACAGAGCCCCTCGGCGACGTGGATTGCAAAGCAAAACGCGTCGACGAAAGTTAAAAAACACCCGCCGAGGATATCACCAAGAAAAAGCAAAGACTCGATGAAAGTAGGAATTTGAAATTGCGAGAGATAGTGGTGCGCTCCCTGTGTGAGCGGCTTTTGTTGATAGAGGGGGTGGCATGATCCGTTAGGTGAACCTGCCAGCTGAATATGTTGAATGAGGCCGTTAGTGAGCCTTTGAACGAGGCCGTTAGTGAACCTTTAAGGACGAATCCGTTAGTGAAATCCGTTGATGAGGCCGTTAGTGAACCCTTGAATGAGGCCGTTAGTGAACCTTTATAGAGGCCGTTGGTGAACCTTTGGAGAGGCCGTTAGTGAACCTTTGAGGAGGCCGTTAGTAAACCTTTGAGGACGAATCCGTTAGTGAAATCCTTTGATGAGGGCGTTAGTGAACCCTTGAATGAGGCCGTTAGTGAACCTTTGTAGAGGCCGTTGGTGAACCTTTGAGGACGAATCCGTTAGTGAAATCCGTTGATGAGGCCGTTAGTGAACCCTTGAATGAGGCCGTTAGTGAACCTTTGTAGAGGCCGTTGGTGAACCTTTGAGGACGAATCCGTTAGTGAAATCCGTTGATGAGGCCGTTAGTGAACCCTTGAATGAGGCCGTTAGTGAACCTTTATAGAGGCCGTTGGTGAACCTTTGGAGAGGCCGTTAGTGAACCTTTGAAGTGGCCGTTAGTGAACCTTTGTAGAGGCCGTTGGTGAACCTTTGGAGAGGCCGTTAGTGAACCTTTGAAGGGGCCGTTAGTGAACCTTTGTAGAGGCCGTTGGTGAACCTTTGGAGAGGCCGTTAGTGAACCTTTGGAGAGGCCGTTGGTGAACCTTTGTTGACCAATCCGTTAGTGAAATTCGTTGATGAAATATTATTTTGAAGTCGCGTGCCACTTGGAGTCACACCTGGCTTTTTGACTTGTGGGGTGCGGGCACAGTTGACCGCGACCAGAAGAATGTTCCTGCTGGGGATGAAATGTTGAGATTGACTCTTGAGGGGGGTATGGCACCCGTGATAGAACTTAGGGAGTTCGGAATCTGGAGAAGGACAACCTACTTTTGAGTGGGAGTTTCTATCCTACTTTCAATCTTTGACATGCCTTAAGGGCGGACCAGAAGAAGGTGTGCCCAACTGGGTGTCCAAGGACCGGGGCTTTGTCTTAATTTAGGCTGGAGATTTCTGACAAGGCCTTTTCTGAAGTGATCTAGACTTGGGAGGCGCGCGCTTTCCTCTGTAGGTTTGGGACGCGCGCGCATTTTAGACCGCTGGCGGGTGGCGCGCGCGTCTGGGAGGTGGAATTCCGGGCTTGACATTTGCTGGCCAAAAGACCCCCCAACAGCTATAATATCAGCTTCTGTTCGACCACTTGATTCTCACAGCTCCTTTCTGCCATTTTTGAACATCATATTATTGCTCACCTTTGTTTGTGATCAACATTTTCCATGGCTTCCAATTCTTTTGTTCTTCATGCCAAGGTTGTTAGTGGGTATGAAAAGGACTTGGACACTTTTATGTATTCTTTCAAGACCCATCCCAAGAAGGCCTTCATTAAAGACTTCGGGTTCCGAATTCTTGAAACCGGATTGGGATTTGTTGAGAGCTGCCGCGGCTTTCTGGGATTGCGATAGCCATACCTTCAACTTTTCAGCTAATGAAATGGTGCTGACTATTGATGATTTCGGGGCCATCCTTGGCATGCCTTGGGCCGGTTGGATTGCCATCCCTAAATATCACCGTTGTGCCATTGACTCTTGGGTTGAGTTACTGAATCTCCCTGTTGAGGACGTGAGGAAGATGTTGCACGGTACTGTGATTGACATAACTGAGTTGCCGATGTTCTTCAGTTTACACTCGGAGGATCCGGTGGTTCAATCTTTCAAGAGGAATGCCATGGCCGCTTGTCTCTTTAGTGAAGTACTGTTTGTCACACCCTTCGGGACTGCGGATGCGCAGTTGGCTGAGATTATTTTGCAAACCAAGGATCAACAATTTAGTATAATCCCTCTTATTGTAGGGGAGACGTTGCATGGCCTTGATGAGTTACATAGGACTGACAAGATGTGTCGGGGAAGCCCTTTGCTCTTGACCATATGGCTCCGAGAACACTTCAAGATTTATTCCCCGGATGGTGATTTGTCTCCTTTTGCTGTTCATAGGAGGAAGCTATTGATCCGGGATTTATCTGAAGATGGTTAGAAGAAATTCTTTGCCTCTCGGGTAACCGTCGATATTGAGTGGTTCCCTCCTTCTTGGGGTCTTCGTCCTTTTGTGAAATGGACTCTTGGTTTTCAGCACGTGGTTGTACCCGGCTTGAGAGATTCTTCATTTTACCAGCCAGAGCGGGTTCTGCGGCAGTTTGGTCGCCAACAGATAATTCCTTTTCCGAGGGACGGAATGCTTCGTCCAGTTGCTTACATGGGTCCGGACTTCTCGAGTGAGCTTCAGTCGGCTTGGGGAGATGATCGAAACCGTTGGGCTTTTGCTCCTCTGCATCGGGGGAGTGTCTTCCTTCCCGAGAGCTACTTGGATTATTTGTTTGGCACCCTTTACCGTGGCATCACTTGGGTCGATGTGCTTCGTGCCGAGTTGTTGGGAAAGGGTTTTGAGCCTAGCAGCGCTTTGATATATAGGGAGGCTGCTGCTAATTCGAGTAACATTCTTGCTGACCCTTTCGGTACTCCTTTGGATGACTTTTATGCTAGGAGACGTGCCGCAACACAGAAGGTTTCGGTGCGTATTAGTGCTCCTCCGTTATCCAAGAAGAAAAGGATTGAGAGACGATCGGGTGGTCCTTTGAAGGCTAAGAGAAAGTTGGACTTTTCTTAGTACCCTAAGAGATTGCAATTAAATTAGACCACTTTGTTTTAGAATTTAATGTTTTGATGTCTTTTGTTGCTCAATAAATCCGTTGTAATGGCTTGAATAACTCATTGAATGAATAAAAATTGCATCTTGTTATTTGAAGTGAATTGGGTATTTTTGATATGTTTTAGACCGCACCCGAAGGTTGCCTACGTTCCTCCAGTTGGGAGGCTCAGGTCTCCGTAGTTCAAACAAACAAAGACCTTTTTATTTTGTGTGCACCCTGTTTTTTTCCTAAACTGCCCTTTCGGGTTTTCAATCTAGCGGGCTTCTTTTTTGCATGTGCTCTAATTTTTGCCTAGGCCGCCCTTGCGGGTTTTCAACCTAGCGAGGGATTTTTTTTTTTTTTTTATGGTCTTTGTTTATTAAGCATAGAACCTCTTGAGCTTGTCGAGGTTGACCTCCTTTGGCAGCTGGTCACCATCTAAATCCATGAGTCGGACTGCACTGCCGCTTAGCATCTTTTTGACCACGTACGGACCGATCCATCGGGGTCCCCATTTCCCCAGGGGATTCATGGGATTAGGAGGATGTTGTCTTAAGACGAAATCTCCCACATTGATGTTTCGAGGCTTCACCTTTTTGTCGAAAGCTCTTGCCATCCTTTGCTGATACACCCTTGTGCGTTCGAGTGCTCTTAGCCTTTTCTCGTCGAGTAAGGCTAGTTGTTCATATCGACTTTGCATCCAGTCGACCTCGTTGACTTGATTCTCGAGGAGGACCCGTAGAGATGGGACTTCAAGTTCGATTGGGAGTACGGCTTCAGAACCATAGACTAATGCATAAGGAGTTTCTCCTGTTGCTGACCGTATTGATGTGCGGTAGCCCCACAATGCTAATGGTAGCTTCTCGGGCCAATCCCTTCCTGTTGAGGCCATTTTCTTGACGATGGTCTCGATTGTCTTATTTGCTGCTTCAACCGCGCCATTTGCTTGGGGACGGTAAGGAGATGACTTGTGCTTGGTGATCTTGTATTCTACCAAAAGTGCATCCATTTCCTTCTCAAAGTGAGAGCCGTTGTCGGAAATGATTTCATGAGGCAAGCCGTATCGGCACATGTTATTAATCTTTACAAATTCGGCCACTTTCTTGGCGTTGAGGGTCCGATAGGCTTGTGCTTCGACCCACTTTGTGAAGTAGTCGACGGCCACTAGGACGAATGACTGCCCATTGCTTCCAGCAGGATGGACTTTACCGATGATTTCTATCCCCCAACAAGAGAAAGGCCAACGTGTGACCATGTTGTAAAGTTGCGAGGGTGGAGCATGTTGCAGATTAGCATGGAATTGGCACTTGCACACCTTTTGACTTTCTCGATACAGTCTCGTTCCATAGTGCTCCAATAGTAACCAATGCGGAGTATCTTCTTGACTAGCATAAACCCATTCATGTGGGGTCCACACTCTCCTTCGTGCACTTCACACATTATCTCTTGAGCTTCAGCCTCATTGGCGCATAAGAGATTGATCCCGTCGTGGTGCCTTTTATAGACTCGGTCCCCAATCAGTACGTACCGAGAGGCTAGCCTTTGCAGAGCCACTTGAGACTTCTTATTGCTATTCTCACGATAAGTGCCATCTTTGAGGAAATTCATGATATTCGAATACCACGGAGAGTTTGTTTGAACCTCGTTGATCTCGATACTCATGCAGTACGCCGGACTGTTCCTTCGGGCAATTTTGAAAGGCTTCACCATTTTCCCTTTGGGCATTTGGACTAATGAAGCTATGCTGGCCAGTGCATCGGCGAAGCGATTTTTATCCCTTGGCAGGTAGTTGAAAGTGATCTCTTGGAATTGTTCAACCAATTCTTCAAGGTGCTGACCATACTGTTGGAGGGTCGGGTCTTGGATTCGCCATTTACCCGATTGCTGATTGATAAGGAGCAAAGAGTCGCCGAATACTTCTAGTTCCGTGAAGTTTCTTTCGAGAGCTGCTTCGAGCCCTGCTATGCATGCTTCGTACTCGGCAATTTTGTTGGTAGCTTTGAATTCCAGACGGATGGCAATGGGAGTGTAGATGTCTTTTGGATCGACAAGCAATACTCCTCTACCAAAACCGTGTTTATTGGCGGCGCCATCGAAAAAAAGTTGCCACTTATTTTCCTTGGTTGCAGTACAAATTAAATGCTCGTCGGGGAACTGTACGTCTTCCCCCTTCACTTCGTCACACGGGAATTCGGCAAGCTGGTCACTGAACACTTTCCCCCTGACGGATTTTAGTGTGAAGTAAGTGATATCATAGCCGGTGAGCATGAAGTACCATTTGGCTATTCTTGTTGACATGAAAGGCTTCTCGAAGATGTAGCGGAGCGGGTCCACCTTTGCTACTAGCTTGATCGGAAAAGCTTCCATATAGTGTTTGAGCTTTTGAGTAACCCAAACCAATGTTGCACACGACTTCTCTAAGACAGAGTAGTTCTTTTCGCCTCCTTGGAATCGGCGACTGACAAAATAAATGGCATTCTCCTTTGTGGACTCTCGTTGCTCTTGTGCTAACATAGCCCCTAGGGCTTCATCATTGACAGTGAGATAGAGCAAAAGAGGCTTCTCCTTGTGCGGCGGAACTAGAACAGGAGGGCACGTAAGTAATGCTTCACTTGGTCGAAGGCTTCTTGTCACGCGTCGGTCCATTCTAGAGCCACATTCTTCTTGAGTAGCTTGAATATTGGCTCGCACATGGAGGTGAGTTGGTGCACAAACCGACTGATGTATTGCAGTCTGCCCATGAAACCTTTGATCTCTTTCTGCGTCATTGGAGGAGGCATGTCAATGATTGCCTTGATTTTGGAGGGATTTACTTCAATTCCCCTTTCAGTGACCATATAACCAAGGACTTTGCCTCGAATAACCCCGAACGTGCACTTTGCAGGGTTGAGCCTAAATTTGTGTTGACGAAGCCTTTCGAAGAACTTGCGGAGATCGATTAAATGTTGACCATCGGTCCCTTTGGAGTGAATGATCATGTCGTCCACATAGACCTCGATTTCTTTGTGAATCATATCGTGGAACAAGTCTGTCACGGCTCTTTGGTAGGAAGCCCCAGCGTTTCTTAACCCAAATGGCATGACTGTGTAGCAAAAGGTACCCCACGGTGTTGTGAAGGCTGTCTTATGTTGATCTTCCTCGGCCATGAGAATCTGATTGTACCCAGCGAACCCATCCACGAATGAGCGAACCTCGTAGGCAGCAGTGGAGTCGACCAGCATGTCGATGTTAGGGAGTGGAAAATCGTCTTTCGGGGAAGCTTTGTTCAAATCCCGGAAGTCCACACAAACTCGAACCTTGCCGTTTGCCTTTCTGACTGTCACGATGTTGGCTAACCATGTCGGATACTCGATAACCTTGATGAAACCCACACTGAGGAGCTTCTCGATCTCTTCTTTGACTTGCAGAGACCATTCTGGCTTGATCTTTCTGAGCTTCTGTTTTGCCGGCTTGGCATCTTCTCTGATCGGAATTCTGTGCTCCGCTACCTTTCTGTCCAAACCCGGCATGTCTTTGTATGACCATGCGAACATATCCACGAACTCCCATAGTAGTGCAATCAATCTGTCTCTATCGTCCCCCTTGAAGAAGCTTCCGATCTTAGTTTCTCTTGGCTCTTCGTCGGTACCCAGATTAACAACATGCAATTCTTCGTCAGCCCCTGGACCATTTTCACCACGACTACGGACCTGTTGAGCAAGTTCATTTAAGTATATTGTGTTTTCGTGGTCTATTTCATCCTAATTTGAATCGTTATTAACTTGTTCATTATTAGTTAATTCATCATTTATGATATTTGCAATCTCAGGGTACTCAGAAATATCAAATTTTTCATTAGCAAAGAAAGGAAACACACGCTCGGCTATGGCCTCCATATCCTCTTGGGTGAGGGTATTAGAGACACTCTCGGACTCGAAAGTAAGTGTGAGCCGCTCTTCCTTTGTTGCTGTGCGGGGTATGCAACCCATTTCTTGGACTAAGAATTCCTCGGATACCACGGGCCCTTTCGTAGAATACCAATTGTTGATCGTCTCGGAGCTTGGCGGGATCTCACTGATAGTCTCATTCATGATGACGGTGTCATGGATGGCGTTGACTTGGCATTCATTCATTATGGCAAGCTCTTCGAACATGGAGGCTAAATCTGTCGGTTCTTCCCCCACGATGATTTCTGTCTCGGACTCTATAGTCACCTTCCTTCCCCACCCTTCACGGGGCGACATGGGAGTTGGTTACCTTTCGGATTTCTGGATCTCACAATCGGAGAAGATTTCGAGACCGGGCTTTTTGACACCCTTATTGTTAACCCATGGTTCGGGAAAGATCATGTATGGAACGTCTTCCCCTTGGCGGACAAAATAGCCATTCAATGTCTTGCGGTAAGGCCTTATATTAGGGACCTCATAACGACGGCCTTCTTTACGAGCTCCGGCCTTTTCATTCTTGATCGCTTGCTCTTGTTTTAAGTCTTCTCTGGAAGGCTCGCACCCCAAACCGAATGTGTTCTTGACAAATGGGACTTGCACAGGATGTAGGATTCCTTGTTGATATTTCCGTAGGCCTAAACCAGGGAAGTAGTCCATATTCCTCATCATGCGGAGGACTTTGTGATTGCAGGGGGTCCATGATCCGTTTCCCCCTTCTTTGTCAATGGCGTTGATTGAGATGCCGGAGAGAGTGGAGTCTGGTAAACCATGCTGAACTTGGTGGACGGGCTCACCTTTTCTGTGGATAGTGACGTTTTCGGCCATGACGGTCACTATTTCATCACCATTTCGGATCTTGACACATTGATGGAGAGTTGACGGGACGGCATTAGAACTGTGAATCCATGGTCGACCCAAAAGCAAGTTGAACGAGGCCGGGATGTCAAGCACTTGGAATGGAACGGACATGACCATGCTCCCAAACTCAATGTCTATTTCGATCATGCCCATGACTGTACGGGCGGTGCTGTCATAACCTCGGATTACTTGAGTAGAAGGCTTCAAATCGGAATCCTTAAGCCCCAGTATGCCCATGATTCTACCAGGCATGAGGTTGAGTGCGGAACCACCGTCCACTAAGACTCTTGAGATGGGCCTCCCCTTTGCTCGTACCTTGAGGTAAATAGCCTCGTTGTGGTCGGAACCAAATGGTGGAAGGTCCATATCGGCAAAGGTGATGACATTGCCAAAATGAATGTGACCGATCATTGCCGTGAGTTCCTCGGGAGTAGTATCGGGAGAAATTGATGTATCATCGAGATTGCGGATGACAAGATCTCGGTGTTTCTTTGAGGATGCGATGAGGTCCCAAATAGAGATGTTGGCTTGAGTTTTCTTGAGTTGGACAAGTAGAGGATCTTCGGGAGTGTCGCGAGCTTGCGGCCTTTGAGAAGAGGAGCTTGGTGCGGAAGTGGAAGGGTTGCTTGCTATGACTCGACCGGATCGAGTTAGTATGTTGACGTTCCCATCTTGCTTCTTTTTCCTATTCTCTACTACTTCCCTCATTACCTCATCGTAAGTCACAACATAACAAGAATTGTCAAGTTTATTCATAACATTGGGGCCCCCATTCACAATTGGGATTGAATGGGTGGTCCCCTCGAGTTCTCCTATCTCTATTACATTGACATGTTCGCCATTAGTCACTACAAATTCTTTCTTGTCTATGAGATCTTGAATGACATTGCGGAGAACGAAGAATTTCTCGGTGGTGTGGCCACTATATTGGTGGTAGCCATAATATTTGTGGTGAGCATGATTGGGGTTGACCGTCTTGGGTTGGTACCCATGTACGGGTGTGACTTGACCCTTTGCTTTGAGGACTTCGAAAGCTTCGGTTTGAGTCATGCCTTGGAGAGGCGTGTAGACACGGTCATTTCGAGACTTCTTCTCTTGGGGTGGAGGAACCTTTTTGTAATTCCCCTTGTCGATAGTGACGGCGTTGACCGAGGCCTCTTTTGTGGAGTTGGAAGCGGCCTTGTAGCGGTATCTAGGAGCACTTTTCTTGACTTCCTTGAGCAACTCGTCCATTCGGACCCCCGCCTCATACATTTGGGAGAAATCCGCATAGCAAGCCCCAATTAGGTGGGTGCGGAGATCAATTTTGAGACATTTGAGAAAGATGTCCATTTGCTCCTTGGTATTTGGCCTTTCCACAATCTCGGAGAGTTTATCATTCCATCTCCTTGTGAAGTCGATGAAGGACTCGTGGTGTAACGACCCCAAAAATCCGTTTTATTTATTTTATAATTATTTTATATTTTTGAGAATTTTAAATTTAAAATTATGTGTGCATTTTATTTGTTGCATCATATTGAATGACTTGCACATTTTATTTGATTATTTGTGTTAGTTAAAATGTTAGTAGTAAAGTTTATTTGGGGAGTTAAGTTGTTAGTGGGAAAGTATGAGGGCTTTATTTAAAATGTGAGTTTAGGGGCTTAATTGCTTAAAATGAAACTTGAGTGATTTATGTGTAAAAATTGGGTAAGAATTGTTGATCATACCTTCTTCCTCCCTCCCCCTGCGTGTCCTCCCCTCCTCATTTACCAAATTTCCTTAAAACTCAAAAGCTCCATTGAAGAAGAAGAAGAAAAGCTAGGTAAATGTTTTGTTAATTTTCCCTATTTTAATTTATTACTCCATTTTCAAATCTAATTATATATAAATGTTCAGGGAGTTGAATAGAACATTTCTACCGATCAATATATTTTTCTTGACTCATTTCCGAAAAATAGGTAAGTTACTAATCCCCCCTTTAAATGTTAAAATGGTCATAAGTATGCTATATATGCTTTATATGTTATAAAATAATGTTTTGGGTATACTTTTATATACTTGTAATTTTGGGACAGAGGGAGTAGTAAAACTTGTTATAGACTTGTTATTTGTGGGAAATGGGTATAGTAGTTTTGGTTTTGGGGAAGTAGGAGAGGATGCAACATCATATATGCTTTATATATTATACTCCTACTCGTGGGACGGTAAAATAATATCTTTAGTTAAAGGTTAAATAAATGTATTATAAAATTATACTGTTATTTATGGGACGGGGAAAGAAGTGAAAGTATAGTAATGTTGTTGTACCTAATAAAATGGGTCTAAACATGTTATATATATGCCTAGTAGGTTGTGAAATAATTTTTGGTATGTTTTATTTATAATTGTAAATTTGGGACAGAGGGAGTAGTAAGAATTTGTACATAGCTTGTTATTAGTGGGAAGGTTATAGAAGTTGGTGTTAGTATTGTGTTTGGGCTGAATTTGTAGCCTTTGTGAAGGTTGAAAATGGTGAGTGTTGATAATGTTAGTATTTTGGGTTGGTAAGATGAAGGGAGTATAGTGTTTTCAGCCAAATTGTGAATTCTGGGCTGATTACACGACTCGTGTAGGGGTACACGAGTCGTGTAAGGAGAGATTCTGAAGGGGTGTTTTCTACACGAGTCGTGTACTGTTACACGACTTGTGTAAAAGTTCTTACACGAGTCGTGTAGTGGTACACGAGTCGTGTAAGGGCCCAAAGTCTGAACTTGTGTATTTTTACGTAAAATCTTCCGGAGGTCATAACTTCTTCATCCGGACTCCGTTTTAGTCGTGTAAACTATCGTTGGAAAGCTCTTCTCGAGTACTACACGATGGGTTGGTTATTGAGTTGGGTTTTGATTTTTATAGTACGTAAATTCAGTAGGTGATTAGTATCAAAATGAATATCCATGGTTCATTATGGTAGAATTGGTTCCTTTGTGAACAAAGGTGTTGTGAAATGTGAGTAATGGATTAAGTGAGCATTGTTGAACATTTTGTAATGTGTTGAATGGTTCATTATGGTAGAGTTGGTCTTTTGTGATCAAGTTTGGATTAATGTGATGGTTTGGATGGTTTGTGTGATGACTTAATGTCAATATGGTGCATACTATTATGAAAACGTGTTTACTTCTCTAATATGAGCTTGTGTGGTTCCCTACTTTGGAATCATACCCCGTTTGTTGTTTAAGCAAGTTTTCTTTGCTTCGGTTGTGTCTAAAGTCCAGCTGGTACTTTTGTGTGTGTTGGGCAGTGATAGGGATTATAATGGTCTCCGAGCCAAGTACATTATAAGGCTCCTATCATTGGTTTCCCATTTTTAACCCCCTTCCTTGGGCCAAAGGTTGGGCACTTTGGGTTATGACTTTGTGTCATTTTCCCCCCGTTGTTGTTGTTGTTGTTTGGTTCCGGAACCCGTTTCAGCTCTTCGATGCTGCTCAGTTGATGCCTCTCAGATGGCTATTGTTTGGTTTGAGAACCTTGGCTCAGTATCCACGTATGAGTGTTTATTTCCGCTTTATGTGTTGCATGATGAGTTGGTCGTTATTTCCAACCGGTATGGGACGGTTGGCGATAGGGAGCCTCTCATGTTATGTGCTATGTGTTATACGCTTATTTGTTAATATTGTTCCTTTATGATCATCATATTAGCATGTAATGTAGTTGCATTTTAGTAACTTACTGAGATTTATTCTCACCCTTATTTGTTTACCGTTTTAGATAAGAAGGAGTCCAGGGAATAGGTCACAGCACAGGGAGGACGTTGGTAAAGAGATATTTGGTAAGACTTTTGGGAAGTGATGTGTATAAAGGATACATTATGTAAATGTAATACCTTTAGGGTAGTGTAACCGTGACTCAGTTAATTGTATCATCTCTTTTAGTAGGTGTTCGTGTTTGTAAATTTTATAAGTAAAGTTTGTTATAGCCAAGTGGCTAATTATTCATTTGAGAAAGTTTGTTTTGTGACTTAAAGTCATGTTTTGGTAACGTGTTGGTTGTGTGAACCTTTTTATAAAAATATATTTCGAAAAATTTTCTTAGAGTTGCTTTACGACGTCTTCCTCGCGTGTCCCGGGCGTGGGGCCAAGTAGGACCACGGGTCGGGGCGCGACAGTTGGTATCAGAGCTAGGTTGTAGATGGTCTAGAATGACTAAATGACCTAGGAGGGTAGTTGTGTATAGGGTAAGTAACGTTGAGAGTTTTATGCAGGTACTTATTGAAAATGGTTGGCACCGAAGGGAATCAGTCAGGGCCTTCAGGGTCGGGTAACGCTAGAGAAGAGGTTCGAGCACTGTTCCAAGGTATGTTTGAAGTTGTCATGAAAATCATTGACGATATAGAGGAGCATAAAACCAAGATTGAAATCTCAGATGTGACAAAACGAGGAGAACAGGTAAAACCGCAACCCCAGCGTGGAGATAGTAGAGAATATCAAGGAACACCTTCGCAAGCTAGGGCATCTTTTCAAGGGCCGCATAATAGAGGAACTCGAAGTAAAAGAGTATGTAACTACTGTCAAAGGATGGGACATTTAGAAGAAAAATGTTGGAAAAAGCAAGGCAAATGTTTGAGTTGTGGTCAGTTGGGTCACTTTCAGAAGAGTTGCTTTAGATTTAAGAATCAGTTATCGGGAAGTGCAGTTGGGTCATCTCGGGGCCAAAAGAGGGATGCTTCAGGAAAGGTTAAGGTGCAAGATCGTGTTTCTTCCATCAATCAACAACAGATTTCAGATTCTTCTAATGTGACTGGAGGTATAATTTCTATGTCTAGTTTGAGAGCACACACACTTATAGACCATGGCTCTTCGCATACTTGTGTGTTTGTGCATTGTGCTTCTTGATTGCATGTGTCTTCTGAGTCTTTACCTTATGTGTTAGATGTGTCTTCCTAAGGGGGAGTGTTAGACGACCGATAAAGTGTCGTATACTTGTGATGTGCGTATTCTTGGGCATGTTTTATTTGCCCGGTTTAGTGATGTTGTCATCACAAGGTTTTGATGTTATGGTGGTGGAATTTTATATGCTAGTGTGTTTTAGTTAAGCATGATATATATATGTGTTTAGCTTTCATGCTATTTATGCATTAAGAAATTTGTAAATTGTTGTTGCAAGCTTGTGCCTGGTAGTTGGTTTATGGAGTTAGTAGTGAAAAATTTGCATTTAAATTGAAAGATATATTTTCCTTGTGAGATTTTAAATTTATTTCCCTTGAGTGATACTTGTTCTTGAGGAGAACCTTGGGTGATCTTGAGTGGTTGGGTGCTATGTTTGAGCAACATCAGAGATCAGTAATTGTTTAGTGGTTGATTTGAAGTGATTATCATTTGTTGAGAATTTTAGTTGAGTATATTTCAAAGATGGCTTTTATATCGGGTATGGGCATCATGAATGGTGGTTATATAGTTTGAATTCTTACCTGCTTCAGTGGTATTGTTGGATACGTTGAATTGTATAAGTAATCCTAGTCTGAGTTCTTTGAGAGCGGTAGCAGTTTGTAAAATCAGGGTAGAATGTCTTCATGTTAGAGGATATATTATTTTGAGGAAAGTTTCAACTCAGGCATAGGGTTGAGGATTTATTGATGGATTTCTAAGGTAGCTACACTGTTAACTGCATAGCACAGAAAGATGCACTATCTCGATGGATTGGTAAGAGTGAACGAGTTTAATTGTTGCGAGTGTTAATTGATGAATCGAGAGTTGATGACAACTTCAGTATTGATATTGCTTAATGGATTTAACTAGTACTACAGATATCTAGAGGATATGATTAGTGTTACTAATTTCTAGTGGATATGTCAAGCTTACCCTTATAGTGGATTTGATAAATTCATTATTCATAGAGATGCCTTAAAGAGTGATTGAGATGTTCATTGCTTCAGGATGGTACGGTAACAATGTGTGCTTTGAGAAGATTGATTCCTTATCAACAAAATTATCCTACCCATAAATTGAGATTTATTGCGATTATACATCCATTGCATTAGTGAATGACTTTGATGGAGTTAGATTTGAAGTGTTTACCATATTATATCATCGGGAAAGGTATTGTGTTAGAGGATTCATTGACTTATAGTTCATGGGTGATAAAACTAAATGGGGAATGTTAGAGGAATTAACATTTTGGAGTCTTCGTGAGTTGAGACATGGTGTGACTTTGCGATTGTGAAAGCTTTAAATTTCTACTCTATTGAATAATATCAACTATCGAAAATTACTCGTGGAATGAATAATGACAGACAATAAGATTTTGTTCGTGGCTAGTGATGGAATTTTAACTTCTATAGCAGAATATGTAGTCAACACTTAGTGGAATTAAACATGTATAACGGAGTTCAACTATAGATACTTGAAGGGATACACAAGACCAATTTAATTATGAATCCAAGTAGAAGTAGAGTATTGAGATAAATTCGAGGAGTTATTTTTAATTGTTTGATGCGAGGAATTCTAAGTATTCAACTAAGTCCTTGAGTTGTGAATAATTTGAAAGTAAATTATCAGTTGTCAGTTAAATGTTCGGAAGATAGTTAGATTTCATGGAATGTTTACGAGCATGGTAATAGATATGGGTTCCTTATTTACATCTTGATTTTGACAAGCATTTCAGAAGGCCTGGGGTTCGGAATTGAGACTTAGTATGACTTTCACCCTCAGTCAGATGGTCAGTTAGAAATAACCATTCAGATTCTTGAGAACTTGTTTAGTTGATTCTAAGAATTTGAGGGATATACCTTTACTTCTCGTGGAATTGTTTAATATGTCAGTTCTTTTGAGATTTTGGAAAGAGCTAGAGGTTGAGTTTATCGTCTGGTGTTACTTCCTTCTCTCGACGAGGTTGATAATGAGTTCCATGTGTTGATGCCACGCAATTGTGTTTATGATTCTTCTCCGATATGTCTAAAGTTTTAGAGGATATTGAACTCAGTGTGAAGCGTTGGGATTGGAATGAAAGGAAGTATCCTGGGTTGTTTGAGGGTTGAGGTAAGCAATCCTAAAATTCGGGTCGAATTTTCTTTAAGGGGGAGTGATTGTAACGACCCCAAAAATCCGTTTTATTTATTTTATAATTATTTTATATTTTTGAGAATTTTAAATTTAAAATTATGTGTGCATTTTATTTGTTGCATCATATTGAATGACTTGCACATTTTATTTGATTATTTGTGTTAGTTAAAATGTTAGTAGTAAAGTTTATTTGGGAGTTAAGTTGTTAGTGGGAAAGTATGAGGGCTTTATTTAAAATGTGAGTTTAGGGGCTTAATTGCTTAAAATGAAACTTGAGTGATTTATGTGTAAAAATTGGGTAAGAATTGTTGATCATACCTTCTTCCTCCCTCCCCCTGCGTGTCCTCCCCTCCTCATTTACCAAATTTCCTTAAAACTCAAAAGCTCCATTGAAGAAGAAGAAGAAAAGCTAGGTAAATGTTTTGTTAATTTTCCCTATTTTAATTTATTACTCCATTTTCAAATCTAATTATATATAAATGTTCAGGGAGTTGAATAGAACATTTCTACCGATCAATATATTTTTCTTGACTCATTTCCGAAAAATAGGTAAGTTACTAATCCCCCTTTAAATGTTAAAATGGTCATAAGTATGCTATATATGCTTTATATGTTATAAAATAATGTTTTGGGTATACTTTTATATACTTGTAATTTTGGGACAGAGGGAGTAGTAAAACTTGTTATAGACTTGTTATTTGTGGGAAATGGGTATAGTAGTTTTGGTTTTGGGGAAGTAGGAGAGGATGCAACATCATATATGCTTTATATATTATACTCCTACTCGTGGGACGGTAAAATAATATCTTTAGTTAAAGGTTAAATAAATGTATTATAAAATTATACTGTTATTTATGGGACGGGGAAAGAAGTGAAAGTATAGTAATGTTGTTGTACCTAATAAAATGGGTCTAAACATGTTATATATATGCCTAGTAGGTTGTGAAATAATTTTTGGTATGTTTTATTTATAATTGTAAATTTGGGACAGAGGGAGTAGTAAGAATTTGTACATAGCTTGTTATTAGTGGGAAGGTTATAGAAGTTGGTGTTAGTATTGTGTTTGGGCTGAATTTGTAGCCTTTGTGAAGGTTGAAAATGGTGAGTGTTGATAATGTTAGTATTTTGGGTTGGTAAGATGAAGGGAGTATAGTGTTTTCAGCCAAATTGTGAATTCTGGGCTGATTACACGACTCGTGTAGGGGTACACGAGTCGTGTAAGGAGAGATTCTGAAGGGGTGTTTTTCTACACGAGTCGTGTACTGTTACACGACTTGTGTAAAAGTTCTTACACGAGTCGTGTAGTGGTACACGAGTCGTGTAAGGGCCCAAAGTCTGAACTTGTGTATTTTTACGTAAAATCTTCCGGAGGTCATAACTTCTTCATCCGGACTCCGTTTTAGTCGTGTAAACTATCGTTGGAAAGCTCTTCTCGAGTACTACACGATGGGTTGGTTATTGAGTTGGGTTTTGATTTTTATAGTACGTAAATTCAGTAGGTGATTAGTATCAAAATGAATATCCATGGTTCATTATGGTAGAATTGGTTCCTTTGTGAACAAAGGTGTTGTGAAATGTGAGTAATGGATTAAGTGAGCATTGTTGAACATTTTGTAATGTGTTGAATGGTTCATTATGGTAGAGTTGGTCTTTTGTGATCAAGTTTGGATTAATGTGATGGTTTGGATGGTTTGTGTGATGACTTAATGTCAATATGGTGCATACTATTATGAAAACGTGTTTACTTCTCTAATATGAGCTTGTGTGGTTCCCTACTTTGGAATCATACCCCGTTTGTTGTTTAAGCAAGTTTTCTTTGCTTCGGTTGTGTCTAAAGTCCAGCTGGTACTTTGTGTGTGTTGGGCAGTGATAGGGATTATAATGGTCTCCGAGCCAAGTACATTATAAGGCTCCTATCATTGGTTTCCCATTTTTAACCCCCTTCCTTGGGCCAAAGGTTGGGCACTTTGGGTTATGACTTTGTGTCATTTTCCCCCCGTTGTTGTTGTTGTTGTTTGGTTCCGGAACCCGTTTCAGCTCTTCGATGCTGCTCAGTTGATGCCTCTCAGATGGCTATTGTTTGGTTTGAGAACCTTGGCTCAGTATCCACGTATGAGTGTTTATTTCCGCTTTATGTGTTGCATGATGAGTTGGTCGTTATTTCCAACCGGTATGGGACGGTTGGCGATAGGGAGCCTCTCATGTTATGTGCTATGTGTTATACGCTTATTTGTTAATATTGTTCCTTTATGATCATCATATTAGCATGTAATGTAGTTGCATTTTAGTAACTTACTGAGATTTATTCTCACCCCTTATTTGTTTACCGTTTTAGATAAGAAGGAGTCCAGGGAATAGGTCACAGCACAGGGAGGACGTTGGTAAAGAGATATTTGGTAAGACTTTTGGGAAGTGATGTGTATAAAGGATACATTATGTAAATGTAATACCTTTAGGGTAGTGTAACCGTGACTCAGTTAATTGTATCATCTCTTTTAGTAGGTGTTCGTGTTTGTAAATTTTATAAGTAAAGTTTGTTATAGCCAAGTGGCTAATTATTCATTTGAGAAAGTTTGTTTTGTGACTTAAAGTCATGTTTTGGTAACGTGTTGGTTGTGTGAACCTTTTTATAAAAATATATTTCGAAAAATTTTCTTAGAGTTGCTTTACGACGTCTTCCTCGCGTGTCCCGGGCGTGGGGCCAAGTAGGACCACGGGTCGGGGCGCGACACGTGGTCTCGTTGAGTAGTGTTCTCTAGCTCTTTCCTTGTGGGCCGGTGAGTGGTATTGCCTTGGTATTGGTTCTTGAAGGCAAGCATGGCGGAGTCCCAATCAAGACGGACAGTGAGCGGGAGAGTAGAATACCAATCTTTTGCCGCCCCCTCGAGAGTGAGAGGAAAGCATTGAGCCATCACCTTGGGCGAGACCTTCTTCGGAACCATTGCCCAAATATAAGTCTCAATGTGAGCCATAGGACAAGAGTTGCCCTTGAATTTGCTTAAGTCAGGCATCTTGAACTTATCAGGAAGAGCGGCCATAGTACTCATGAGGATGGATGATTGATAAAGGCTTGTGTCGGAGCCTTTCCCCATGTTGAGCCTATTGAATTTTTGGTCGATGTAGGCCATGATAGAATCCATCATTTTGGGCTCATTGTTCTTGGAACTTGGCTCTCCCACTTTCTTGGTGCGGGTGTTGACATAAGGACTTTTGAACAAACCTTCGGTCCATTCGGATTCTTCATCGTCATTTTTGCTCTTCCCCTTGGCAAGATTAGTGAGCTTTTCTTTCATTAGCTCATTCCCGGCCTCGTGGGCCTCCCTTTGGCTGTCGAGGTGGGATTGCTAAATGTTGTATTTGCTTTGTTCCTCCTTATTAAGGGTGGAGACTTGCTCTTGGAGGAGTTGGACCATGGTTGCGAGTTGCTCGAGAGTCATGGTATTGTTGGTGTTGGATCCGCCGGCCATTGTTGATGTAGGAGCTGTTGGAGTGATCTCTTCACGGACTAACCGATTTGCCGAATCCCGGTAGACTCTGTAAGTACCAATTGAACCTAGATTGCAGAAGAGGCCCTTGTCAGTCTTGAGTAACACTTGCGGTCCACGAAGAGGCTTAGAACACACAGTTGGGCACACGACTCAAACCACATAAGAAAAAACTCCTTTTTTTTTATAAGTCGGAGGGAATGGATCCCTTTTGGGGTTTCTAAGAAAATAATGGAATCGTCACACTAGTATATAGACCATCTCGCGGTCCCATATACTCATCGGATTCCATCGCGTTTGTGAATCCTACATGTATCGGGATTAAACTAAATTAATGTAGTAAAGCATACATGTGGGGACGGATTTTTATTTTCGTCCAAAATAACCACTTTTGGGGACGGATTTTTATTGCGTCCGTTTCAACAAGTTGGCATGTATGATTTGAAGACATTAGTTTAGGGAAATCTCGGTACATGGAAACCGACTTGAGTCACGGAGTGTTAAACCCTAACTAGAATTGTGTGGCTTGTGCTCGGCTTGAATATGAGGCTCAAAGGTCACCCCCGACATGTAGTCATGAACTACGCCACGGGCTGAGGTTTACCTCTTCGAAAGAGCCAAGGTCGAGTGGAGCTTGAAACTTTCTAGGACGGGCCTCGACGGGTTTGGGGTTGGACTTGTGCGACTCGATAGTGAGCAATTCATAGGAATATGTTCATGTAGTGTGAGGTCTAACAGGTGACAAAATATTTTTTATATATTTTTTTTAAAAGAAATAAAAAAAAACAAATAAGCACATACTTACAACTTTCGAATCACCCGTGTGACCGATAAAATAGAACATAAAATTAAAACAGTCCGAAGTTCAGAATAACCACTGATGTAGGCAACTGTGCCCACACCCCCATCATACTGCTCTGTTCTGAGGCCTGTTTCTGTTCTGGGAACCAACCCAGAAGCGTGCGCCTCTGAGTGTTGATACGAGACGCGCGCGCATGGCGCGATGCTATTGGGAGGCGCGCGCTTCTGGGCACACCTGTCAGATTGTCAGATTTTGGACTCAGGGGATTGCCCTGGTCCTATGTGTATATTGTAACCCCTACAGAAATGATTAGTGGAGAATAGCAGAAGAAGAAGATGAAGAACATGAAGAAGCGGGCGATTCTGGTCCTTGATGCGGGATGCGCGCGCCTTAGTGTGAATACGTGTGTTTGAATTTGGGAATATTCGTAGCAACATTAAAATTATGAGAGTCGCCACGCCGTTTTAATTATAGCCAAAACTTTGAGAAAAAGCATGTTAATGGGTTCGGGGGTCAAATTACAACAAGAGAAGAATATTCACGTTATCACTCCTATTGCCCGAATTGATCGGTCTTTCTATCATGATGCGGTGTTAGTAGTGTGTTAGTGATTGAGACCGGATCCGAAGATTGCCTACGTTCCTCTCAAGGTGAGAAGCTCAGGTCAGCGTAGTTCGCAGAGAATTAGAATAGGCAGAAGAATCGAGATCATGCATAATGAGGGGGGAATTACCTAAAGATTAGGGTTTAGAAGTAGTTCCTAGATCATCCTCGGGTTGATGAACCCTCGATCATCATCGGCTATGAAATAACATGTAATTATGAAGATCGCAACCCTAAATATAGCATAAATAAGGTTTTAATCTATGAACACGAAGAACACGCGAAGAACATATTATGAACATATGAATGAGCATGCAAAGAATATGAAGAAACTATGAATAAACATGTACGAACATGAATATAAAAGATCTACATTAAAAATAATGCAAGAACACGAAGAAAAAGTTAGAAAACTTACCTATGTTGGCAAGAAATAAACCTTGGATCTTCTTGAGTGTTTGAATGTTAATTAGAGAGATAAATAGTGTTTAAGAACTCCAAAATTCGTACTTAGAGTTCTCAAAATCGGATCCCTAAACCAATAGCATGGAGTTGGTTTATATAGTAAACTGATGGGAGGATCTGATGGTCCAGATCATCCGGCGCAAGGTTGGCCGCCTGGCCAAGAATGAAGACGGCGACAATGTTGGCCGCGTGGCCAAGGTCGAGGCGTGGCAATGTTGGCCGCCTGGCCAAGTCTGCAGGCTGACTTGATTTTCAAGCTAGGGTTTCACTGTTGCTTTATGGTAACCCTAAGTTGCCTATTTTGATGGATTTTGTCATAAATGAGATATTTTGGGAATCCAGGACAAGTCTTTGCAAGGTTTCTAATTCCTATAAAGTCCTTGTATTTTTGGAAAAGTCCTAATAAACTCATTTTCAGGCCGGGTACTAACAGTAGCCCCTCGGCGACGCTTCTTGCAAGGCAATGTGGGGTCGACGATAAAAAGAAGGATCCGTCTGAAACATGAGTTTCAAAACAGATGAAAGGTAAGGGAACGGCTGAACCTTGGCAGGCGACCTACGTATCCGCGGGGAATCAAGCCAAACGTAGTTCAAATCTGATGGGAAATTGGGAATAACTGTCCTCTGGTGGGGAGCAACATCTTCTGCTGGGGAAAATGCACCTGCTGGGGATGAGAGATAACCGCGTCGGTCGGGTGGCTGGACCTTTTCAGGTTTCCTACGTATCCTCCGAGGAATCAAGCCGGTCGTAGTTCAAAGCTACTGGGGATAAAACGAGATATCGGACTCCTGCTAGGGATAATAAACCTACGGGCACTATCCTGTACGAAGAACGAATCATTCGTAAGCAATGAAGTTATTTGGAAAAATAAGGACTACGCTGTCTAAATAATCCCAAGATGGAATGGTAAACGCAATCAGGATCGCCAAGGTTCCTGCCGATCGCGCTAAAGTAATAGATGTCGGATCTCTTGCGAACATAAACGCCGAGGCTTCTGCCAACCACGATCGATCTAGGATGCGTATGTCATAGAGGCGCCGAAGTCTCTACAACCATACGAATCCTAAGCAAATATTAGGAAGTGCTAAAATAATAGATGCTGGATCTCTCGCAAACAGAAACGCCGAGGCTTCTGCCCATCGCGATTGATCAAGGATACGTATGTCATAGAGGCGCCGAAGTCTCTACAACCATACGAATCCAAATAATAGATGCTGGATCTCTCGCAAACAGAAACGCCGAGGCTTCTGCCCATCGCGATCGATCTAGGATGCGTATGTCATAGAGGCGCCGAAGTCTCTACAACCATACGAATCCAAATAATAGATGCTGGATCTCTCGCAAACAGAAACGCCGAGGCTTCTCCCCATCGCGATCGATCTAGGATGCGTATGTCATAGAGGCGCCGAAGTCTCTACAACCATACGAATCCTAAGAAAATATTAGGAAGTGCTAAAATAATAGATGCTGGATCTCTCGCAAACAGAAACGCCGAGGCTTCTGCCCATTGCGATCGATCTAGGATACGTATGTCATAGAGGCGCCAAAGTCTCTACAACCATACGAATCCTAAGCAAATATTAGGAAGTGCTAAAATAATAGATGCTGGATCTCTCGCAAACAGAAACGCCGAGGCTTCTGCCCATCGCGATCGATCTAAGATGCGTATGTCATAGAGGCGCCGAAGTCTCTACAACCATACGAATCCTAAGCAAATATTAGGAAGTGCTAAAATAATAGATGCTGGATCTCTCGCAAACAGAAACGCCGAGGCTTCTGCCCATTGCGATCGATCTAGGATGCATATGTCATAGAGGCGCCGAAGTCTTTACAACCATACGAATCCTAAGCAAATATTTGGTGAAGAATGGAAATTTTAAGGGGCTTTCCGTTCTCAAAGGTATCGAATATCAGTCAAAACAGTGCTAAGGGCACCTAAAATGAATCAAAGGGGAATGTACTAGGGGTAAAACTGAAATTTTGCATGTGGAGGCAAAGATGATGGATTGTTATGAAGTCGCAAATGGGATGAACTCTTGGGGAGTCACAAAGGTGATAGACTCTCGGGGAGTCACAAGGGTGACGGACTCTCGGGGGGTCACAAAGGTGATAGACTCTCGGGGAGTCACAAGGGACTCTTTGGTGAGTCACAAGGGCAAATGACCTTTAGGGAGACGCGAAGGAGATGGACTCTCGGGGAGTTGCTAATATGGGAAACATGATTTGGGTTCCGCTTATCCTAATTTAGGAGGGGATGAGGCTACGAGCCATTGAGACCAAGGTGTTAGGTAAGGGACATTTTTCTTGGTTGCCTAGAGGTAGGACCTAAGGCTTTTTTAAGGAAAGGGAATAAGGAAGATGGTGATCTCCTAATCTTGAGATAGGGATGCCAAAGATGTCACGGCTTCTTGGGCTTTAGATTATGTCTTGGAGATAATGTGGGTTTCCTAGGCTTACGGGATAGGGATTGGAGCATGAGGAGAGTATTCTATCCTAGGCTTAGTGTTAGGGTTTGGAAAGGTTGAGGTTTGGGAACTTCCTAGATGTTAAGGTTTCGAACAAGGGTTTGGAAACTGGTGTTTAAGGACCATGACTCTCCTAGGTTTGGGACTAGGGTTTAGAAATATCCTAGGCTTCGAGGCTAGGGCTTGGAGTTGTGGTATGTTCAGAGGTTGCAAAGGCGTTGGCTTTAGACCTAAGGCTGGGAGTTGAAAGGGTTGTGACTTCCTAGGCTTGAAACCATGGACCGTTGGGAAGAGGGATTGCTTTTGTGGAAGGTCCACTAAGCTTGATGTTAGGGTTCACCATTTTCCGGGATTTGTAACTATAGCTTGGAAATGTTCATGGTAACCTAGGCTTTAGGCTAGGTTTTAAGGCTAAGGACTGTAAACTTCCTACATTTTGAGACTAAGGTGAAGGGGTTTCCTAGGTCTAGGACTGGGGTTTGAAGGGAATGTTGAATCCTAGGCTTGATGATAGAGTTTAAAGAGGATAATTTCTTCCTAGGCTTGAGGCTAAGGCTTTAGAAAGAGTGCGACTACCTAGGTTAGAGGCTAGGGTCTGGAGCGAATGCGAGTACCTTGGCTTGAGGCTAGGGTTTAGAGCGAATGCGACTACCTAGGCTCGAGGCTAGGGTTTAGAGCGAATGCGGCTTCCTAGGCCTGAGGCTAGGGTTGATTAAGTTTTGGACAGGGCATTGTATCCTAGGTTTTGGGTTAGGGTTCAATAAGACGGGGGATTAAGATTGTAAATTTCCTAGGTTTCGAGACTAGGGTTTCGGGAATTTGGAAATGATGTTGCATGCGGGGCTTTGGAAATTCCCTAGAACTTGGGCTAGGGTTAAAGAGGATGTTGCGGTTTGGGGCAGGTGAGCTTGATACCTCATGGCTGGATAGGCTCGATAGGTTAGACCTAGGCTAGAGTTCTAGGGTTTAGCTAGGGTAAGACTCAGACATGTGTTGAGGAGACCGGGCCTAATGGAATGGTAGGCGTGAGATCTAGGAGATCGAAGGCTAGGCAGGGTAGCGTTGGGACATAAGGCTTTCAAGCGGGTAAGTCTTTTGTCCTAGAGAAACCGTGTTATGGGTTAGGACCAAGCAGGTTTGAGGTCGGCCAAGGAGCAACGGATTGGGATTGGATGATCCTAGTACCTAATACGCATGTCGGGCTTGGATCCTAGAGCGTTTGAAAGTTTAGGCTAGGTGCGAACCATAAGTGCGGGAAATGGTTTTGGATATATGACCATGTTGGCGCTTTAGGTAAATGGATCGAGTGTCCAAGACTTTACTTTGAGTACAATAGTGTGCCTAACAGGATTGGGTATGCTTAGGACTTAATTTTGCCTTAGAGGTCGTGCGTGTGACTAAGCTCGTTTGGCAATTTCAAAGGTAGGTTAGGGATGGGACCAAAGGTGTTTAAGGACATGGGTTTTAACCTGATGGGTATTGAGATCCCTATGGTATGGCGTGGTGCGCAGGAGATCCTATGTACTTGAGCAAGGTTTGAGATTTGGACTCGTTGGGGGATCGATGTTTGAGATCCATGGATTTCAAGGGTGGACCTTGTAGGTGGCGAGGTTTGGACTCGGCTTGGATTAAGTAGGTTAGAGTCCTTAAGGGGTTGAAGGTCAGACTAGGAAGTCTTTTGAGGCTAATGGGTGACACTAGGTTGGTACTTGGTAGGTTTGAGAGTGGTAGGGTCATGGCTTGGACATGACGGGAGTCGGGAGACGTAGATGTTGTCGCTTTTAGTCGGACCAAGTAGGCTTGGGGATTACAGAGTCCAAAGGGTGGAGATTTAAGGTGAGAGACCTAAAGGGCAGAAAGTCTTGTGACCTAAAGGTTTAGGGGTTGAGGCCTAAGGTATGGATCAGATATTCTAGAGACCTAAAAGGTAGGTGTTTGGTAGACTCGAATGGTCTTGGGCCCTCAGGGCTCGCTCCACAGGTTAGACTATGGGTGGACCTTAGAAGTTGGACCGAGGAGGATAAGAGAGCTATGGCTTAGACAGGGTAAGGACGAGTATGTGTTGGTAGGTTTGAGATCTAGGAGATCGGGTAGGCTCGGGACCGGTAGGTTCGGGACCTGATGGGTCACCCTAAGGATTTGGCTTTGGTTAACTGGTTTAAGGTCTGAAGTTTTGGGTAGAACCGGTTTGAGGCCGAAGGGGTCATGCTCCGAACTTGCGGAAGGTCGAGCTAAGAGGTTATGATGTAACGTAGGTAAGACTCACCGGGTAGGTTTGGGACCTAGGTAAGACCGATCGGGTAGGCTCGGGACCTAGAGAGTTTATGGTGTAACTTAGGCAAGACTGACCGGGTAGGCTTGGGACCTAAGGTTTTGAACCAGGTAGGTTGGGACCTAAGGGTATCCTATTGTGTAGGAAAAAGGGTGAAGGACCGAGTCAACTCAAGAATCACGGAGATGGGTCTCAGATGGATCGAGGATGTTTTTTACAATTTTGTGGAGACCGAGCGTGCGGGTTTATAAACAAAGTGTCGGGGAGGAGAAAACTTTATGAAAGTGTTATGATCTTATACAGATGCCTTATAATTAATTATGATTCTAATCAATCCAAATAGGTCGTCGCGTGCCGAGTTTGACGATGAGGGGTGCCCTTCTTCTAAGTGTATCCTTGTTGACGCCTCGGTATTCTCTGGGAAACCACATAGTCGACCCTTTCTGTTGGGGAAGCCCCAGTTCGATAAGGGTGTAGAGCGGGGTATCCTACCTCCTTTAAGACGCACCCTTTTTTTCTGCCTAGACCGCCCTTTCGGGTTTTCAATCTAGCGGGCATCTCTTTTGCGTCATCTCCTTTTTTTTTTTTTTTTTTTTTTTGAAAATCATTCAGTCGACTCAAAAAAGGAAAAATAATTGTTTAAACATGCGGGGGCATTTTGGTGAGAGTAAGAGGAGAGAGAGATAGTACTCACATTTTGACTCATTGAGCAACTGAGGGTATATATGTACAAAAGGGAGGAAGCCCCTGCTTTGACAGAAAGTAAGTGTTTAGCTCTTTCCTAGATTGTAGAACGGAAGACTTGTCGAGACATTTGAAAATTGTTTTATTCAAGATTCTCATTTGATTGCTCGAGAATGGACCTCGTTGATTAGTTAATGAGTTATGGTTAATTGGTAAACAAGTAGCCTCAAATTAATAAATGTTTTGATCAATTGTGAGTGAAGAAGTCAGGAGTAGAAATATGGGGGAAGAGAGAAGAGAAAGAAAATTGGCTCGAGGTGGGTTGTGTATATTTTGGACCGAACGGGAGGTTGCCTATGTTCTCCTCAAGGTGAGGAGCTCAGGTCCGCGTAGTTCGGGGATGACCCGCTTGACGATGGTGTCGGGTTTCAGTGGGTATGTGTGGGAGGAAAGAAAAGAAAGAAAGTTGACCCAAGGTAGGATATGTTTGGCTTTGAGTGGTTGCCCGGTTGACGATGAAGTTGGGTTTTGAGTTTAGGGGTGTGAGGTTCGTTTGAGTTTAGGGGTGTGAGGAAAGAAAAGAAAGAAAGTTGACCCAAGGTAGGTTATGTTTGGCTTTGAGTGGTTGCCCGGTTGACGATGAAGTTGGGTTTTGAGTTTAGGGGTGTGAGGTTCGTTTGAGGTGAGTTGTTATTTGTAGCTCATTGCGGTAGATTACTCCTTTGTAGTTGTTGCGGTGGATTGCTCCATCGTAGTTGTCATGGGTTGCTGCCGTTTATCTACTTTGTAAGGAAAGAAAGGAAAATAGAACATTTGAGGTGAAAAGAAAATGGGACTTTTACTTTCCATGGTGATAGCCCCTTCTATTTTATTTTTTTTTATTTTTTTTTTATTTTATCTCTTTGTGCACACCCTTTTTTTTTTTTTTTTTTTTTTTGCCTAGGCCGCCCTTTCGGGTTTTCAACCTAGCGGGCTTCTTTTTGTGCAATGCTCTAACTTTTGCCTAGGTCGCCCTTTTGGGTTTCAACCTAGCGAGCCATATTATTATTTTTTTTATATATATTTGTACATGAAACATTGGGCAAGACAAGCCCCTAGTTTGCTTTCGCCTTTCTCGATTGCGAGGTAGCTTCCTTATAGTTCAAGCGGCCTTTTGCTGGCGGCGAGCGTCCTAGCCCCTTGATTTTCACCGGTAGAGCTCCATTGGATTATCACGTGCACCAATGAATGACTTCGTGCACTTGTCTTATATTTGCGATGGAATACGGACAGCCCCAGTGTAACGGCATGTAGTACTCATGATGGGAACAAACCAATCCTTTAAATTGTGGCAGCATGGATGTCTATTTGATGATGAGCAACCGCAGTCCATTTCTTTGTCATGACCTTATAAAAAGGGGTCTAATGGTGGGATGAGAGGCGTATGAGGATAGTGTATGGGAGAATGTGTATATAGAGAGTGTACATGAAGTGTGTACAAATGGTGAGTGTATAGAGAGAGTGTATGGGGGTAGAATGTAGAGAGAAGGGAAAGTGATTCGTTCATCCCAATTGATCGAAGCATTTGTTATTTTGAGATTAATCGTTTACTTAGTTATGTGAATGGTTTGTGGGTCCATTTACCTTTTAATGAGTCGTCATTAATGAGTAAGATTAAGATTAATTCATCATATAAAGATATAGCAATCAAGCGAAAATGGTGAATAAGACAATTTTCATGAAATTGATATATGCAAGCTTATATCTCAAGTCTAGAGAGAAAAGAAAAGAAATAAAGACCCTTTTATTGGAACTAAAAGATTTAAACTGACTAGTCCGGGGTGGACTTTTACTTAAAGAGACAAAAATCGTCCAAGGTGGACTTTTGACTAAAGACACTCTAGAACCTACGAAGACTGAATGACCCTTTTCTTTTCTTTTATTTAAAGGAGGTAGCCCCAATTTCCTCTTTTGCCCATGCCCATGTATTCCGTTGGCGGGTGATGACTCCGCTGTTAATGAGGCTTTGAATCTTTCTCCTCAATTGGAGGCAATCTTCGGTGTCATGCCCAATGTACTGGTGGTATTGGCAGTGTTTGGAGGGATCCAAGCCTTGCTTCACCTTACTTGGTTCATAATTGAACAAAGGAGACAACTTGCCGGCTTGAACTAGACTTTTGAAGAGTTTGCCCAAGTCGTCGAATTCGCGCTCGTCCTTCCTTTCACGAACTGTCTTTGAGGGTGATTTAGGTACCGGCACCCCTTGTTGATGAGTAGTCATAGGAGGCATCCCGACGGGGACAGTCTGTGGCGGCCCGTACATTTGAGGAGCGTACGGGTGTTGACGTTGAGCAAGAGGGAGAATTCGACTGAGGTAATCATAAACACCACGAATGTCAGACAAATGGCGCCTCTCGATATCTCTTAGGGTCTTATGCATCTCCTTCTGAAAGTGTGTTGCTTGCTCGTTGAGAATGGCCTTAAAGTGGATTGCTTGTTCATCGAGGATGGCTTCGAAGTGGGATGCTTGCTTAGTGAGAGCAGTACCTGTGTAGAGGATTGTCTCGGGATCTTGGGTAGCAGCTTCAGTTGCAACTTCGATGTTCCTTGCAGCCGACATGATGCAGAACTCTATGTCATGAAATAATTAGATTCGTATTTAATGATAAGGCATCGTTATAAAAATCATTTTTTGGAAAAGAGTCGGTCTCCACATTTTTGAAATGCATTTTGGTAAAAAATTGAAAGTTTGACCGGGCCGAAGTTGCCTACGTTCCCCTTATCATGGGGGAGAGGTCCCACACAATAAGAGGCTCAGGTCGCCGTAGTTCGAATCAAGTTAGACTTTTAAAAAGACGTGAGAGGTGACCATAGGGGTCAATTTGATAGAGTCTTTTTAAGATAAAGAGTGATCTTGAGGTCAAAAGCAGGAGATGACTCGGTCCTTAGTCAAGCATGGGTGAGGAAGACCTATAGGAGTTGGTTTTGATTGAGTCGGGTATGGTTTGACCTAAATTTGACCTAAGGTTTGACCTAAGGTTTCAGACAAGAAGTGGTTCAAGCTAGAATGCGACGATAATGGTGGGTTGACCTAGATGGGTAATGGATAGGTCAACCTAAATGAGAAGGGTTGGATTGACCTATATGGTGAATGAATCAAGATAGCGGGTTGTAGCGGTTTGCCTATGGGATTATCTAAGCGGGATGGACATGGTTTGACCTAAGCGGGTCTAAGGCTGACTTATTCGGGTTGGTAGACTAAGGAAGGTTAGAATTGACCTAAATGGATCCAAGAGAGGTAAGTCGACCTAAGCGGGTCACGGGGTGACCTTGACGGGTCAAAGGTGAAGGGGTAGTTTTAACCTAAGACGGACAAGTTGACCTAAATGGGTCAAGGATGGTATGTGGACCTAAACAGGTCGAGACGGGTTGACCTAGGTTGGTATGGACAACGGTGGGCCAAATAATGACCTAGGTGGGTCAGGATGACGGTTTGACCTAAGCGGGTTAAGACCAAAGGTAATTGGGTTCACCTATGGAATCAAAGATTGACCTAAGAGGTCGAAAACGGATAAGGTTGACCTAGGAGTCCAAGTTTGACCTAAGAAGTCGAAGGTGATTGGGTTGACCTAGGAGGTCAAAGGTTGACCTAAGAGGTCAACGGGTGATAATGTTGACCGAGGGGTCCAAGGGTAGACCTAAGAGGTCAAAGGTGGATGAGGTTGACCTAAGAGGTCAAAGGCGGACGAGAATGACCTATGGGGTCAAAGGTTGACCTAAGAGGTCAAAGATGATAAAGTTTACCTAGGGGGTTAAATGTGATAAGGTTGTCCTAGGAGGTCAAGGGTTGACCTAAGAGGTCAGAGGCGGATAAAGTTGACCTAGGCGGTCAAGGGTTGACCTAAGAGGTCGAGGGGTGACCTAAGAGGTCGAGGGTGATAAGGTTGACCTAGGAGGTCAAGGGTAGACCTAAGAGGTCAAAGGCGGATAAAGTTGACCTAGGGGGTCAAAGGTAGACCTAAGAGATCAAAGGTTGGTACGGTTGACCTAGGGGGTCAAAGGTTGACTTAAACGGATAAGATTGACCTAGGGGGTCAAAGGTTGACTTAAACGGATAAGATTGACCTAAGGGTCAAAGGTTGGCCTAAGAGGTCAAAGGGTGGTAAGGTTGACCTAGGAGGTCAAAGGTTGACCTAGGGGGTCAAAGGTTGGCCTAAGAGGTCAAAGGGTGGTAAGGTTGACCTAGGAGGTCAAAGGTTGACCTAGGGGGTCAAAGGTTGGCTTAAGAGGTCAAAGGTAGATAAGGTTGACCTTGGGGGTCAAAGGTTGGAAAGGTTGACCTAGGTGGTCGAAGGTTGACCTAGGAGGTCAAAGGTAGGTAAGGTTGACCCAGGGGGTCAAGGGTAGACCTAAGAGGTCAAAGGCGGATAAGGTTGACCTATGGGGTCAAAGGTTGACCTAAGAGGTCGAAGGTTGACCTAAGGGGGTCAAGAGCGGAGAAAGTTGACCTAAGGGGTCAAAGGTTGACCTAAGAGGTTAAAAGACAAATGAGGTTGACCTAGGGGTCAAAGGTTGACTTAAACAGATAAGATTGACCTAGGGGGCCAAAGGTTGACCTAAGGGGGTCAAGAGCGGAGAAGGTTGACCTAGGGGTCAAAGGTTGACCTAAGGGGGTCAAGAGCGGAGAAAGTTGACCTAGGGGGTCAGAGGTTGACCTAGGAGGTCAAAGGTTCAGAGGGTTGACCTAGGCGGTCAAAGGTTGACTTAACGGATAAGATTGACCTAGGGGGTCAAAGGTTGACCTAAGGGGGTCAAGAGCGGAGAAGGTTGACCTAGGGGTCAAAGGTTGACCTAAGGGGGTCAAGAGCGGAGAAAGTTGACCTAGGGGTCAGAGGTTGACCTAGGAGGTCAAAGGTTCAGAGGGTTGACCTAGGCGGTCAAAGGTTGACCTAGGGGGCCAAAGGTTGAGAAGGTTGACCTAGGCGGTCAAAGGTTGACCTAAGGGGTCAAAGGCGGATAAGGTTGACCTAGGAGGTCAAAAGTTGGTAAGGGTTGACCTAGGGGGTCAAGGTTGACCTAGGGGGTCAAAGGTAGATAAAGTTGACCTAGGCGGTCAAGGTTGATAAGGTTGACCTAGGGGGTCAAAGGTTGACCTAGGAGGTCAAAGGTTCAGAGGGTTGACCTAGGCGGTCAAAGGTGACCTAGGGGGTCAAAGGTTGAGAAGGTTGACTTAGGCGGTCAAAGGTTGACCTAGGAGGTCAAAGGTTGACCTAAGGGTCAAAGGCGGATAAGGTTGACCTAGGAGGTCAAAAGTTGGTAAGGGTTGACCTAGGGGGTCAAAGGTTGAGAAGGTTGACCTAGGCGGTCAAAGGTTGAGAAGGTTGACCTAGGCGGTCGAAGGTGGAGGGTAGACCCAAATGGATCGCAATGATGGCCCAACGGATGAGCGATGGACCTTAGAGGTCGCCTAGATGCAATGCACATTTTATTTTGCGAAAAGTTTTGCATTTATTTACATCCTAAATGGGTGGTCCGAGGAGTGTCCTAATCTCTATGTGTGGGTGGACACGGGTTAGGTTAAAGGTTCCCACCGCTCGCGGAACGTACACGGTGAGTGGAGTAGACGAGTGACTCGAAAAATGTGAGGCAGTAGCGCACAAATTCCTGCACATCGAATACTCCGGGTAGTAGGGACCTGTGCAGTGCTGACACGGACTAGTGGTAGTGTGTGGCAAGAAACTAATTCTTTTTAAGGAGAAAAGAGAGAAGTTTTGAATGTTTGAATGATGCTATGCAATGCAATGCAGGAGAAGGAAAATAATGTACAAGGGAGCATAGCAGAGTTTTGTTTGACCCTAATACTAAGGGGAAAATAACAAAGGTACAAGGATACAAGGTATATACAGAGTACAAGTATCAACAAAGTACAAGTATTAACATTGCGGGGTGCACGGGTGCATGTGTAAACATGGCAAGTATGTGAGGTGCATGTATAAACAGGGCAAGTGTGTGCATGTGTAAACATGGCAAGTGTGTGTAGGGTGCCTGTGTAAACATGGCAAGTGTGTGAGGTGCATGTGTAAACATAGCAAGTGTGTGTGAGGTGCACGTGAAATCATGGCAAGCGTGCATGTGTAAACATGGCAGGTGTGTGCATGTGTAAACATGGTAGGTGTGTGCATGTGTAAACATGGCAAGTGTGTGCATGTGGCAAGTATGTGCATGGAGAAACATGGCAGGTGTGTGCATGTGTAAACATGGCAGGTATGTGCATGTGTAAACATGGCAAGCATCATGATGTAAACGAAAGTTAGACCCACTAAGTTTGAAAAAGTCTCAAAGCAGTCCCCAGCAGAGTCGTCACTGTGAATACGTGTGTTTGAATTTGGGAATATTCATAGCAACATTAAAATTATGAGAGTCGCCACGCCGTTTTAATTATAGCCAAAACTTTGAGAAAAAGCATGTTAATGGGTTCGGGGGTCAAATTACAACAAGAGAAGAATATTCACGTTATCACTCCTATTGCCCGAATTGATCGGTCTTTCTATCATGATGCGGTGTTAGTAGTGTGTTAGTGATTGAGACCGGATCCGAAGATTGCCTACGTTCCTCTCAAGGTGAGAAGCTCAGGTCAGCGTAGTTCGCAGAGAATTAGAATAGGCAGAAGAACGAGATCATGCATAATGAGGGGGGAATTACCTAAAGCTTAGGGTTTAGAAGTAGTTCCTAGATCATCCTCGGGTTGATGAACCCTCGATCATCATCGGCTATGAAATAACATGTAATTATGAAGATCGCAACCCTAAATATAGCATAAATAAGGTTTTAATCTATGAACACGAAGAACATGCGAAGAACATATTATGAACATATGAATGAGCATGCAAAGAATATGAAGAAACTATGAATAAACATGTACGAACATGATATATAAAAGATCTACATTAAAAATAATGCAAGAACACGAAGAAAAAGTTAGAAAACTTACCTATGTTGGCAAGAAATAAACCTGGATCTTCTTGAGTGTTTGAATGTTAATTAGAGGAGAAATAGTGTTTAAGAACTCCAAAATTCGTACTTAGAGTTCTCAAATCGGATCCCTAAACCAATAGCATGGAGTTGGTTTATATAGTAAACTGATGGGAGGATCTGATGGTCCAGATCATCCGGCGCAAGGTTGGCCGCCTGGCCAAGAATGAAGACGGCGACAATGTTGGCCGCGTGGCCAAGGTCGAGGCGTGGCAATGTTGGCCGCCTGGCCAAGTCTGCAGGCTGACTTGATTTCAAGCTAGGGTTTCACTGTTGCTTTATGGTAACCCTAAGTTGCCTATTTTGATGGATTTTGTCATAAATGAGATATTTTGGGAATCCAGGACAAGTCTTTGCAAGGTTTCTAATTCCTATAAAGTCCTTGTATTTTTGGAAAAGTCCTAATAAACTCATTTTCAGGCCGGGTACTAACACTTAGGCTGAAGAGGCCAGAAGCGCGCGCCTCCCCCATCAGGAGTCAGAATGCCTAGAAAAGATGTAGATTTTGATCAGAATGCAAGTTTAACCCTCAAACGTCCCCAGCAGAGTCGCCACTGTAGATACCCGGGGAACCACGGCTGGCTAGAGCGCGTGAATTACCCTAGGATGTCTAACTTGTTTTTAGAGTCGCCACCTATGTTTTGAGGAACATAAGAAAAACCTATAGATAATAGCCTAAGTTTGATTACAAAAAACAGAGATTCTTTGTTTTGAGGTTCGGGGGTTAGGTTACGAGATGGGAAGTACCGAAACACCCATCTCGCCCAACTAAAGTTGTCTTGCTTGATCAAAATCTACATGAATGATAAAAACGTTCTTCTTCTTCTTCTTTAAATCATAGAAAGGGGTTTAAAATAGAGTTTGGAATGTGGGAGATAACTCTTTAACCGACCTCAATGAGATGAGGTGATCATTAGAGTCATGTCCCCAAAATGATTTTGGTGCCAAAACTCAGTCACCAAGAAATCTTTCCCGGGCAAAATCCTGTAAATTGAGCAAGGGAGAGAATCCTGGCCAGAAATCTGTAACCGACGCCCAGAGGCGCGCGCTTCCTGATTTGGGGGCGGGAGGCACGCGCGTCTGAATCCTCCTGTCGGAGGCGCGCGACTCAGAGGAGGCGATTTTGACAGAATGGACTAGAAAGTCAGCCTTGTTATTCAGTTTAGTCCCTGGGCTTAACGAAGTCAGTCAGGAACTTAACGGAAGTGACAGAAACTAACGATAAACACTTAAAATGGGGAGAAACACAAGATCAAATGTGCAATCGGGGTGAGCGGTCCAAGGAGGGGTGTCTACAGGGGTGGGCACAGTTGCCTGCATCAAGGCCTTATTTGGACCTTTGGACTGTTTTACTTTTGTGTTCTTTTTATCAGTCACACGGGTGATTCGAGAGTTGTAATTACGTGCTTATTTGCTTTTATTTCAAAAAAAAAAAAGTAAAAAATGTTTTGTTACATGTTGGACCTCACACTACATGCACATATTCTTATGAATTGCTCACTATCGAGTCGCACAAGTTCATAACCCCAAACCCGTCGAGGCCCATCCTAGAGAGTTTCAAGCTCCACCCTACCTTGACTCTCTCGAAGCGGTAAACCTTAACCCGTGGCATAGTTTATGACTTCATACCGGGGGTGACCTTAAGCCTTCATTAGCCAAGCACAAACCAACCAATTCTAGTTAGGGTCTAACACTCCGTGACTAAAGTCGGTTTTTTCTGTGTGCCGATATTTCCCTAAAATAATGTCTTCAAAACATACATGCCAAGTGGTAAACTCCTTCCCCAAGTAGTTATTATGGATGAAAACAAAAATTATGTCCCCGCATGTATGCTTTACTACATTAATTTAGTTTAATCCCGACATGTGTAGGATTCACAAGCATGATGGAATCCGATGAGTATATGGAACCGCGAGAAGGTCTATATACTAGTATGACGATTCCATTATTTTCCTAGAAACTCAAAAAGGGACCCGTCCCTCCGACTTATAAAAAAAAAGTCTTTTTTTTTTCCTTATGTGGTTTTGAGTCGTGTGCCCACTGTGTGTTCTAAGCGTCTTCATGGACCGAAAGTGATACTCAAGACTGACAAGGGCCTCTTCTGTAATATAGGTTTCAATTGGTACTTACGTGTCTACCGGATTCAGCGAATCAATTAGTCGTGAAGTGATTACTCCAACATCGCCATCAACAACATGACCGGCAGCAGCAACGCCATGTTTATTGAACAACTCTCAGCTATGGTCCAAGTGCTCCAAG